>OY735215.1:1290000-1767500 GCA_963457665.1 Thysanoteuthis rhombus | reverse complement strand
AATTCAAATAGATGAGTGTATAATGATAATAAATCAGAAATACAGGCAGAAAGTTTGCATGAGAAAATTCCAATTAAGATTTTGAGTACTTCAAAAAGTAAGATGGAAATACTGTGATATGATTCAGCATTTTCTGTAATACACTGTAGACCTATTCAAACGCGGGAGTTGGAGTCCATAATTTCCTAAAGCATTATATGTGAGTCTGTACTATAATGAACTTTCCATTCTTACAAACCTTGATCCAAATTTCCCAGACAACGAGAGAAACTAGGTGACAAGTTATTAAAAATAATCTAATAGTATCATTTACTGTAAATATGCAGTATCTCCCAAGCGGGCTACATAATTTTTTCCGAATGCAAAAACGTATTCTGAGCTATGAATGCGTCCTATATATTTGCCCTACTTCCTCTACAGAAGAGCAAATCGAGTAGTTTTATCATGAGAGTTTGTTTGATCTCAATTTTTCTAGCGATAGATGAAAGAGATAATGAATGATGAGTTTCATTTATAGACTAATGTAAAGTTTCTGAGATTTTGCGTGACAATTAGGTGGAAATTAATATAATAATCGGAAGTCACTGAGGAGTTTGAAATCTGGGAGTCCAGTGGAGAGGGTCGTACCTGACTGGAAATTATCTTTAATTATTTGGGTTCTCATTACGTTTTCATTGTGAAAATGGTATAAATGCTTAGCCATTGACGAGTAAGGAAGCAGAAATAGGAGAGAAAAAATTATGGAAATTACTAGATGTGACATACACTCGAAGAAGGCTGGCAAAACCATGAGTTGAAATGTAGTGATCAAAACAACAAAGGTGAAGATACTAACCTGAATAATTTATTCAATAAGGACAACACTTAACATCAGAACTTCAGGCAACATTTGTAAAATACCTTATGCTCTCTTTGAGTTGTGTGTACATTATGTTCAAGCTGTAAAATAGAAAAGAGGAAATAGGTTAAACATTAATCAGAATATGATGACCTCATTATTTTGTATGATATTTAGCTTGTACAAAATCTATGTTGTATGATAATGGCTGACAGATGAGATATACAAATAGTAAATATATCCAAATAATTGAATTACTTGTTGAATGTAAATGGAATTGGCGAGAGGTTAGAGCCATGGAGGTGAAATTGACAGACCTACTTCAAACTCTGACATATAGAGTTTAATTTTAAGAGAGGCGTCTGACGGATCTTAGGAAAGGTCTACATCCAATGACAGATGCTGCAATCATGATGACGATGATGATGACGATAACGACAAAGAAGAAATAGACTGTGTATAAATCTCTATTTACATAGAATATATATAACAATGCACTTTGTATATGATAATCATACCTATTAGAGGTTTATCTTGAAGAAATATGATTGATCTGTTTCAATGAAGCCCATAAAAAGGATGAACAACATAGCAGCATGTTGGCTTTAACATGTGGCCTAAATTTTTGGATAAGCATTCACAGAAGAAGTTTCTTGCATAAAAATAGTCCAAGTACGAAGCATTCAATACAGAGAATAAGTCAGTTTTTGCAACAAAGCAATATTAATACTGTAAGTATCCATCATCACGTTGTATCACCAAAGTTCAATGATAACGTTTTCCTATAATTTTAATAAAATGAAAATATATCTCATCAAATATTCATAATAAAGATGAACACATGAATCAGATGAGTTGAAACTAAAACTTGGTTGAGGCTTTTTAAAAAAAAATGTTAAAAACCTTTAATAGTAAAAAAAAATATCACATTGGAAAAGAGAACCTATGGATACATAAGTAAAAGTGAGAAGAACAATAAAAATTGATGGACAATAAAACTAAACTGAAGCATTTGATGTGCTAAAGACAACATTCACTTCTATTTGAATTACACTACTTTCACAAAAAAAGTCTCTATTCTTAAAAATTCACAAGTCAAGAAAAGCACTCTGAATATCTAACAACTATACCCGATCTGTAATCTATGACAATTCAACTGCAGTTTATGCACAATAAACTTCAATTATTAGAAGTGTCCTCGCTTCTATGTAAGAAGTTCTGTCCCCATATTGTTTCTCAGCTGTTTTAAGTCAGATTTACTTCAAACTTTGTTGAAAAGTGTCTCTTGATAAGATGACTCATACAAGTACAAATCTCCCACTTGGGGTCACATGATTTGTCAATAATGGCATTTAAACCTCATGTTTTAAAATCGCTTTTCTCAGCCGTTTTAAAGGAGTTTCTTGATGAGATGCTTCTTACTAAAAATTATCTTCTGCTCAGGATCATGTGACCTGGCAATAATGATGTTTAAACTTTAGAGTGCACACCTCATTGAACTTTTGGTTCTTGATCTTTCAAAAAATGTGTTAATGATCTATTTGTGAGAGAGGTTTAAAACTGAAAACACTATTGCTGGTATAATAAACTTCATTTGCACTTGCTATATGAAGAGCATTGTTATCAGTCAGAACTATCACGGCAGCCGAGATGAGGGTGACAGTTGCTTCTGCTGTATAAGAAGTATAGCTTAACAGTTCTGAATGCTTAAAATAATTTTCTGGAGATAGAATTTATGCCAGCACGACTGGTAATCTTGCCAATTTTGGGGGGTTTATTATACATCCTATATATAAAAAAAATATGAGTGTGTATGTGTGGCAAACAAAAAATTTTTAAAATGGGTCGGGTAGATTTCATCCATTTTTTGCAAATAACTTTGAGATTCATGAACCAATGATGTTATGAAATCACATGAAAGATAAGCAGAAAATACAGGAGATTGATATGACCACCTTTTGCAACATTCAATTGTTCAATCCTGGTAATTATTGAATCACTCAGGTTCTGCTAAGAAAATCAACAGGTGGAGAATACCACTTGGATGGCATTCCACATACTCTCTTTGCTAGAGAACTTCCTACCTGTTAGTTTTGATTGTATAAAACTATAAATGTTCTTACGTGGTTTCATATTTGGTGATTGGCACAGTCAGAACAAGATTTGGAAGCCATTTTCTGACAATCAGGTTTTGTTGGCAGAATGGCAAGGAACACTGTCCTACTAAGACAATATTTTCATACTTTGAATGTCATAATTTATAAATTGTACATCACCCTTCATTACTCTTGTTAGCAATCAAAGTTCCGATCCATATCATTAAAATATACAATGCTATCATCAATGGGAAATGAAATTGAATAGATAGTAAAATTTTCAATAACCCACCATCACAGTCAATAATTGAAAATTCTGGAACGAACCTATGAAATTCCATCAAAGATTCAACAAGGTAAGAAGAAATTTTATTTATGACATCACTGTTGTTTTCTACTGGAAATAGAGCAAAAATAAATTCTAGACACATCTAGATTCTGGAGAAGCTAGATATTATTAATAAACTCATCAGAATAAGACCCCCAAAAGGTCCAAAAAGCTTTTTTTCCCGAAATTCAAATTCTTTAGGAAGGGTCCAATGGTGTAATGATGCAAATTTTCAAGTCTGTATGGCCAGGAGCACTGAAACACAAAAACAAATAAACAAACACACAAACACACACACATAAAACAGGATGAAACCCTTTGAAACTCTTGATGGCCATTGTTGTTCAACAAGAAATTCATCTTACCTTATATACAAGTGGAAATGGTCGATGTTTTTGTATATTTCAGTTTGATCCTAATGTATTCAAGCGTTTATTAGTGAAAATGAAAAATGTTTCCAAAGAATTTAAACTGTTTTCATTTTCAAGTTCTGTTCTACATAGCAAGGAAAGAAAAGTGTTTATCAACTACTTCCATCATGGACTTATATAAAAAAGAAATGTTTCGGATTGAACAAATTTTCTAATTGCTAATAAATGTACAATGAATTTGTGAAAAAAAAAAAAGGAGAAGGCTATCAGAAAATTTTTTTCTAAATTAACTACAAAATTCATTTTAATTTGTAGAAAAAATAAATCTGACCACTATTCAAGAAAATTTTGTATGTGTGGTTCTGTATAGGGAAAGTCTGAAAGATTTCTAAAAAAAAAAAGCAAAATTCTGCTAACAATGGTGGTATCATGAAAATAGATATTTGTCAAAACTAAAACTTCATAATCCCAAATCGACATTCAAATAAACTAATTTTTTGTTTCAAAATGTCATCATCAAAATGATGGAGCTTTCTAGATAGAACATTTAAGTTTTGATTCAAAGAGTTTTAAGGATGATTGAACTACTTGTTGTTTTGTTGTTGACACATTTCAGACAGTCCATCCTATGGCCTTTTTTAAGGAAAGGAAATGAAAATGCCCCAAACTAATGTTATAAGCATTGCTATGATTGGAGAGAAAAATTTCTCTTTACTGTTCAGGCCATGGAATGAATCAGCCAAACATTGTGTCAGCAACGAAAACAAGAGGGAGTTCAATCATCAAAATAACTCTTTGAATATCAATGACCCTTCTCTAAACTATTGACAGAATAAAAATTTTGATATGTTAATACATCACCTATTTAAAGGCGAAAAAAACACTGCTCTATTTTGTCCTTTTTTTAGTCTTACTGTTCGATGATGGGAGAATCAGAACCTGAAATTCACCTAATGACATATTTGCATTGTTGAGTTAGTGACATACAATTGGACAATCCTGCTTTTAACTGTAATGGACTTTCAGGAGAACTGATATTTATTAACAATGTAAAACTTTGTTCATGTGTCTATATGCCTAAAAGTCTCTCCCTCTCATTGAATGAGTCAGAGAAAGAGAAGAAAAAGGAAAAGGAGTTCATGCCTCTGTTTACATTGAATATATATATGTACCATTGTTTATGGATATTAGGATCCATTACAACAGAAGGTACTTCTTAATTAAACACGTTCTTAATGCAACTTTTGTTTGTATTAAAAACTGTTGACCAAACCTGTCACAAAATCTGTCAACATAGGTTTCTTCAGTTTTCAAGTTGGTCTGGCTGGCTATGTATGTAAACATCATGTTTACAGGCCATATTTATGGAGCTGGACAGCTGAAAATTTAAACATTTACCCCTTCTTATATCTACAGAAAACTTTTTAAGAACTTTTCTGAAATTCCTTCTCTGAATAGGTTTTTTTTAGTTGGGAATTCAATTTGTAATTTGAGTTTATGCTAAATTGGTCACTTAGTTTCTGTATGCTTATTAGAGTTTTTTAGTGATCACTGCCCAACAAAATCTTTTTCCAATTTTTTTTACTTGATCACCTCCAACGTGACATTCTGCAAAGAGATGTAGGTCACATAATGGTTTCTATTGAGTGACTCACCAGATCTGTTTTATTTACTGTTTCTCTGTGTCTTTTACTCGTTTTCCTTTATTCATTTATTTATACTGTATTGATTTCCTAGAGGTGAGCAGTATCAGCCACTTCCAGCCAGATTTTGAAGATAATGTAGAAAGAATGAAATGAAATATTGACAGAAATCAAAAGGTCTGGTTAGTCACTCAAAAGAAACCGTCACATGACCTACATCACCTATGTGTTGGGGGTGATCAATTACAAACTAGGAAAAAAGGCTGGCCAATCAATGTTACTTTTCTCGTCTTTTGTAGGGTAGAGATCACTAAAAAAGTCTGAATAAGAAAAAAAAAAGTGAATGCTGCTGGACACAAACTAAGGGATCACTTTGGCATGAGCTTACAATGTAAATTGACCCCCCCCCAACTAAAAACTTATTTAGGCGGATAATTTTCAAAAAAAGAAAAAAACTAAATTTTGAAAATTTCAGTCATTTAGCTCCATTTGTGCGTCACCTATACATATAATACATACATCCATACATACATAAACAGCTAGTTGGCCAGCCAGCTGAACCATCTTGAAAACTGAAGAAACCTATGTTGACAGTATCTTATAGTAGTTGAACAACTGTAGCCAGCTCAGATGGCAAAGAATTTTATCTTTTTTTATATGAGCATATGTTTGTATGCTTGTGTATTCCAGCACTTCTGGCCATACCATTTTGTCTACAGACTTGAAAATTTGCATCAGTACTTCACTAGATCCCTTCTTGAAATGTTTTTTTGATTCTTGGAAGGAAAGCTTTTTTGACTTTTTTTAGGCCTTATTTTGATGCCTCTATTATTTAAATTCTCCTGAAATAGAATTTATTCTGACCATATTTATTCTTTGATGAAATTTTTTTTTACATGACTTCAAATGTTGATGCTACTGTTGTTTAGTTATTGACTGTGATGGTGAATTTCACATATTGGTCAATGAAATGCTTTTCACAGTTATTTTCACTTTTTCCAGCATTTGTGTGTGCCTGTGTATATGCTGGTGTTTTTACATGGTAGATCTGCTTAGTATCTGACTAGATCGTACAGTACAAAGATTCTTTCTGAAGTTTGTGTAGATCTAATGCCCTTTGATATCAGAGATGTTATGTCTGACATGAATATCAGTATTCAAAACCTAAGTTTTGCCAGAACTACTAGCTGGTAATACAGTTGAGAAAAAGACATGTTTTTATATACTTTAAGATATATCCATGAATGTTAAAATGTTTTAAAATCTGTATATGTACGTAGATGGAAGTGTAAGCATATATACAACTGTTTATGTATATGTTGAAATAATCAAATATATCAAAGTGTTTGAATATTTATGCAATAGTAAACAATATCACTGTGTGCACACACATGTACATATTTGGAGGTGCTTTTGTGTAAATGTCCATGGTAGAAGTAATTTGACAATGTGGTCATGAGAGATTGAGAAAAATGTTTTTTTTTATTATCATCAAGATAAGACTTCATGCATTTTGCCATTTTTCCTTGGCATCATCAGAAGTTTTTACAATGCAGAAAACTGTAAAAGTGCAGCCCCTTACATGTTAAGATATAAACTGAAATAAAGGTCTATGGGAAATAAACTGGACTTAGTGTCTCCATGCATAAGTTCCATGATGTGTAATTGGTTTATCAATTTTCAATGATTACATAAAAAGTCAAATAAAATAAACAAAATATAAAAATCCCATCAAAACAGTAATTTGAAAAAACAATGAACATTAATGCAGCTATGAAAGATGGAAAAGTATTGCTCAAATTATGATAGAATTATCAATCAGAGGTGCATTACTGAATTGGTTTTGATTTGAACTCAGGCAAAATCTTTAATCTGGTATAGTTCTTGGAAGCTGTAAAGATCGAAATCGAGGACACAGAACTCGAGAAAGTAGACCACTACATCTACCTAGGGCAACGAATCTCCATGAGACCCTCAAAAGAAGAAGAAATCAAGCGAAGAATCACACTAGGATGGCAAGCCTTTGGCAGAGCTAGCTCAACCTTCAAAAATAATAAGATCCCATTAATCCTAAAGAGAAGGGTGTATAACCAGTGCATCCTCCCAATAGTCACTTATGGAGCTGAAACATGGAATTTAACCAAGAGACAGACCCGTAAGCTGAGAACCATGCAACGTGCACATGAAAGAATAATGCTGGGCCTCACATGGAGAGACCACAAAACAGCACAGTACATCCGGGAAAAGACAAGAGTTAGAGACATCATAGAATCCATTAAAAATCTTAAATGGCGGTGGGCTGGCCATGTTGCGAGAATGGCAGACAATCGATGGACATCACGACTCACAACATGGATTCCCCGAGACCACATGCGCAACCGAGGCCGGCAAAATGTTAGATGGAGAGACAAGCTAGACAAGTTCAGGAAGTACTGGCTCCGTGACGCCCATGATAGAGAAGTGTGGCAAATCCTGGGGAAGGTCTATGTCCAACGACGGACACTAAAAGACTGATGATGATGATGATGAATGATGAGTTCTTGGAAAAAAATCCACTATTCAATCAAATTATATCTATGCTTTAAAAAAAAAACCCAAAACATAGCTATAAAAAGAAAATGCCTTTGGTATCAATTTTGAATGTTTTGGATCTGAAATTTTAAAATGTTGGACAATAAACCTCTCTTTACTTGCCATTACATGTTCAGCGATATCAATATCAAATTCAATACTTCTGAATTTCATAAGTGAACCTATAACGATATATATTATTTTCTGCTTCTTCTTCATTCTGAACCAAAATCAGCCATCTTGACATTTGGCAACCGTTTCGAACCGTGTTTATATGTTGGCAAAATCTATCATTCTTGAGTTTAAAAATACATTATATATTCTTTGCTATCTAGGCCATGCAGACTGTGACAAAATTATTTAAGCACTTGTTAAATCTACAAGAGTTAAAGATATCAACAATAACATATTTGCGAACATATACCCTGAGAGATTCCTCAAGAACATGCTAAGCATACATGTGTCCTCTTTCTGAGTAATGCAATAACATTTGTAAAAAGCGTGGCTGGCTACACGTATGTATTTATCCACCTTTTCATTTTGCTTGTTTTTTTCTCGTTGCATTTAGTTATTTTCACTGCATCCTCTTCAATTTCCTCTTTTTGTCTCTCCATCTTACATCTTCAGTTCAGCTTTCTGTTGTCTTATATTACCTGGCAGCCTCTTGCTGGAATTGAGGATGTACAAACAAACCAGTCGGTAGCTTAGGCAGGTAAGGTCAGGTAGGTAAATAGATAAGATGGGTCGGTAGTTTGATAAGTTGGTATAATTCAAGTGGAGGAAACATTTTCAAGAGAAGAAAACATGGTGGATGATTCAGTTGTGAAAGAAAGAGCTCAAAAGTAGATTCGAAAAGCACAATATGTAAAAGCTTGAAACCAGAACATCTTAAAATTAGCTATCAGAGATAGGAAAATATTCTAGCACCAAGCTTCCAAGTGGGAGAGGGTCTGCTTGCCCTTAAAATCAGCATTAAAAATTCTGACCTTTATTTAGACTCTAACATTATAAGTATAGAGGTAAACTTAATCTGATTTGAAATACCAAGCTGCCCCTAAAATATTTTGAGTATTGAACAACTGGAGCCACTCGAGATGGTGAAGGGTTCCATCTCTTTTTAAATGTGCTTGAAGTTAGTATATCTCGGAATTTTTGAGATAAGGTATTATTATTATTTCTATTGATATTCGGACCATCCTCATCTTTGTTGTTTTTCATACAACGTTTCGGCCGTTGGACTCTACAGCCTTCGTCAGGTATCATCTGGGAGATTTTGGGAAGTAACGAACCCTTTATTTATCCGACGGGGGTATATCGACCGTACTCCCCTCTTTTAGCGTTAGTAGTATTGTTATACTGTCTCACACTAGGATCGAACCTAGAACCATCAGATTACTTAACAGTAATTTGTCTGATGCTGTAACCACTGCGCTATGTGTCCATCTCCCAGATGATACCTGACAAAGGCCGTAGAGTGCAACGTCCGAAACGTTGTATGAAAAACAACAAAGATGAGGATGGTCCAAATATCAATAGAAATAAAGTGCTTGAAGTTGTTTATGTGTTTGTGCGTTCCAGCATTCTTGGAGTTACCATTTTGTATACAGACTTTTTTTTTTCAACTTTTTGAGAATAAGCCTTTTTGGGGCCTTATTCTGAGAGGTTTAGTAATAACAAATAGACTCTCCAGAATGTAGCTAAACGTTTTTTTTATTCTATTCTTAATGTTTTCCCATGGAAAATGCCAATGATGTCATAAAGAGAATTTATTCTGACCATATTTTTCATTTCAACAGGATTTTTTTCTATATGGCTTCAAATCTTGTTGTTAAAGTTGTTTAATTACTGATTGTGATGACAAGTTTCTGTTCTCATTCTACACAATATACATTCATAATTTTGTTCACATGAAATTATAGATGTTAAGAGTCCTGTGTTTCACAGCATTGAAGATGCTATCTATTTCCAACATACATTATAAAAGATATACCTTGTATCTTGCATGAAAAAGTTATGTTGCTTACAGCCTAAAGCAATCCTTAGAAGTATTCTGATACTAGAAAGAAATCCAAGCTCCTGTATATGATATAGAATGAATGTAAAAACTACACCTTGGTTAGTGGTAAGTGAGGTGCTACTTCATCATGGTTACTATAGGTAAGGAGGAAGGTTTGTTTTTTTCACATCTATGGTATTAGAAACCATCAAGCAAAATTGTCAACATAGGTTTCTCGAGTTTCCAAGTTGGTCTGGCTGTCTGTCTACGTATGTATCACGCACAAGGACTGAATATTTAATCATTTACTCCCGATTATGTCAGCAAAAAAAGTTTGGGCATTTTTTGAAAATTCTCCCTCATTACAGCGTTTTTCAATTTGCAATGCAAGTTCATGCTGAACTGATCACTTACTTTGTGTCCGGCAGCATTCATATTTGTTTCCAGGAAATTCAGACTTTCCCCAGTGATCACTATGCAACAAAATGTAACTTACTGATTGATCACTCTTGTATCCAATTTTTTTCATTGATCCACCCTAACATAACATGCTGCCAAAAGATGTTGGTCTTTTGATGTTTTCTATTGAGTGACTAACCAGACCTGTTTCAAGATGGAATTGTTTTTCTTATTATCATTATAATAGGAGGGAACTAATTTTCATTGTGGTGAATTAGCAAGGAAATCTCTCTGAGTGACTTCACTTACTAAATATCTTGGTTAGTGGAAGTACCGCAGCCATATCTTCTTTGTGATCGTTCAGCCAAACTTTGGTAAATCAAAATTCAGGTGTGTCTTATGTCAGAAAAAAAGAATATTTCTCTTATATTTGTGAGCAATGAAACATTTCTTTACAAATTTTCTTTATATCTTTGAAATTCAACAGATTTATTTGCGACCGAGTATGTAAAGAATTCATCATCATCATCATCAGTCTTTTAGCGTCCGTCGTTGGACATAGACCTTCCCCAGGATTTGCCACACTTCTCTATCATGGGCGTCACGGAGCCAGTACTTCCTGAACTTGTCTAGCTCGTCTCTCCATCTAACATTTTGCCGGCCTCGGTTGCGCATGTGGTCTCGGGGAATCCATGTTGCGAGTCGTGATGTCCATCGACAATCGATGGACATGTAAAGAATTATTATTCAAATAATATACATTCATTGTGTTTCCGTCGAAGTAAGACACAAACAGATAAACCCCGCTTTGCCCGGGTTTCTAAAAATCAATACAATCACCCGAGTTTACTCAGGTGATACAATGTATCAACTGCTTTAAAAAGATACCTATAATCTTCTTCTCTTTGTCTGTGAATGAAGATTCCATCAAAACAGTCGCTTCTAAAGAACCAAGAAAATCGTTTGATTTTCCCTTTATAAAAATTTGCAAAAACATAAATACATAAATAAACAAATATAGAACCTAAAATGAAATTCTATTCTTACAATTTAAAAAAAAAGTTTTCTGGAAAAATTTTTTAAAAAAATGATACTGTACAAATTTACATAATTACAGTATTGACTGTTTCAATGATATCCTTATTAGCATGGTCATAATAAGTATATATAGTCCGGTCATGAAAAGAACGGCTAAACAATTCTTGACCAGGAATTTTGTAACGTTTCTAATTCAGTTTGAAAATGGTGTTGACCAACGAGGCCAAAATATCATCAATAAAAAATCAGATTAAGAAATATATTCAACCAAAAGTAAAACAAACATATACACTTATAATTACAGTACGTGAAATCATTTTCATCAAGAACATTTTCCCATTTGCAATTGCATCATTTATACCTATTCTTGCCTTTTCCATGGGTACTAGGGTAAAGTGATCTGAACTTGGCCTGATAATGCCATTCCCCATGATGCTTACCACTTGGCCATCAGCAATTCAACTGATTTGTTTAGTAATAAACAAACATTTACATAGAAACTTATAAATTAGGGTGCTTCTGTTCAATGCAGTGTTATGTAAAAAGATATCCCTTTTTGTAGTTTGGCAGGAAATAGTAGTTTAGACCCTAAATTAACCTATGGATACCTCTGATAACCTTGCACATCAGTGCCAAATACCCCATGCTCATCCTGGAGTCAAGTTACCTTTACAGACAAATTTTCAGCCCCAAGCATCCAGCCATATGGATGGCTATAAGACACATACAAGCAAATAATCAATTGTTGGCTTTATAGTAATAGACAAGTCTATCCTGGTTTATTTAGCTTTCTTATTAGGAAATACTTATAGTATAGTAAAAGTTTAGCAATAATAACTATTTGGAAGTTAAAAATAATTCTAACCGAGTTGCCAAGCCATCAAACACCAGAAATGAGAAGTCTGATAGTATCACGGCAGGCTACTATAAGCATGGGTACACATGAAAGATTTACCAACTCCAAGACTTGAGTCACATCCAGCTTGTTAAAAAAGGAATACATTTACATGAGCTAGGACACTTGGCGCCAGTGAAAAGGAGAAGGTTGATATTTACAGCATTTTTGGTAATTCGAATTGAAATTTATTCAGGCATAGTAAAGTTCACACTGTTAGGTTTTGAGTTAAACGTAGTATAGAGAAATCCATTACATAATCAACCGATGATGTTGTGTCTCCACAAAATACGAATACCAGAAAGCATTTTCATCAGCTACAATGATATTAAAATGACTCAACATCAAAATCAATAACTGAACAACCATGGCACCAAAATTTGAAGTTGTGTAATAAAATTCCATTGAAGGATAAATTCTATTTATGACATCACTTGCATTTTTCCACTGGAAAACATCTAAAATAGAGTAAAAAAAACATCGAGATTCTGGAGAATCTAGATAATAAAGCTTTCGAAATAAAGTCCCCAAAAGGTCAAAAATGCTTTTTATCCAGAAAAAAAAAAAATTTTTTTTTAGAGAAGGTCTAGTCAAGTACTGATACCAATTTTCAAGTCTGTAGACAAAACGGTATGGCCAAGAGCATTGGAAAACACTAACACACATTCATAAAAAGGGAAAATCACCTTGCCCCATTTGTTGGTAACAGTTGTTAAATATACAAAATATACAAAATCACACACCGATATGTGAATAAAAAGTCTTGCAAACCACTGCTAGCATAGAGATGTCAAGCCTCAATATTATGACTCTAAACTAAACTTGGTAAATATTTTCTCCAAAATGACTCTGGCTCAAATAGTAGCAGATGATAAAATGTTGGAAATCAGATGTTCTATCTATAATTGGGCTTATACGAATACATATACACGATAGAAAGTACCATAATTTTAAATTAGGTAAAATGCTTTCATCAACACAGATAATCATCATCATCAGTCTTTTAACATACGTCGTTGGACATAGACCTTCCCCAAGATTTACCACACCTCTCTATCATGGGCATCGCGGAGCCAGTACTTCCTGAATTTTTCTAGCTCATCTCTCCATCTAATATTCTGCCGGCCTTGGTTGCACACGTGATCTCGGGGGATCCATGTCGTGAGTCATGATGTCCATCGGTTGTCTGCCATTCTTGCAACTTGGCCAGCCCACTGCCACTTGAGATTTTAATGGATTCTATGATGTCCCTGACTCTTGTCTTTTCTCGGATGTACTGTGCTGTCTTGTGGTCTCTCCATGTGAGGCCCAACATAATTCTTTCATTCTTTCATAAAAATAAAATCAGACCCACTCCTGTGCTATGAATATCCAAACATATTCAAAATATATTGTGGTGATGTATGTCCCATTGTCCCAAAGACACAGGCATCTGCTGCCACTTCTCCAGAGTAGGGCAAAGAGATATATTCCAGGGGAATAGGGTAGAAGGATAATGGGGGTGAGATGTCCGGATGTTGGTTGTCTAAGCTGTGACTTGTCCTAAGTTGTCACTGTTTATATTGATTCATTGATCTTCAGCCTTTATGAGGTTCAAACTTTAAAATTTTTTGGTAAGGAGGGCAAATGCCCTGATGCATCTCTCAACAGACACCCATGCCTATCGATGTCAAAAGGTCTTTAGACACAATATAGTGATATAAGTAGAAAGCGAACCTTCAACATGGACATGAAGCAGGGAATAATTATCTGAGGCATTCTAAACTCACAAAAAAGTCTACAGTTGCCTCAAAAGACTATGTTCTCTCAGCAACATTGTGAAAATAGATTATTAACAGTGATATACTTTATGGTAGGAGTTATACACCAACACAATGGTTGGCAAGCTCATCTTGCAAACCATTTAGACTAGGGTTTCAGAACCTAAGCGGTATCGCCCATTGGTGCACGATTTCAACTTTCCGTCGGGCGATGAGCATCTGTGCAGAAAACGGCGGGAAATTTTTGAAATTTTAGAGGACGGTATAGGATTTTGAGTTTTGAAGTCTGTAATTGACAATGAAAAATCAGTCAATGGCATCATTTTTTATCATTAATCTACAAATCAGCACTGTGATATTGTACATTATGTATTTGCGCATAGAAATATGTAAATGTTTGTGTAGGTGTGCATACATCTATACAACACTCTTTGTAGATAGGTATGTGGTACATATATACGTGTAACACTCTTGAAAGAACACCAGATGCCAAAAACGGACTGCATTGATGAGATCTAAAAACAGTGCGTGTCTACCAAACATTTGATGCTACTAATTCACATTGTTCTCATCAAAGAATCTTGTAACATGAAAGTCTTTATTCTATTGTAAGAGTTTAAAATGTTCTGGTATCTTTTTGAATGTCTATTATACAGGTGGGAGGTGGAAAAATTCCCACCAGAAAGTGATGCCAAAAGGGTTGAGAACCCCTTATTTAGACAATGTACAGAGCTTTATCTTCACTTAGTGACCCACTAATGTGTTCTGATGCTAAACAAAGATAAACTAATAATCTAAATGATTTATGGGAGTCAAAGATTGACAAAGTATACAGTATTGTCATATTTGGTGTTTTATCATCTACTTATCTAATAGAAAAAAAAAAACACCCCCTACCTATCATTTGAAATGGACTTTTCCAGGGAAACAAATTCAGTATTTTTTCCTAAAAATAAATGTCTAATAGAAATTGAAATATATCTTTGAATTATGCTATTGGGAATAGCCAGTAAACCATATAAAAAAAGTGGCTGTTTTCAGTGGGTCCAATCTTCATCGGGTCCTCCAGGATAGATGGTCTGATACCAAAATGCCAAGTTGATAAATCGTATGGAAAAAATAATGGATGTATCCATACAACAGTGATCAGATAGCAAATCTTGCTGACCATTGTTAGTGACTTTGTTCCTCATTGGATCACCCACTATCAATACCAACATTTGCTAAGATAATCTACTAATATAATGAACGGTATGATATTTTTTTTATTCTTCTGGCCATACCAATGAACTCTTCCATTCAATAGTCACAATTTTGCTGATATAAGTATCACCTACCAATGATTCAAAACTATGGACTCTTCCAGTGAAACAAATTCATTATTTCATAGAAATTCAAGTATATATGAATTTTTTCTCAAGGGGATTAACAAGTGAATTAATCAAACATTGTCTTCATGTTGCTGATTTATTGCTTTTTGTGCTAAATTCTACAAAATATCAACACTTTATGCTTCTTCTATCCAATCCTTAGCAATATTTCCAGGCAATTTTAGCCAATCTTCAGCTGTTTTCTAGCCATTTAGAGCAAATTAAGCTATTTTTAGCAGTTAAAAATGACCACAATGTTTTTGACACATTTTTTTTTAAGGTCAATTTAATGCAAAAAAAATTTTGATTTGGCAACACTGCATCCTGTTCAACTTCTGAGGATGGTGGTGGTGAATAAACACTTATCAGAAATTCTTGCTTTTTCCATGTAAAAAGGATGTCATGAATTCAAATATGTTTCTCAGGATACTCTCAGGGAAACCTTCTGTCCAAAATCTGTTTATATATAATTAAAAAAAAAAAAAGGCAGTGCCGTGCATTTCTGATGAAACCACATCCTTTTTGAGTAATGTTTTTGCTTTGACTTGGCAATCTGATTAAAATCCAATAGGAAACAGGAAACTTCATAAAGTTGAGCTATACAAATAAAATATAATGAATTTAAAACCTCAAGTATTAATCACATTTTTTATGGAAAATAAATAAGTGATTCTCTGTTAGTCTCCACCAAAAGCTAGCCTCCATAATCTAAAAGAAAGCAGCCTAAAGAGGAAGAAATTTCACTGAGAAATTGGATAGAAAACAAATCATTTACAAAATTTTGAAATATAACACCAAAAACTTGAGCTTTTTTCTTAAGAGATATAGAAGGGCCAATTCAAACAAGTGAGACACAGAAACTTGAATTAATTATTCTAGGACTTGCAAAAATATAGAACTTTACATTTAAACATTGGGTTGAATGTTCACCAAATAATTTCAGTTTCTACATTAGCCTTTCTACCAGTCAAATGACATTTTTGTCACCATTGGCTCACTGGTAGAGCAACATTATTATTGCTTCCATGCATCTAAATACACATTCTGATTGATGCAATACCTGTAGAGCCAAAACGATGCACTAATGTCCAATATTAAATGGATATTCTTGAATTAGTCGATTGGTCTTTCAAAATGGCAGCACCCAGTCAAAGAAAATTACCTGAAAGTAAAGAAGAATGTTCCTGATGTTGTCATTGCTTACAATGCTGAAGTAGCTGGTGTGGATAGATCAGATCAGATGACAGATCAATATATTAATGAGGTTAGAAGAAGAAAATATTGGAGATGGTTGAGTTTCACTTGTTGAAAAGAACTCTAACAAATCCCTTTATCCTTTGCAAGAAGAATACAAACTTACAGGGAACCACTTTGACTCATTTGAAATTCATACCAGTCATAGAAGGACTTATTGGTGGATATGAAGAACCGCACAAAAAAGTAGGCAAGCCCAATATTGGTGATCAATTAGCAAGACAAACTGCAAGGCATTTCATCAGTAAAATTCCAGGAGGTGAGAGCATAAAATGTGCATATTGTCATAACAAAGTCAAAACGAGCTGATTACAAAAGTACCAGAATTGATAAGGAATGCAGAGTTGGATTGTCACAATGAGTGCTTTGAAAAGTATCACAAATTAAATAAATTTACAGTAGAAATGTATGAAAAGATACGACAAATAAGATAAACTCACAATTCATACACCCTTCGGAAACTTTATTGTAACCACAGATATGGTTATTAAACAGTTAATACAAAAAAATATGTTACTTGATTTCAAGAGAAATCGTTGTCACATTATTGTACTTTTTAGTTTATTTGAGAAAAAAATTCACCAAGTTGTACTGAACAGCTGGAAGAAAATCTGCAAATAAAAGGGTTAAATGATTGATTTAAAAAATGTTCATGCATTAATATATGTTTTTGAAAAATCAGTGAAAATTGTATGATTTTTCATAAGTTTTATAAATAAGATTTTCAAGCTTTTTTTGTACATGCTACAAGTATATTGAAATATGACTGACAAACAGATAATAAAAGATATTTCTCTAAACAGTTACCTCAGTTTTAATTCATTGAACAAAAATCTAAGAGATCCATGTCAAATTGGAGGTGACAGGGACACTTTTTCTTTAAAGGTTGGCTCTTTGCAGCCGAGAGTAATCAATCGGTGGCCATCTTTTATTATCAGTATCATAATTTCAGTTATAAACTTTATAAATTCACATTTTGAAAGTACACAATAAGGAAAGAAAACTAGAAAATAACTGCAGTGTATGGCTTACACCATTCTATGAATTGAATTAAATTCCTAGAATGGTGTAAGCCATGATGAATCATTTAACCATCCAGTTGCAACTGAAAGTTTCTAGGAATTCAATTAGAGATACAGTTACAATTGAACTTTCAGATGTAAGTGGACAGTAAAATGAACCAAAGAATTTGTTAAAATTGTGAAAATGCAGCAAATTTAAACCACAAAGCAATATTTTCATATATTTATCAACTCAGATGATTTGGGATAAATTTATTTAAGTGAGAAAGCACTCAGAGAGCATATTCCTCTACCAATGCAATTGTCAGGGGAAATTAAATGTGCATGGATCTGCCCCAACATTCAATCAGTTCTTCCATAGACTATTGTTCATCCTCCTACAAATTATCGTGGAAATTAATGGATAACAACAGAAAAAAAAATGGCAGTATTATGTGATTTTAACGTATAACTACGACATAGGAGAGTAATTTTGCAAGGATCTGCTCTCAAAATCTAATTACGTCTCTCGTAGCCAATTGTCCACCAATCCACGAAATATCATTGAAATTCATTGAGAACTTCTAGAGATATCGCGTGGACAGCTATGAGCGTATACATAAATGTAATTAAAAATCAAAAGGAAGAAAACTCTCAATCTAAAAGAATTCCTGGATTCGCCTCAAGATTTTACAAGCTCTTTCCCACCCCCATTGCTGAACCTTCCAGAAAATTTAATTAAAATCCAAAAAGTACTTTCGGAGAAATCGTGTGGACAGACGAACAGACACGAGCGAATATATATTTCAACTTCGTTGACGGAGGTGAGAAATCGTTAAAAGTGTTTTTACTTTCCTTAAAACACGGACTTGCCTTTCTGCATGTTTATACACAGCGATACATCAATTCTTTTATAAAACAAAAGAAAAAATACAAGGCAACCGTGGAGATCTCTTTGGTTTCTGGCCCTTTGAGGCCTGAAGCCAAGGTGCTGTCTATTGCCCGTGGACTAGTCCCCCGGGCATCACCTGCTCATTGCTCCCAGAGGAGTAGAGACATGACATGATGCCTGCAGCAATAGCCGAGGGGAACAGGCAATTAAACCCATCGTGTGACCCTGAGTCGTATGTGGATTCCCAAATAAGAAAAAAAAAACATCCTATGTTACAATTGTCCCCGTAGGGTGACAAATCTCGTCAATCACTTGCATCTACTCGTGAGCATAACACAAAAACATATCTACATAAAAAGCATATATGCCCTCCCCACACGCGCGTGCATGGGCTTTTAACGCAAATCAGGAACCTATTTTATTTAGACCTGCATAAATTTGCAGTGTTTTAAAAACAGAAGTTTTGTTTTGAATTTTCCCGAGATATCACCTATCATTATTAATTCTCAAAGGACAAAGAAGACTAAATACTCTGAGTGATCATTCAAATACTAGTAAAATTTTGTAGTACCAATTATCATTTTTTGATAAGAATTCCTTCCATCTCGTTGCTTTTTATATCATAACTCGCAGGCAGAATTTTTTCTTGAATTTTGCCAAAGTTACGTGAGCGGCATGAACCGGAAATCACTTCCAGCAAAACATAGAAAAATAAAAGATGAAAGAAATACAAGTAAAAAAAAAATGATAATTAAAATGAATCAAATGGCAATGCATCATGGGAGAAATTCAAACAACTTTGCGATACCGACACATATTTACCAACATGCGTTCCATGTGCATTGTAGCGAGCTGCAAAGTGTTTTGCATTTGTGTTCGTCTCGAGTGAAATCAGTCACATGCGAAATCAACTTGCATAACAACGACTGGTACATTGCTAGTTATATGTCCAATGAAGTCTCAAGTGGACAATCCTGAATGGCCCGTAGATGGGGTTGGCGCTATTTATCCGCTCTCCCACCGAAGTAAATCTTTAAATGACTGACAAAACGCCAATAGTCGCGGGCTTGAGTATCAAGTAGGTCAAATGGTAAATTTAGAGCAAATTGACCACGGCGAAGGATCGCCTTGACCATCATAGAAAAAGACTAATATCTATATATTTTCTTGCAGGGAGAGATCACAAGACAGCACAGTATATAAGGAAGAAAACGGGTGTCCGTCACATCATAGAAACTATTAAAAAAACTCAAATGACAATGGGCAGGCCATGTTGCAAGACTGAAAGACAACCAATGGACATCACGTCTCACAACATGGATACACAGAGATCACAAAAGAAACCGAGGCCGACAGAACAAAAGATGGAGAGATGAACTGGACAGATTCAGGAAATACTTGCTCCGCGACGCCCATGATAGGGAATTGTGGCGAATCCTGGGGAAGGTCTATGTCCAACGACGGACATTAAAAGACAGATGATGATTATGATGATGACGAAATCAACAGTCAAATAGGAGAGAGACTTCGGGATAGATGGTGGGAGAAGGACCAAAGAGATCATTTGCACTTAGAGAAACGGCCAAGAAATGAACAATCGGAGCCGACAGAAATAAAGTCAAGACAAATTAGTATACCAAGTACTGCCATAAATACTGCTACGAATGTATCCGTTGATTAAAGGAAAAGTAATTAATAAAACAAGGCGGGATTTGGTATGATTATTAAGTATAGAGAAATCAAAAGTTATTCAAAATGTTTCCGTTTGTGTTTTACTCCGCAGCTTCGAACAACCAAACCATTCATCGATTGCAGTACGCACGATTTCCATTGGAAAATCGGTGGCTGCTTTCCCCAGACAACATTTGGAACATTCAAAATCACCATGTCTCCTGGTACAATCTTTTTTTTTTTAGCTTTGACCACAATTTGTTATCCAGAGGACTGTCAGGGGGACAATCCTAAGAATAGGAACGTTGTTGCCGAGTCACTTTAGAGTCACTCTTGTCTTGTGAGCTGGAGCAGAGTCCAGTTGGAATGCCCAATTATCTCCATGGAACATGGATTCCTCAAGATGCTTAACTTGACCCTCCAGAATATCATTGGCATACACATGAGTTATTGTTTTCACCCATTTCTCACAAAAATGAAGCTAAGTAACACCTTTGTAACTCACTCCCCGCCACATAATGATTGAAGAGGAATGATGGCCTCGCTGCACCTCGTGAGTGACCTCAGAAGCTTCTTCGGAACTATAGACTATCACAGACACATAGAATATAATTTTGGCGATTAAGACAGTCTTCAACTTTGAAAATCTTCTCATCAGAGAAACGATAGGCCTATAGTCCGAGATCACTTTTGATCAGCTGGCATTGATCTGGGTGAAATATTCATCTCTCTAGCCATGAGTTTCTGCTTTTTCGAAGAATTTCTGTCCCGATCGTTGTATATTTTCGATTTTGATGTCCAGTGAATCTCTTTATAAGCGAACATTTCACTGATTATAAGTAGATTGAAAATAGCAAAAGGATTATGACCAGCCTTATGAATGCTGACCATTGTGATTTCTATATAACCCCATTCCTTTGTTAAATCTATATTTACTGCATCATACGCCAAAGTATAAGAAAAGAGACCAGCTTTTTTTTTATAGAAAAAAACTATTGCATGAAAAATATATAGAATTGTAACACTATTCATGGCAGTGCTAAGTAGAATATAAGACAAGACAGTGAGAAATCATTGGAATCAGCAGCCCAGGGAAGAAGCAGATTCATCGAATCTAAGCTTAGCGGACACGCACATCTCTTCTTGCACTCGTTTTCTAGCTGCAATGCAACTGCCCCCTGTCTTAGTGAATAAAAAGGGATCCCCATCAAGGTTATAAAGGCAAGATGTTTATTTTTCAACAAAGTGTGTTTTTTGCGTTGTTAAGTTCGTCCTTGTATATCCAACAAGTCAGAGGTTCACGATGAGGGGATTTTTCGTTGCATTATTACTTGTATTATTTGCACACATTTTTTTTTACGTAGCACTTTTACGTATCAACAGCACTATAGAGAATGCGAGAACACATTCACAGATCATCTGGGCAGGCATTCCCGGTGTATTGATACCTCTCAAATGAAATAAATTGAAACCCCTTGTTTCCACATTCCTCAGTAGTTAATTATAAGTTCGTTAGCAGAGATAACCATGACTATTGCAGTAGGCAAGATAGTTTCACAAGTTCGAAGGTGCAAAAACCTAAAACAAGCAAAGCTGTTAATAATACCAAACAGTATGAAAAAAAATAGAGAATACATATTTTTTTAAAGCAAACTTTTACACAGTAAACATTCCAATCTTACTGATGATCTGACAATATATCATTCCTTATAAGTTTTGTTTTGATATTGCTTTTAGCATGATTGAATCAATTATAAATTCTTTTCCCTCCTAATTGCCCAGATTTCAGTTACTATAGGCGTGAATCCATATCCTCCATTTAACTCGAAGAACTTCCAAGAAATAGAAATTGGAAAGAAAGAACTAAGGGAAATTTTAATTGATTTACTGTTTGGTTAAATTCAAATCACATAAGATTTGTACCTTACTAAATTGTGACCCATTATTTAGGTTTTGTAATACATCAAAAAATGGTCTTACTTGCAACTTCGGGGGCTAGAATGGAATAAGCGAGATTCAGAATCTGTTTTATACACATACACACATTATATATATATATATATATATATATATATATATGAAGGATGATGTTCGTTTCTGACTATAAACTTTTAAACAATTGGACCCTACAAGCTGAAAATTTGTGTATAAGACTAACTTGACCAAATAATGAAGATAATATAAGTAGCAATAACATCCAGTGACCTGTAAGAGTCAATTAGGGCGGATGAAGTCGATTTTGGCATTTTCAAATAAGGAATTCTAATAGAGATGGCTGAAGTCTAAAGGCTGCATATTTGTGAACAACGATAACTTCACCTAGAATGAACATAGAATAGGTGGTACTGACCTCTGATGAACTCTAATTTTTTCTGCCAATTATCGGGTGAGTTTTGTGTTCTATTCATTTATTGTTTTAATTTAGTCCTTGTGATTTAACTACACGGCTTAAATGTCTATCTGTTCGGTAGAATAACGTTTATTCTTTATGTTTGGTCTTTCACTCGGCTGAATTTCAGTATTCACAATGCTGTAGTATATTTTTTTTAATTGAAAATATGCAGCTATTTTACAGTCAGTATAGACAACCTCCCCCCCCCTCTGGAAGAGATTGTTACGATCTGAGTAAAAAGGGTATGAATGGTGTGCCATCTATCAATGAAAAACACGGTACAATTTTTTTTTTACCCACCGAACGTGTCGGCTAGAACGGGTAACTCTCACCGGAGATATGTTTTCAGCAGTTGGTGAATTTTAGGTAATGGTTGTATGTCCGGTAGTTGCTGGTACAGTCTCTGACAATTCGTAAAGGGTATGTAATTACAGCCCTTCAGATTTTAATGAAAATTAGGATGTCAAGTGAGGTTTTGTTCAAAGCTCCAAAAAGAATGGGCTATTGCCCCCGCTATTTCTGACATTTTGGTGAATCAACCTTTTTTTCTGGAGTTTCTGGTCCTTATTAAGATGGAAACCTGGGGTTTGTACCATTGGGCAGAGAATACTCAGCACTACAATGCCTATGCAGATTTTCTAAGATGTCTACATAAAAAGTTTTAATAATTACAAAATTTGCGGAGGGAGGGGGACACCGTGGCCAATCACAATCAAGAATCTTTCTCCCCATAAATCCTCCCGGGTTCCCTCTATCATATTCAACTATAAAAGTTTTGTATTTCTTGTTTCTCATGTTTAAATAAGTAGATGAACGGATTTTGTTTTTGAAGGTTTGAGCAAAAACGTACATGACATGTTAATTTCTATTGGAATCGTAAGGGTGCAGTTACAAATTCAACTTTTTTCATGATTTGCTGGAGAAAACATCTGGGGGTGCTTTGAATACTGTAATCCACAAAAGCAGGTTTTATCCTGTCAATCAGAACGTTCTGTTGTTTATCTTTAATCATCAAAATGTAATATTTGTTATTGACAATCTCATAGAGATATTCATATGCGGGTTGCAAAGAGTGCTCAGAGTCCATGTCTTTGATTATTACATTTGTATGCTTTTTTTTAGAGTGGGGAACATTGTATTGATCGTAAATCTTTTTCGGGATCTGGTGTCGTCCGAGCCATTTGGAGACGTAACCCATCAACAAAAGATTCAAACGGTGTTCTCAACGGAGCCCTTTTCCGGTCAGTCGAAACATTGTTCAGTGCACAATTTCAATAGAAAAAAAACATTTCAAATCAGTTTTACAATTGCCAAAAGAACCAAAGCTACGTGATCAAGCCAGTGGATTTGTCTAATTTGGCTCTTACTTGGGATGATAAGCAGTGGTCCTAACTCTGGCACATCGTAGAGAATTTGTTGAAATGCAAAATGAATCTGATAACTGAGGGATTCCAGAATCAGGTGATCCAACAAATCATATTAGCACGAGCGACCGTTTCCATCCACACGTCCGTCACTGTCATGGCCACCGGTCATCTCGTGAATTAGTATATACAAGACAGAATATACAATTGGCTGTTACAGGGTACAGATCAGGTATGTCGATTGTCGCTGACCTTTTGACTCACAATGCGACTCTTTGTCCATTGATGCATAATTATATGAACATTTGGACAAGCATAACGATCCGTCAACTGATTAGTCGTGGCCTTAATTTCAGGATATGAAAGAGTGTATAAGGTATCAGAAACGTTGCGTCTCCTTGGGAATTAAGGGACATCATCTACTTGTTACAATGTCGAATATAAACATCAAGATTAATCAACATTAGAGTCAGGCATGGCAACTGCAAGAAAGTGGAACCTGATGCTAAACAATTCCGCTGCCAGTGTCATTCATTTTCTACTCCGTAGCCAGTGTTTTCGAGTTGAAAGCAGATTCAATCATAAAGGCATTGACATTCTTCGATAACGCATCAGCTGGAATATTACATTCGTCTTTTATACGACATAACATTTGTCAGTTGTATATTTAGCGATGCCTGGTCTCACGAGGTGAATATCAATCTGTTTTGCCTAAAGAGCACCAATGAGGTTTATGGTCGGTCAACAAATGAAATTCCCGACCCTCAAAAAAGTGTCAAAAAAAATGGCCGATCGCAGTGTATAAAGCCAACAACTCCTGCTGAGTGCTATATCGTGTCTTCATGTTGGATAATTCCTATGAGAAGAACGATTTCCACGAATTGTTGATGTTCTGTTGGAAAGAGTCACCAATGTTTAGCTGGATGCATCGACCGCTAAACAAAGGTTAGCGTCCGGCACAGAATGTGATAAATCGATAGATTTAGCTAAATCGTTCTTAATTTTGTTAAGCACAAGAAGGATAGTGTTTGACAAGTGGATGTCACACTTCCTGACCAATTGATATCTGTGTCAGAGGAAGTTCAGTCTCAGCGCAATTCAGGATAAAACGTCGGTAGGAATTCAGTCAGCATGGTCAAAAAATGTTACGAGAGAAGACTGACGCGATACGGTACGTGACGGATACCGGACTTATCAGTTTCAAGTCCCAGGAAATCGACTTCAGCCAATAAAAATTGGCACTTGATGGGATTTATCATTACATCGTATTCAAGAAAACGTTTAGAAACAGATGTCAAGTGCTGCACATGTTCATCTGGAAGGGGACTGGCAATCATTCAGGACATCGACAACAATAGACAAAAATGAAATCAATGTCGCGCAGAACACGTGGCATTTGGTAGTCTAAACTGGAAACGTATAAATTCAAATATACTGCAGAGTGTGATGATCGTTTCTCTTTGAGATATCTGTATGTTCTGTTGGTATTCGGTAATAAGCTCTAATAAGGTCTAGCTTAGTGAAAATTCCCCTTCCGGGTGTGCAGCGAGGTCAAACATACCTGAACATAGATACCAATCGGATTTAGTTATATTATTGACTGCCCCCCCCTTACATCGCCAGTCACCCAATCTGTTTGGCACCATATGTAAAAGAGTTGATCCGTTATCATTCGGCGGTGCCTGATTAAATTCGTCCTTGGTTATTTAAAATCTATCTGGCGCTTTTCATGGGCGATCAAAAAAGCAGTAGTCCGATTGTAACAATATGGCTTGTAATATCTTGATTATCGGTAGGATTATTAGAAGTTGCTTCCATGCTTCCAGGAAAATCCTGGTGAAGTTGCGAAAATCGTAAAAAGCAGTTACTATCGGACTTGACAGGAAACGACCTTTTGATTTTACGTTTGTATTGTGATATTGAAAGATCCATTATCATGTCAGCAATTTCGGCAAGCTTGTCCAAAAAAGCATTGCCTTTTATGGACGCTTAAACAGATTGCAGTTCTTTGGGCAGTCTCTGTAGGAATATGTGTGCAAAATACCGTTCTCTTGATGTGTACCTGATAAAAGACGTAATAGATGCAAGAGTTGGGAATTTTTTTTCCCAATTACCCCAGCATAAGTAATTGCAGTAACTTCTTTTGCTCCGAAATTGATGTGCGTGAAAGGATTTCTTCTTTCAGTTTATCACACGGGGAAACTTGCGGAAATTTAGGAATTGAGTCCCGAAACCCAGTTGCAAAAGATAATCTCTTACAATAAGAGTAGCCTCGATCTGTGCAGACCATGACACCAGGTCGGCAGTCGAAAAAGACGAGAAGGTATCCGTTGCCAACGCTACCCAATTATTTGCTTGAAGCTTCTCCATTATGATCTCTTGGGGAAGAAGTTTCTCAAGTGTCTCTTAGAACTTGTCGTTGATGTAAACGTCGTGTTCGTATACTTCAAAGATGAAGTCTGGTTTGTATGTGCAGCCATCAAAACGTCTTTTACTGAAGAGGTGGCGTTTTAGTTCCTTCCCAGATCCGACAACTTAGATTATTGAGTTTTGTCGGGGTCACCAGTTTTGTGGTGAGCCCTATGCTTTTGAAACGTCAGTAGTCACCAATGTAGGATTAGTAAAGTCTACCGTAGCGGGTGACCAAATCGGTTTTAGATTTGTGAATATTTGCTGTACAGAAACAGCAGTAATCAATGCTCTGTAGTAGATGTCATATATTCACTGAACAAAAAGTAGGCAGATGTTTTCCGACGAAAGTTCTATAATCACCAATAAAAAGTTATTCAATTGAAAAAGTAATAGTTTTCCTTCCTTTGCTGACTTTTGAATACTTCATTTTTAGTTTTTTTAGGATAAAAAGACGAGAATGAACGAAGAAAATACTAGAAGAACCGAGAATATATTCAACAGTAAGAATATTTTGATAATAAGAGCAGGGCCAGTGCAAGGGCTTCATGCACCTAAGATGAGACTTTTTTTCTGTTTGAAGTGCGACCTTCCAAGACCTTTGCGGTAGAAGCAACCACTTAGGTTCGCTTAATATACGGGGCAGCCTTGAATAAGAGAACCATGCAATGGAATATTTAAGAAGTCCAAAGTATATAGCAAATAAACAAACGTCGCTAATCTCATTATAATTTGAGAAATCTCTGTGCTGTGAATGTGTGAGAGTACGCACCGAGATAACTCGACAACTCGCCATTCTACGACGTTGATATTCGCCAGATATGTTGATCCGTGCACCGGACATTGCAGTATCAAGTTTGAAGTCGTTTGGATTTACTGTGAGAGGGGTGCTCATTTACAATAAAACTCATCTTGAAATGGATATGTTTTTCTGTTCGAATATACTATGTCACCAGCGTTTACGAGCCTGGGTTTATAGATAGAAGACGTAAGGCATTGAATGAAATTTAGCTCTGAGAGTTGAATAGAGAGTGAAAGACAGAAAAGGAAGGAGAGTTGGGAGAGAATCAAGGTTTTCTATAATGCGGGATTAAATAGAGTGGTTTAGATCACGTGACGGCGTTTTAAATAAGATCAGTTTTGACTTATGACTATTTACGACCATATTTCGGTTTTGATTGTTGTTATCAACAAAAACAGTGTCTCATTATTTTAAGTTTAAAGATTTTCATGGATATTTTTTTCATTGGAAAAGAAGGTACGAGAATTAATCTTGTCATCAGTGCGGAGTGATCTTTAGATAAAAGTATATTTTCTCACTTTTTGTTCATAGATCTAAATTTACACATAAACTATCTAAATTGATAACAATGAAGAGAAGAGATGGACATATTTCGGAGCTGTAGTTTCGTACGACGGACAAAAATTATTTTACAATACAATTATGGAAGGCTGCTCCACACACCATACAATCCGGCCCCTTCTCAACATGCACCTTTGGAACAGACATGCTCTAGATTTATTTCAATAGAAATTTACTTACCTAGAAAAACATGGCAAAACACACATCGTATGTCGTATACAGCACATGCATGTAAAATACTAGCCGTATGGATCAGCACGAAGGAGCAAAAACTATTTTATCAGGCAATTTATTTTTAATAATTCAAGCGACCAAATTTGTCTTCTCAAGTCTCAACTCAACATTGAATATTTCTTCAATTCACTTAAATACTTTTCTTTTATTTTAGTTTCAAATTACTAGACTTTCTGTGACGTATCATTCATTGTTATGTCACAGCATCCACTCTCATATTATTACAACCCTATAATTGTTTTTTAGTTATGTTAATCTATTTCACATTGGCTTGGGCAGGACATAAAACCCCATAATTATGCATACCAATTTTGCATATATGGCTTCATATGGATAGATTACGAAATCTAAGAAGAAATATTCCAAAAGAAATTGTATCATATAAATCGTTATTCGGCTAGATACGAATGTTTACATATACCATAGAAAATGTTCGTTGAATAAATGTTCCGAAATATCTAATTTTTATGTTCATAGGTCAAATTGAACTTCAGACCTGCAAGGTAAACTTGTAGAAGATTAATTAAGATTAACTAGCTGAATACCCACCGATAGGGCTGATTTTAAGCTATTGTCGAAATTTG
The DNA here is from genome assembly GCA_963457665.1 of Thysanoteuthis rhombus. Taxonomy (NCBI): domain Eukaryota; kingdom Metazoa; phylum Mollusca; class Cephalopoda; order Oegopsida; family Thysanoteuthidae; genus Thysanoteuthis; species Thysanoteuthis major. The sequence continues at coordinate 1,739,031 of OY735215.1, read as the reverse complement.
AGATGGTGCATTTGGCCCCTATATGAGAGCAAAACTTTTTTTAGGAGTATCTCAATTCAATACTCCTGACTCCAATGCATTTTTACATAAGCGCTGAGAGAAAGAGAAATTCACATCCATGGTCAGCAATGACGATTGGAAAATAAGAGTGCAGTTAAGCAGTATAGTTACATTGTAAATAGAACTTTCTTTTATAAAACCTTCAGATACTTAATTTCTCAAAACTGACAAAAATTTGGAAAACCTGAATGTCTAATGAATTGGAAGCACATGAAATTGAAAGAAGAAAAAAAAAAAGAAAAAATTCTCCATGGTGATTTGAAATCGGTACGCCGATTGCATTTAAATTGTTTCTAAACACTGGTGTTTGGTTGTTCTCACTGATTTCTCCAACTTTTCCAAGTGAGCGCGAACGGAGACCCCATAGAAATGAACGAACTTTTCTTTCTAATTTGACATTGAAATGTGTGCTATAAATAAAATGTGACCAGTAGATTTCGGATATGCCTTTGTTTTTCCACTGTGATGTGTAGTTCTCGACTCTTTCGAGTAAAACACACACACAAACACACACTTGCTTTAGTACTTTATATGATATACATATTGTCAAAATTGCATTAGCACTGAGAGAAAGAGGAATCCACATTTGCAGTTTTCCCATGACGGAGGGAAAGTGATGGTCTAGTTTAGGTTTAAAACTACATTGTAAATAGAACCCCTTTCTTGAAACTAATTTTTTAAAATCAAAAATGACAAATTTCTGGGAGGTCTGACGGTCAAATAGTTTGAAAGCTACATAAAATTGAGAGGAAAAATTTTTTTCCAGTCTGAGTTTGACTTTGTTACGCCAATTACATTTTTCGTGCATCTCGGCTATTGAACAGTCATGAGTTTGAAGCCTCCGATTTAGTAACCAAAAGAAAATTTTAATAAAAGTATTGACCCCACCTTAGATGAGTGTAGGTTCAAATAAATGAAGGAAAAAGTTTCCTAAGTTAATTCCATTATATATATATATATATATATATATATATATATATATATATATATATATATATATATATATTAGTTTTATGGATTCAACTATAATAAAAGTCTTAGATAAAAACAATAAAAAGTGAATTTTTCTTTAGACATTGCGAATCGACAATAGTTTTTTCTTTTACAAAATTCGACCTGGAGATATGCGCTGTAGGTAATTATTTGAGATCTGCTAATTTCGGTCATGACTTTGTTTCTGTTCAGGGATGCGTAGTTCTCAACAGCCTAGAGTACAAACATAGATTTTACTTATTGCTGGGCAGACAGGTATAGGAGCCATTCTAGAGTATAATAGTAGCCCGTACATTCCGTTCAGTCAGCAAGATACTAGAAGCGCTGTGATTGGCTGGCGGCCCTCGTCTAAGTTAATCAGTGCTCAACGCGCCATTTTTAATAAGTTGTGACTATCGCAATCAAAAATTGTCAAACATTCGCTCGCAATATTTTCGTTATCTTAGAGTTGCAGAGCTCAGTTTTTCTATATTTCGAAGCTTGAACACTCTGAATTATGATTCTGGTGCATATTACAATGAATATTACAATGAATACTTACAAGGTTACAATGCCTAGTGAGGATTTTTTCTCCTACAAACAAAAAACAAAAGCTCCCATTTTTTGCTGATTCACGCTATAAGCAATCTCAGGAACATTGTTATGTACATTAAAATTGAAGAAAAAAACTCAGTATCAAAGCTTCTAAACAGGACTAAAATGAGTATCCTAACCAGATAATACCAAAAATATCGTCAGTGAAACTTGGTCAAAAGTATGACACGCAGTTTTCACCAGTTTCAACTAAGATAAAATCGGTGATTAAGTTCGAATAACAAGATATATGCTGAGTGTTTAAGTTTCAAAATGGAGAAGAACTGAGCTTCGTAGCTCTAAAATACGAAAACATTGTGGGCGAATGTTCGTCAAACTTTGACAGCGATTTTCTCAAACTTTTAAAAATAGCCGGTTGCGCACTTATCATAAACGGCCATATATATATATATATATATATATATATATATATATATATATGGGGGTGGGTGTAAACTAGCTGGGGTATCTGGTGTCGTCTGGCGGGAAAAGTAATCAACACTGACATGTCCTGTAAATTTCAACAAGGAGCTCCTCTAGCAATCCCTTCAGCTGGACTGAAAGAGCTAAAATTGAACTTTTGCAAAAATGCAAAAGTTAACCTTATCATAAACTGACGATCATGGGTCACCAGAGTTCACTGCCACCGGTCTCACGTTCATCCTGGGGTCAGGTTACCTTTGTTAACTTAATGACAGCCCGTAGGAGGCTCCAGTCTTCATTAGATTTGAAAATGCGAAAATTGACCTTTAGAGGTCATCAGCATAATCGATCTTATTTTCACCCTGGGGTCAAGTTACACAGGTGTAAAAACTTACAGCTAACTTTTAGATTTTGAAATGCCAAAAGTGACATGGTCCTGATTTAACCTTTACAGGTCATTAGCAGTCATTGCTACCTATCTTATGTTCATCTCAAGTTACTTTTATACCATGTTCAAGCTTTAAAATTTGAAAGAAAAAAAATTGTAGCTTTAAGATAAAGAGAATATCGCGAGCGAAATATCAAATTTTGATTTTAATTTTCACAACCTTTAAAAAATTGCACATCAGGCACGTATCACGCGCTGATTGAACGGAATGTAAAGGCTGCTACAATACTTTGCAATGGCTCACAAGACTGCCTGCCACCGATAACGCTCATTTGAGTTTTTTTTCGTGACTATAAAACCTATTTCTAGTGTGATAACCGACTCGATTTTGATCAAACGGGAGAAGGATTGGAACAGTGTTATTCAACATAAAATTATTCTCTTATGGCGTTGGGCACTCACCATGCGTGCTCGTTAATATATATACATGTGATAATCATAAAGACAATTTATTAGGGACCGATTTTACTCAAACGAGTGGACTTGGATCGTGTAAAGAATTACAGAAATAAGCGTCGTGCGGGGATCGAGCCTGTGTCTGCATTACAAGTATCCTTACACGGGATCTGTTCATACCCACTGAGCTAATACAGCTCTCATGGCAAGGCAGGAGTTCATAATGCAAATATTATTTATTTCTTTATTTGACGATATTTGGCATTGTTATACTGATCCCTGTGCCGACAATACGAAATACTGGTAAATAGACATTTATATCCGACAGAATTTGATATAGGACAGTCGATTTTAAATCGAGTAAATAAAGAGAGAAGTGAGTGTTGTATGAGGATTGAACCCGCGTCCACCTTGGAAGCAGCTTTAAACGCAGACTCTGTCCTTACCTATTGAGCTAATAACGCTCTCATGTCAAGGCAGGAGTTTTGAAACGTATACATCCGTCATTATGAAAAATTGTGCTGAAATCCTTTAGCAATTAATCTGGGATATCAATCCTATGTATTCTTATCTGCTGGCGCTCCCTCTAGAATGTCCAATATGGTTTCATTAGTCAACTGAAAAATTCTTACGTGGCTCTATTACAGCACGAAGGTTAACAATTCGAACACGTGAGACGACTGGCCTTCCTTAGATTTTAGCCTATCTTCTTGCTACACTAACCAACGTAACTAGAAGCAGCCATCAGAGCACCTGTGTTTCAAACAGTTAAACGCTATTATGTATACTATGGTTTGAAAGCGCGGAAGGATTATGTCTTCCATGGGTGAAATTAATAACAACTGAATTTCAAATTAAATTCAGTGAATTCAATTACAAAACTTTAAATTGGAAATCTCCCTTACATATGTATACATGTAAGATTTGTTGTCTTTAAAAAAATCTAGAGCTCAATATCATTGAAATAGATGATAACAAAACATCGATTATTACATGGATAAAAAAAAAAAAAAACAAATACGTCAGAGATTAGAAAAAAAAAAGAAAAGAAAAAAGATGCTGTTTGTGCTCGGAAGAAAAGCCTAATAAAATTCGCTTCCAAAATGATCAGCAAATCTTAAATAGAAAAACAAATTAGTCGCAAAAGAAGATTTCAATTAGATTGTCTAGATCAGAACGCAAGAGACATTAACTTCGAATATCAAATTATTACGTAAGTGCAACTCACACGGGAGTAAATTTCACAATAAAATTTAATATGAAATCATAATATAAATGAGATAATAATTATATACATTAAGATATACAAAAATAACAATAGAGTTGGCTTTATTTAACAAAATAACTATTAACAACACAAAAAGGACAAGCTTGGCGACACTAAGGTCAAACTCCCTTGCTTCATTAAGATCTAAAAAGTAGATAAAACCGCATTCATTTCTCCATTCAATATTATTCGTAAACTACTTATCTCATTTAAACTCCTTTATTAATAAAAATATATAATCCCGTAAATGGGATTCGCTTTAAAAGAACAAGTCAACCCGAGTTGAGCTTTAGAAGTGGAAGTGAATTCGTCATCAGTTTTCGCGTAAGTCACTATGTCAAAGTTATTTTTCTTCTCATTATTGCCATCCATCATTGTTACATACAAAAATAAGGTCAAAACTCAACAGTAAGAATTTGACAAACGAAAGAAAGAAAAAGGCCTATTCAGCCTAATGGTTAATCCACCACTAGCGTCGAAAGCAACAAAAAAAAAAAAAAAAAGAAGTAGCAAGATAATTTTCACCGAAAAGAAAAATGAATGAAATATAAATACTTGTTACCATATAAAACTGATATTTTTCATAACAAAAATTCAATGTTTACAAAAAGAAAAATATCGAGAATTAGGGAACGCGAGTTGACACCATACGACGGAATCATGCTTTCTTTTTTACCCCTCTCTCTCTCTCTATTATTCATATTTCAAATTCAGAAATCTGAAAGTCCACGTCTGATTAATTGCGATAGTAAAGTCAGCTTTCTATGTTTTTGACAACAAGCAGATCATTAGTGATAGAAGCGCTAAATGCTTGCTACACGAAGTGTACAAATAACGAAGCGTACCATTTCGAATTTTCATATGAACGTAACGCTGAAAAAACAATATAAAATCATTTTACCCGATTGAGAAGTACATTGAAAGTACGAAACAAATTAATTTCGGGGATACATCACAAATTTTATTATATATATATATATATATATATATATATATATATATATATATATATATATATATATAATCAGTTCTGCTCATTTGTGTCTATCTTCTTTAGTCCTTATTATCACGTTTCTCCTCTCTCAAATTAGTTCTGAAGTTGTTGGTAGTTTATTGAGTTATTGTTTTCGTTTTGTTCACCAATCATCTCAGCGGTTTCTTTATGATTATGTTAATCATTGTTTTTACTCTTTCCCTCTATACTTTCGCTGGGTCTCTAATCTAGTATCTCTACCCGGAAATAGGCAATTCTCTCTATGTTACAGGGGTATGTTTTCTTCTTAAGGATCACTTCGTTTTTTTCCGTTTTAAAGGTTAAATTTAGTTCTTCTTGCTACCATTCAATGGTCAATCCTATATTTACATATATGTTATCTTCAGGCTGTGTCTCTCTGTCATTCCTCTGGCCCCCCTCACTTTCTCCTACTCTCTACTGGGAGATGCAGGAAAGGTCTTTCACAAAGGACCAACACAACTATTTTCACAGCGCATACGAGAAAGAACAGTATCTCATAACTTCTGCCTAGGAATGGTAATTATATTTTACGAGGAAAGAGATAATCGTGAATCAGAACTACAGTCCTATTACACTATTTACCAAACATATATAAACTATTCTCCAAAACACTTACAAACGGACAGGTACCATAAAAGAAAATCAATCACTCGAACAAGTATGCTTCAGAAGTGGCTTTTCAACAATAGGCCGTCTACACACAATAAATCAACTGATCGAAAAATCTTTAGAATACCACCCTTTTTGGCTTTTGTAGATTAAGAAAAAAAAGCATTCGACTCGGTACATCAAGCGATAGTTTTCAACACATTGTGAGAACAGGGTGTTATCGAGAATTACATATTCAAAAAATGTACAAAAATGACACTTCAATAAACTAAATAATGATTCAAAAAAGATAACAATAGGGGAAGGTGGAAGACAAGAGGAATCAATATCATCTATACTATTTACAACTGACCTTGAATGCATCTTTCGGAAGACGGAGAATATGTAAACCACTTGGAATACGCTGATGACGTATCCATGGCGTCAGGAACAACGGAAGAATTACAAAATATGATGAGTGATCTAAACAGGGATAGTAAAAAATACGGTAAAAAATGAACAGAACAAAGGCAAAAGTAATGTTCATCCATAAAGTCCCAATAGGACAATAAGAATAGTAATCCTGGCTGTAATAGAGTCCTTCAAGGATTTTCGAATTAAACCAACTGAACTTGTTAGACTCTAGCATGTAGGGATTCTTAATTTTTTTTATGGTTCCATACACTGAATGCACTATCTACTGTTCCGATACCCAATTCACCTAACCATCAAAATAAGCATCACCATCATCATTGTTCTTTAAAAAATACACTAAACATAACAAATAAATAAATAGATAAATAAATACAAAAAAAAACGACAAACGTATTTCTCTCGCCTAGTATAATAATGCATAATGGGACTTATGGTTTTGTTATCCTTCAGTCAAATATGGAAACTCATCACAGTTTTGGATAATGCTACTCGCACGCTAGCAGAAACATCCAGTCGTTTTCTCCATTTTGATTTCAGGTTCAATAAAGCAGATAATCCCGCTTTGCACGAATAGATAGTCGTGAGAGGAACCATAACTTTCATCGTCAAACTAAGGTACGATGAAATTATCCCACATCAAAACTGTTTGATATCCAACATGGACTTCTCAAAATCAGCTTTCTTTCCGGAGTCATCTTGGAATTCAATCAAGTCATCATTTGATGGAATGTTTTCACTCATCATGGATTTGCCAAATGAAGAAGGGTTTCTGATTCAAAGCGATTCCTCAGCGAGATCATCAATATTTGAGAGGTGGCCCTTGACATTGGTAATTAGGACTTCTAAATGATTCTTGATCCCAATGAGTATATCAACAGACAATATTTTGTCATTGTTAATAAGGATATCGCCAAGAGTCGGAAAGGTTGTAACAGAGAGAACCTTTCTGATTGCAACAAATTCTTTTCAAATCGAAAGCATCATTTGAAATGCTAACATCTTTTCTATGTTTCGATTCTTCACACCTCGACTCCTGACTAGTAATTTTCTTGTAAATGCCACTCATTTTCCCTGGGCTTGAATTATGTCTACACCTCTTCCCTGTACTGATTTATTCAGATCGTTTAGGACATGGAAAATATCGGCCACACATCCAACACAAACAATAAAATCATTTTCAAAATGGCTGGCAAGAGGCGACCAGCGATGCGTGAGAAATTCGTGAATTTCATCCCGAAGTTCGACCTCACGTACGATCAACCAGCCATGCCTTGACCAATGCATCTGTTTGTCACAATAGAACAGAAAATCCCGCACCAATCCATAGAATTTCTGAAAGAGCCGATGATTCAGTGCTCGGCCACCAAGTTAACTGTCTTCATGGCTATTCCCATCATCTCTTCAACTTATTCGTGAATGCTTTAGACGCCAATGCATGGTTATGTAGAACAGTGTAAAGTCAGAATATGCAGAGATCTTTCCGTGACGAGAGCTACAAATTCAGATTTTTTGCCGAACATGTCAAGAGCTCCATTTGTACAAATAGATCTAATAATGTAGCATTCTAATTCATGGCGATCGGGAAAAGATTGGACCAACTGGAATATATCATGCTTTGTTGGTAGTTTCAAGTTGATCACGGAATGAAAACTCTTCCTTGATCGTTTTATAGACATATTCAACAAATACTAACAGTTAACTAGGGTTTGTTACTTCAGTTGATTCATTGAGTTGCATACTGATTTTTGCAGGATAACTTTTTGTTCTACGCTTTGACATTTATTCATTTCTCTGGCATACAGTGTCATTGGACAAGAGCACTTCTCTCAGTTTTTTCATCCCCCAAATGATTTCAACCATCCCCAAATACAGAGCTTAACTAGGCTTCTCCAACTGACCGGGGCTTCTTTTCATTATCAATTTATACGAAACTCCGTAGGAAGCCTCCAAAAAGAGCTTTCCCTGGCAGATCAAACCCATGCCAAGAGAGAGTGTCTTTCTGATCGTAACAAATTCTTTTTTTATTTGAAAGCATCAATTGAGTGCCAACAAATTTTCTGTGCTTGGATTCGATGTGTTCTCTCAATCCTGGTGGCTTCAAATTACCATTGCTCACTGCCTACTCACAAATCATACATTGCTATCTTTCATTTCCATCTCGGTCTCGAACGCAAGTAAAACCAAACCAACGTATTCTCCCTTCCATCTTTTTTACTCACTGCATTCGGAGCGAATCCGTGTAAGAACAATGATAAATGTGATTAAAACGTAAAAGACAATTAATATTTTCTTCTGATGTTTCTATTCTCGAGCGTAAAGTGAAGTGAACCAGAACAGATAAAAGAAAAGGGAGATGTTGGTGTAATAGAAAACTAAATCCAAAGGAAGGGAAGAGCTCTCTCTTTGAAGAGCAAAGGCGAGAATTAACAAAATTCTTTTGATAAAAAATGCAAGAATGATTCTTATTGTTTTTTTTCTTCAATTTTTATCAAAGCGAAACTGGAAAAATAACGACGAGTATAGTAATAAGGATGAGATGTATATGTTGAATAATAAATTACGGAATTACCAACTTCAATAAAAATAAATAAAAACAGCAGAAGATCACTTACAACAGACGTGTATTCTTTACCTCATGACTTCAAAAGTTTTCACTCGTTATTCTTCTTTACTGCATTTGTCACAGCTACCTTTTTCGAATTTTCACTACCGACTAAAAGCAAGATGGCGCCCGACCTCCATGTTTACAACCGCTTGTCAGTACAAAGGTGATAACTAACCGGAAATTCCTGGACTCAATATTAACAATATCTATGCATATTTTACTATAATAATTTTAAATTTTTTTCAATTGCGTTGCATAGCCCCAGAATCTGATTCATATACCTCGCAGGGGCGTATGAGTACCCCAGGTTACGAACCCCAGTGCTCGAGAGGCCTTCAGTAGTGAGAATATCTTGGGTTGACATTCCAAATCAGTTATCAAAAAAATTTTAGTACCTTTTTTCGTGATTTCTAATGTTTGGGTATACTGTTGCAGAAGTAATTGTGGATGGATCTGCCCCCAAATTTAATCATTTCTTTCGTAGCCTATTGCCCACCTTCCTATGGAATATAATTGAAATTGATCGAGAACTTTCCGAGATATCGTGTGCAGTAACACAGAACTCGTGGAGCTATCATACGGTGTGGAGAGTTAGCGAATAGGTGAGGACGTAATATTGCGTGGATCGACTCTAAAGTTTTCTGACTTCTTTCGTGGCCTTTTATCCATGGACCTTTTGACAAAACTTTATTGGAATTGATAAAGAACTTTTGGAGATACTGAGTGTACAGACAGAGAAGTTTTGAAGATATTTCGTGATCTGGATAGATAGCAACAATGTGGGGGAAGTAATTTTGCATGGATCCACTCCTAAATTCAATCATCTCTTTCCTGATCAATAGTCCGCTTTTCCACAAAATTTCATTAAAATACACCGAGAACTACAGGAAATATTGTGTAAAGAGACAGAAAACGTTTGGAGATATTTTGTGGTTGCCAGCAGTTAGCTAGAACATAAGGAAGATAGTTGGGCATGAACCCGTTTCCGAAATTTCCTAATTTTATACATAGTTTCCTCAATAATACATTGAATTTATTGGGGGATCCTTGAGATATTGTGTGGACAGGCAGAAAGAGAGAACAGTATCAAAAATTCAAATCGAAGCGTTCTATTTCGCCACAATATTTCGTAAAGTTCCAAATGAATCTTAATCAAGTTTCGTCGAGGTGTAGGCAGCAGGCTGCGAAAGGATCCATACAATTTCTAAGCAGATCCATACACAATTATCTCCTCTATATCCTGGGTAACTGTCAGCAACCACAAAATATCTCCAAAAGTTCTGTTTATCCACACGATATTCCCAAAAATTTCACAATAAATTTCAATGATATTCTATGGAAGATAGGGCAGTGGATTAGAAAAGAAATGATCAAATAAAAGTTGTGCGCCGTTTTTACCATCGAGCAAGCGAGAGTGTGGAATTTTATAATTTATAGACATTTACAATTGGGGTAAGACCGTTCAAAACAAATGGCAATTTATTTCTACATCTAGCACATTACGAGCTTCGACAGGAATCAAGGTTACACAAGAAACCTGGCGTATATATACATATATGGACTCAACATTTCACGATAATTGGGGAGGGGTGTGTTGGTAGATCATGTTTGAAGCAAGTTTGGTGACATGCATGTCATGACATTTGGGGGATTTCCCGGATGACTTTGGTTCATCAGTGCTATTGAGATAAGTAGGTTTTTGTACGAGATTATGGGGAATTGGTGTCCAAAAGAAGCGAGGAGTATGTTCCAGCAAGCGGTGTGTTAGATGGTACATGGGTATTTGAGATTTTTTGTGAGTTTGTGCTGATGAGTATTGTGTGTGAAATGCGAGGGTAATGTATGTGTCATGACCTTGTGGAGATCAACTGTCGAACGTATGGTCATTTGAGCTTTTGAAATCAAACAAATGTTGAGTGTATGTAGATTTAGTGTGATTTAGAAATCGTATTTGTTCGTGTGATTCAGAGGTCAGTACCACCTATCCTATGATAACCCTGGGATCAAGTCACTCTTGTGCACAAATATGCAGCTTCTAGGGTACATCAGTCTCCCTTAGATTCGAAAATTCAAACTTATCTCGTACAGAAATCAACGGCCCCTGTCGCCCTGATGGTTCTGACTAACTGGACGCAGCTACAATGCCATTGTAGATAACTTAGGCGTATCATGGCTCTGTTTGAGCAATAACAAGCTGTGTCAAGCTTTTCCAGGACTCGTCCTGAGATCAAGTTAAGCTTGCTCTAATGTCCCCACGACACTACACCTTTTGAGCTTCAAATTTAAAAGTTAAACTTCAGTTTAAATTAATCATTTTTTCACAAGATATAATGACTTCATGAGTGTGAAAAACTATAAAATGACGAACAATACAATCACAAGGCCATAATTAGTAACTAAAACCAGTTAACGCACCGTACACCCCATTTGGAGATCTTGTGTCAAGCCTGGGCGTTGATTGGTCCAAGGTTGGAGCAAAATGCTTTTGTACAGGAAGATTGAGTGTTTTCATACACGACAGTAAAGTGATTGGTTACATCTTCGATGTAGCACAATCTGTTTTCCGTTTGAGCATTTCCGGTTGGTGGTGGAGCCATCATAGTGTGAAATTTTTCAACTTCTCTAATTTGAAACTAAAAAGGTGTAGTGGCGGGAACAAGGGTATTTTTTCTCCAGCCAGGACCCCGCCCTAAACTCGGCTTCATGTTAAACTTGCCGCTGTGGGGAGGCGAGTTAACAACCTGACCTGTAACTAAGTATTATAGGTCACCAGAGGCCAGTTCTATCTATACTATGTTCACCTTTGGGTCAAGTTACCCCTCTACACAAACATACAGCCCATAGGGTACGACCGTCTCCTTTATATTGGACAATGCTAAAATTGACCTGACCCAAAGTTGACCTTTAGAGGTCAGCGTCACCTATCCTCTGGTCATCATGGTGCAGCCATTTGCGAATCTATAATACAAACACAAATTCAGTCTAGAAAGCTCTAAAGCTTTAAAAACTAAATATATCATCTTAAAAATCATCAGAAACCTGTCATTTCAGACAATTACTTTACAATATCTGTTGATATATCTTGTTTAATTTTCTTCAGTTGGTTCTATGTTGAGGATATATATATATATATATATATATATATATATATATATATATATATATATGTATATATATATATATATATATATATATATATATATATATATATATGTGTGTGTGTATATGTGTATGTGTGTCTGTAAGTATGTGTATGCATATGTATGAGTGTGCCGTTTACATATCTCCGACGCGGGGGACGTCGTAGTAGTTCAGTACACAAATGAGAATTCCAATTTTCACCAATTGGCGGGTAAATTTTGCGTTTCTTCAAATTTAGTCAATGTAAGTTAATTATTCAACCGCCTCAACAATGTATAATTTGGCAATGTTCACTGTTTTTTTCTTTATTGTTCTATAACAAAATTCATTTGCAATTGTTGGTCGTCAAGGCATATTAATTTAATTAAAAACTTCGTATTGTTTTCATGAATGAGGTAAAAGCAAGAAAGTCACCAATAGACCATTTGTTTACTTCTATTCATTGGCAGAATATATTGTTTGCTATGAAAACAAAAACACAGAGCTTGAAAAACTACAAATTACAAACTTTGAAAAAAAAAATGTTGCATCGATTCGTCTAGCGTTTAAAATAAGATTCTCAATCTATAAGTATCCAACGAAAAAAACGCATCGTATCGAGATAAAGCTTAGATTTTTTTTAAAAATCCCCAGCTGAAATTTGTTTAACATGAAATGAATCACACAAAATTCCAAGAAAATATAACTAAAAGATAAATTTTAGATGCGAATCCACGTGATTTTTATTAAAAAAAAAAGTTTTCAAACTTTCGAATTAACGAGAGCCTCGATTTGAAAACTTATCAAATAACTTTTCAAATTGAGATCAGAACAAATATTTTAAGAATGCGAATTTTTACTATAATTAAAAACGAGAAATTCACCTTCTTATCCTTCCTCCTTCGATAATTTTGCGTTTGTTTGTTTTGTTGATTTTATTTTTAGAAAAGAGATCAGGAATTATTTATATTTAATTTTTTTAATGAATTAATTATCTTTTTTATTTTTCACATGAAGGGTCAACAAAGTGGGTGTGGGGGGAAGCATAAACAATAAAACGAAATTCACTCACTCACACACACGCACGCACACAACAAAAGAAGCAAAATTGTGAAATTCTGGCCTGCTATGATGAAAGAGCATTAAAAAAAAGTTGTTTTTTTTTTTCGTGGAATAACCGTCTCCACAAGTGAATTCAAATAAATAAAGTTAAAATAGATAAATTTCTTCCTTTTTTTACTTACCTGATGTGTGTAATTCGTCAGTCCCTGTGACTCGAAGTATTTCATTAGTTCCAAACGATTGTAGCTCTACAACACAAGTCTCACCAACGAAATTACCAAGCACTTGCCCTAATGATGCTACAACTACTACTACTACTACTACAACTACTACTACAACTACAACCACCACCACCACCACAACTAATACTACTATTACTACTAAGTACTACGATTTATCATCATTGTTCCACACATCTACTGTTATTACTAACTTACAACTCCGGTACTTGTTTGTTTTGGGAACAGGGCAGAGTGACAGAAGTTCAGAAAAAAAGGAATGTACTCGCGTACAGCTGCAGATAAATGAATAAATTGATCAGTAAAAAAAATATTTGTATGAGATAAAGTAAAATATCTACTTTTAAAAACCTTTTTTTTTTTTTTCTAAAAGTTTACTTAATTACAAAACGATTTCATTGTACACCCATAGTTCGCTATTAACGTTTTTACGGACTTCTTCTCAGTCCCATTATTATTCCATCAACTCCTGTGTCGCAGAATCCTGTTAGCGGCGTTGACACTATTCCAATAATATATCTGAAATTGTTTATTCAAGCGCAGGAATATATCTAAAAAGTAGTACTTTTTACGAGTTATTTTTGCCGGCGGCAACACTGGTTTTGAACTAAATAATTTTCACTGTGATCTATCTTTTCTTCAAAGCAAACATTTTCAAGTATCGTTTGTTGCACGAATGTTGATAGAAATGAAAAATAATGCTTAAGGCCACCGGAAGGCAAATATCCTTCTCAGCTCAGGGTTAAACTTGATTCTTATTTTACTTCTTGTCTCTTTTGTCTTTAATCTTTTTTTACCAGTGTTTTCAAAAGTCCAGTGGCAACAAAAACAAACAAAAAATCTCGCCACCGGTGTGCCTTTTTCTGCAAAGAAAAAAAAATGTCTTTCTCCACCTCTAAGTTAAACGAAAGGCGAAATTGTCAAAGCCCTTATCAGTTCAACCGATTAGTAACAAAACAATAACATACAACTTTCGGTAGTTGTAAGCAAAATTCAATGAGAGCTGAGATTGGAGTAGTTACTCCGTCAAGTGCGCTTTAGTTAAGAAGTTCGGCCAAATGAGAAAAAAAGGGTCTCACTATACGCCAGACACTTTGTTTTCATGTTTTGTGACGTCGCTTGACGTTATATACGATTAAAAATATTCATCAATAAAGTCTGAATATTTTAGATGCAAGTCAACTCTCCGAGCTCGGTCCGGTCCGGTCCGGTCCGGTCCGGTCCAGTCCAGTTCAGTCTGCGTTCGGATTTTTTTTTTTTTTTTCTGAAGAACTACCGTTAATCAAATAAATAGATAAATATAGAGAAAAACAAATCACACACCCAAATTGGTCAGAGGTCGTGTGTCCTGGACAACTACGTCCCGGTAATTGGTGTCCCTGGACATTAACCTTCTAGTATTTTTTTTCTGCGTCCTGGCCATTTGCCTACAACAAGCATACTTTTGAATTTTGAACTTACAAATTATTTTTTCGCTATCAATGAAATACACGCTTAAAAACAAGGATAATTGTGTGAAGACTTTTTGAAAATAACTCCGTAAAAAACGAAATAAGAACTTATTTCATTGCTTTTGTTGTGAAAATAAATTAATAGGGTACTTAGCTACGAAATAAGAACTTCTTACTTTTTTATTTTTGTGACAAAATTTGATAACTTCCTATATAACGAAAGGTAAACTTTTTAATTTCGCTGTTTTTGTTACAAAATTGAATAAAAGTAGTTGTAATTTGATCAGTCGTTCATTTAATCTAATCAGAAAAATCAATCTCCTAATTGCATCAAAACTTTTTGTTACGTTTCTCTACATTTCTTGATTAAATTACAACTACCTTTTTTATGTTTTTTGTTGTACCCCAAATAAACTGAAATAAAAAGATTTTATTTCTTGTAAAAACATTTTTGATTAAATAAACTTTTGATTATGTAAATACATTTTTCCTATTTTGTAACAAGGTTATCAGGAAAATTCCTGTTCCGTAACTAACTTTTTATTTATCGCTGCAACATGAACTACGATAATAAAATGTTTTTATTTCTTTATCTACAAGGTTATTTTCTTAAAACTTTCAATACAGTTATCCTTATATTGTAGCATGCATTTTATTGATTGGAAAAAAATAATTTGTATTTCTGAATTGGAAAGTATGCCTGTTGTTGGTACTCCCTCGCAAGTAAAGTGGGGCGCAAATGTCTAAGGACGTATTCGGACGGAGGGTCGCCGATGACTGAGACGCATTTGACCAGGATTTAAGTTGTCCAGGGATATCACCTAGGGATTTGATATCACCTAAATCTAGTCCTTCGCCTTGAAGAAGGAAAAGTTTTCTTTATTATCGCTCTTCTGATTCATGAAATGTATAGAATTCGGACATGGGCGTCCACAGCCATTTTCCCAGGGTGGTGCAAAAGGAAAGGTTGGGACACGAAAGAATATATTCGGTGAAGGTTTACTTTTTATTTTCGATTTCGCTATATTAGGGTGATCAGATCAAAATTTTCCACAATGTCTGATGATTGCTTATTTGGGTTATGTATGATGAGAGTTCAAAGGGATAAAATCAACAGAAATAACATGCCGTTCATGAAGTAAGAGATGAGTTTGATGAAGATCCGAGAAGAATCCAGTTTTTTTTTGTTTTTTTTTTTAATGATTAGCTGCTCTCAACTTGTGGTCTATAAATTGTCTGCATATGACAATGATTTTCTTCTTTGTTTTGTATAGCAATAGAAAATACTTTACAAATTCAGGAATTCTTATTCTTCTGAGATATATTACTTCTATAACAGTAAGTGAGTTGAAGTACTTTTCCAGGGTGTGGGGATACAAATGCACTCCTTGCACCCTCTTCCAGACGCCCATGCATACTAGTGGTGTCTCCAAAACAGCTTTTGACGCATTTGATTTCACTTTACTCTTTAAATTTTACTTTTTATTCTCTTCGTATTTCCCAAGCGGAGCGCAGATATGGTAATTGTAATATTCATTCCACTGATACGCACACTCACACAAACAGAGCCTCAGATTAAACACACACACACACACACACACACAAACACACACACACGTACAAATACGCACATTTATTTAGATGTTGAAAAACCTTGTAAAAAAAACTAGATGCAAGTACCGTTCTTTTGACCTTTTGAAAAAAAAAGTACCTTCACCCAAATAAAGATCCTTGAAAATCCTTTCTTCTCTCTCTTTCGAAAAAGTTAAACATAAGAAATGCGAAGTAGATTCAATGATAGACTTATAACGGAGCGGTGGAGGGGGGGGGGGGTGGAGAGAGAAGTGGTTTCACTATTGATCATCATCGTCGTTATCATAATTCAGAGTGTTATTTCGTTTGACCTAAAACTCCCGCCTCACATACGAACGCACACACACTGATGATACCTGACTGAGTTCAGGTGGAATTCGGTTAAGGTTTCAGAAAGAAGCTCAATCCGTATTGGCGTCGGTTAGTTTATTTCTTCTTCTTCTTCTTCTTCTTCTTCTTCTTCTTCTTCTTCTTTACCTTCTTCTTCTTCTTCTTCTCCTTCTCCTTCTCCTTCTTCTCCTTCTTCTTCTTCTTTACCTTCTCCTTCTTCTTCTTCTTTACCTTCTTCTTCTTCTTCTTCTTCTCCTTCTTCTTCTTCTTCTTCTTCTTCTTCTTCTTCTTCTTCTTCTTCTTTCCTCCATCGAGGAGGCCACACGCACGCACACGTACATCACAAAATAACACCTACATAGCGTTCTGATCACATCATGTTTTTGTTTTTTCTTCATGACAACCAGTTTGGTTTCGTCTATAGTTTGCGAAGGGCCATGAACATTCAAAACGGGCGATTGAACTGCTTCTTGTTGTTTGTGCTGGTAACAAGACCTTTCGGTTGATCCATTCAACGGCCTTCTTCCATTGAATGTGTCGGTAGTAAACAGAAGTTTTCCAATGCTAGCAACGCTAGAACGTTGGATTCGGTTGATGTCTTTTTTCCTCTTGTTTCGCCTGGATTTCCATACCTTGTCCCTGATGAGATCCACATCAGGTTGAACTCTGGACTTGTCCGACTTATACACTCAGTCGACATGTTGATATGGGCTGCTGCCTTGATTTCCTTCTCAACGTCCCCTGTCTATGATACGAACTTCTTCCTAGAGAGGAAAGTGTTCGCCATGAAGTATAGTATCATTCAACGATTTTTCTTTCGAACAACTGAACCATCTTGATGTTTTTGTTGTTCTTACGACGTTTCAGCCGATTCATTCTACGGCCTTCGGGTATCGTGCAAAAAATATAAATAATTAGAAGGGAATCAATTTTCCGAAAAACCTTATGAGTGTTAATGACCCTTAAAATTATGTAACGTATCATTTCATATGGAAAATTCAATTACTTGTCTTGTTCATTATGCGCTTGAAGTAAAAAATAAAGTTTTGGAAGATTAACAAAGCTATTCTTTTTTTAGAATTTTCAGAGCATAAAGTCTCCAAAAATCTATGTTGGTATTTGCATAGACACATGCAGGATCGGTTTTTTAGATATTTAAAATGGCCACCATAAGATATCTATTTGACTCTTTTAGTCAGGTTCACCTCTTATTTTCGTTCAAAGTTTTTGAGGATTTTCAAAATGGTCGCCATGAAATACATGATTTGCGCTATCTCGGCTCTTAGTCAAGCTAGAAACTCAAGTATGTTAATCCTATATTTTCTGGGTCTATGAATGTAATAAATGCTTCAGAAAAGGGCTCATAATTACAGACAAGCAACTAAAAGCAATCGAAAACAATGATCTCTACATTTGTGATATAACTTTATTACATAAAATACACGTTTTACGCAAATTATGTATTTTACTACAGAATATATTTCAAACTACAGAATAGTGAGGTGTCTATGCAAATACCAGCATTACATTTTTGATTGCATATGCCTTGAAGACTCCAAATAGTTTAACTGATCCACAAAAACTTTGAATGAAGATGCATAGTGAACCTAGAAGTGCAAAATATGCATTTTATTTGATAAAGTTATATCACAAATATAAAGATGACGTTTTTTCAAATTACTTTTTTGTTGCGTTTCTATAACCTCAAGCGCCATATTCCAGGCGTTAATCGGATTCTTTAATCCAGATGATACAGAATTAGCATACTTAATAAGTTTTTAAGTTGACTAGAAGTCGACGTGGTGCAAATCATGTATTTTTCGGTGGCCATTCTGAAAATTCAGTATAGCGGTCTACATAAACGCCAACATTATTCTTTTGATTTCTCATGCTCTTAAGATTAAAAACCGTCTAGTTTTGCTTTCTTTACAGAAACTTTGAACGAAAATACATTGTGAACCTGATTAATAGGGCATAATATGTATTTCACGGTGGCCATTTTTAAAATCCAAAATGGTGGCTATGCAGGTGTCTATGCAAATGCCAACATTGATTTTCGGATTTTCTATTCGTTAAAGATTCCCAAAGCGTATAGTTTTGCTAATCTACAAAAACTTTTTTACGAAACCCTATTTCTTAACATAGTGAACTGGAGTATACCGAAAATGCCCCCCCCCCTAAAGCAGCAGCGTGTTTCTATTTCAACATGCTTCTACCCCCTCAAATAGTTCTAGGCGTTAGAAATAAGCTCATCGATTAAAATTTCTATTCATTTCCATGCAAGAGAAGAACAATACTGAATTTGATGATAAAATACGATTTTCTTTGATTTTATAGTTTCAACAAACGAATATCTCTAAATATCCCTGGTAAAAGGTTGAGAGATGAACACGAAATATTTAGATCAAACTATAGGGAAAAGAGATAGTCAGGTGGTAGTTGTTCAAACTATAAACCTAATTTGCAAAATTTCCCAACTCTAGTTTCGCAATTTCACTTTGATGTTTACATGTCAATTGAATGAATTCAATTTGTTGCCACAATTGTACTCCATAAACCGAAGTTCTAAACGTTTGTATTGTAATGCTACCAGAATATACCAAAATGACGGAAGTGAAATGTTATTTTTGTCTGAATTCTATAATGTATTAATCATATTTTATCCACTAAATTGTATTGAAGACCAGTCATTTTATAACATATCTAATGTTAGCATGCTCAGGCACCTATCGTTTATGAATTTGGAAAAAGGCCGTTGAAATCATCATCATCATCATCATCATCATCATCATCATCATCATCATCGTCATCGTCATCATCATCATCATCATCATCAGTCTTTAATCGTCCGTCGTTAGACATAGACCTTCCCCAGGATTCTCCACACCCCTCCATCATGGGCGTTGCGGAGCCAGTACTTTCTGAATTCGTCTAGTTCGTTTCTCCATCTTGTATTCTTCCGGCCTCGGTTGTACGTGGGGATCCATGTCGTGAATCATGATGTCCATCGGTTATCTGCTATTCTTGCATCATAACCAGCCCATCGTCATTTGAGTTTCTTAGTGGATTCTATGATGTATCAGACTTCTTTTTTCTCCCTGGTATATTGTGCTGTCTTGTGTTCTATCCATATGAGATTGAGCATGATTCTCTCATGTGCATGTCGCATGCTTCTCAGTCTGCAAGTCTGTCGCTTGGTTAGGTTCCATGTTTCATGAGGTGACTATCGGTAGGATGCATTGGTTGTATACCCTTCTTTCTAGCACTAGCAGGATTATCTTGTTTTTGAAGGTTGAGCTTGCTCCGCCGAAAGCTTGTCAGCCTAGTGTGATTCCTCGCTTGATTTTTTTCTTATTTTAATCAATTAACGGAGATCCGTTCTCCTAGGTAGATGCAGTGGTCTACTTTCTCCAGTTTTGCGTCTTTGATTTTGATAGTTGTGTTCTTATTTCTGACCTGCGTTTTACTGAAATTCATGTGTAGTCAGACTTTCTTGCTTCCTTCGTTTAGTTCATCTAGCATTAGTCGGAGGTCGCGTAGGTTTTCTGCGAAAAGGGCGATGTCGTCTGCAAATCTGAGGTTGCTAAGATATTCGCCGTCCATTTTGATTCCATTATTCTCCCAGTCTAGTTCTCAGAGCATCATCTATAGGCAGGCTGTGAAGAGTTTGGGTGAGCTGGTTTCACCTTGTCTTACTCCTTCTTAGAGTTGGGAGGGTTCAGAGTCTTTGTGTAGCCTAATAAAGGAGATGCTGTGATTGTATATAAGTTGCAGTACTTTGACGTATACAAGGTGTACACCTTGTAGAGTGATGACCTTCATGACCATAGGAATTTTCACTGAGTCGAAAGCTTTCTTGAAGTCTATAAATGCTATAGTGAGTGGCATTTTGTATTCTGCTGTTTTTTTCAACAATGAATTGAATGGGGATAGCCTATGGTAGAGTAGTTTCCTCTAAAGCCGCCTTGTTCTTATGGTTGGTTTTCATCTAGTGTTTTAGTGATCCGGTTGGTGATGATTTTTACGAAAAGTTTGTAGATGGAGTTGAGTAGGATTATACGTCTGTAGTTGTTGAGGTCTTTCGGGTTTCCTTTTTCATGTGAAAGCATTATAATTGCCGTGTTCCAGTCTTCTGGGACAATACTTTGTTTAAAACATAAGTTGAATAGAATAGCTAGTGGCGATCTTACCAGCTTTTTTGAGTAGATCGATGATGATTATCTGGTCCAGGGGCTTTTTGGGTTTTTGTTTGTTTGATGGCTTGATTTACCTCCAATGGTGTAACGTCTGGGAAGTCCTCGAACTGATGACTCGCGTCTTGCGTATCCTACTCAGTGTTTTGGAGTCCATGTCATGAACAGTAGAGTTTTTGGTAGAATTCTTTGTATAAAATCACCCTCAGATAAAAGCTTGAATCTCTGAGATCTAATCTATCTCACTATACCTTTTTGGTTCTGCAATAGCGTGTGGTCTACCGAAACATTTACACCATAGCGTGCGGTCTATCGAGCCATTTACACAGTGCTGTGCGATTTACCGAATCATTTTTTTACGGCAGGGAGATGACAAAAAATATGCATGCATGTGTAGATTTACACTAAAAAGCAAAATCAGTCAGAATTTGCAAAAAAATAAAATTTTGTACATAAATAGATCTCACCAAGACATATCAAAAGTCTTCAAACATCCGAGAATCTTGAGAAAAATGACCAAACCCTACAAACCTTAGGGTTTCTACTGAGTGACTAGCATTTGCATGGTCAATGTCTTCTCCCTGCTCGTTGACATCATCCTCGTCAGCTGCAGCACTTTCGTCAGGCTCTACAGTTGGCTCGCTGGCATCTAATTCATGAGAGGACACAGTTAACTCTCCATTTCCTTCAAACCACATTGAGTGGGATTTAGATCCGTACTAAGGCAATACTGAACTGTACGATCGGCCTACTGATGATGTTGATCAACCGCTACAGATGTTGGAGAGAGAGAGAGACAGACAGACAGACAGAGACAGAGACAGAGAGCTTAAATGTCAGTGTCAGACTGAATTTGATGATACACTGATGGTACAATGTCTAAAGCTTAAAGAGGTCACCATCAGGAGTTTCCAGAAAAACGTCAAGGTTCGTTGCAAAGTTGTGGACCCGCAGAATTTTTAAAAATCGGATCACTTGTAATCTTCATAGCAGTGATGAAAAGACTTCTTCCTAAATCTTGAGCTCTCTCCTAAACTCATGTCTCTTTTTTTTTTTTTGGTCTTGTGATGCTACATCCTGACCTATCGCCACGAGCCATGTGTCATCAGGCATTATGGAAGGATTGTGACCTTGGTAATAGATGGATGAAGAAATGAGAATTTTACCCAAAACATCAACTCGTAAGGTACGTGCTTCTTGCTGCGAAAGAAATCAGCTTTGCCACAAGTATGAAAACAATAACTGAACAAGATACATTTTTGGTAAATCTTGCAAGGTACGCCTTTATCAGTTTATTGACAGAGTTCCTTATGTATGAAGGTATACAAGTGAAGCAAGCTGCAAGAGATGCAGTTATTTATGTTGTTCATTGTCTCACAGTTGGCGATACTTACTCAGCTTCCTTTAACGAAGAACAAATAACTACTTGGAACCTTCTTAAGATGATTCAATCGCATGTGCTTCAGGAACTTCAGATATTTCATGAGGAGGATTCTAGCAACACTCAAATACAAAATGAATCGCCTTACAGGGCCGATCATACAGCCCAGTAATGTCTTGGTATGGATCTACATCCCACTCAATGCGGTTGAAAGAAAATGGAGAGTTAACTGTGTCCTGTCATGACAATTAAGCCTCCTGTACCAGATATCCCTCTGAATGTGATCTCGTGGGGGTGTAGGGCCGGTTGTAAGGTAAGAAATATTGCTATGGAATGCGATACCATGTGCAGTTTCTGCTTCGACCTGCACCAACATACAACGAGAATTAGATGCCAGCGAGCCAACTGAACGAAAGTGCCGCAGCTGACGAGGATGATGTCAACGAGCAGGGAGAAGACATTGACCATGCAAATGCTAGTCACTCAGTAGAAACCCTAACGTAACCAACGTCTTTTGGCAGCCTAATGCGTTGGTAGTGATCAATTAAAATTTGGAAAAGGGTTCATCAACTAGTTACTTCTCTCGCCTTTTGTTGGACATTAAAAAGTCTGAATTCAAATAAAAAAAAAACCGTGAACGCAGTAGGACGCAAATTGAATGACTGATTTAGCAAAAGTTTATATTGTAAATTGGAAACTTCCTCCCACTAAAAACCTATTTAGAGAAGTTTTTTTTAGAAAAAAAGTTTTTTTTCTAAACGTAATAAGGAGTAGATTCTAAATATCTCCGTTGTCTAGTCTCATTGGTGCAACCTATACACATAGCCAACCAGCCAAACCAGCTTAAAAACTGAAGAAACTTATATTGATGGTTTGGTAACAGTTTTGGTTGACGGTTCGTAATTAGGCTATGAAAATAAATAAAAATTAAAAAATCAAAAATTGAACTTTAAATGCTTGAAATAAATTGAAAAACAACAACAGAATTTTTGCCTTTCTGTGTTGCTTTGTGCATCGAAGAAAATGACCTTTACATTTCAACGTGTGTTACCTTGTGTGCCCAGGAAAATAGAGGCAACAGTTCAATTTCGGGGAAATTCCCCAAATTTTAAAAATATAATACCAGGAATGTATTTTTCGTCCTAAACTAGTATAGAACCAGAAAAAAAATTGATTTATATAAACAGTGTGACAAAAGATTAGAGAACATACGCAAAAGCACAAAAATCGTTGAAAAGGGAAAAGTGAACTATTTTAAACTGGCCAGCAATGAGGCCTAATTCCTATCCAGTTGAAAATCTTTTGAGGGTGCTGAGAGCTGGAGCCATGTTTTCAATGTGTACCATACACTGCATAGATGTTGCAAACGTTCAAGAGCACGAAGAAATTACAAAGGATGAGTGGTAGAAACCATTAGCTGGCAATTGCAAGAAGTTTATAAATGGCTGCAAGAAACGTTTGAAGGCAGTCATTGTTGCCAAAAAGGGGCATGCAATCAAATATGATGTAAGGGTGACAATATTACTGTCCAGATCATATCTCCAAGGTCTTTGAAATAACAACATGTAAGTCGAAAAGAATTGATTTTTCTGTTAGATTACTTCAGACATCTGATCAAAATATTCTGATCACAAAATTTCAAAGATGTCTATTTATTTTTGAAGACATTGTACAGGTTATACAAAAATCAAAGGGTGTCAGTATTCCTGAGCGACGCAGAATATCTGGAGCCAATCAGGTTTATACTAACAGAATTGTTACAGAAGCTACCTTTCACTCGATAAGCTACAATGCTTATTATCGTATTACAACATATTTCTATAAGCACTTACCTTTCTGTTATTGTTTACAAGCTAACCATATCCACATTGCTGGCGAAATATCAAATATTTGAAATTTACTTCCGTCCAGAAAACTACAAAACAGGTTATTAAAAGATCACGGCTTTTATAAAGTCGCTGTTCGTAAATGCGCCGTGTTTGAGCGATATTTTTGTTCTTTCTAACGGACAAAATATAAAACGAGATATCTTTTTGATTTTTCGTACTACTGCGTTCCCAATAATCTTGTAATGTTACTTTTTCTTATTCTGCTTTTCCTCTCTCCTTTCAGACAATTTAAGTTATATTACATAAGCTACTCAACCATTGACCACTTCCATCCGGTAAATCGACTAAAAGGGAAAGCAACAGAATAGAAAAATGCCACTCACCATAGCATTTGTAGATTTCAAGAAGACCTTCGACTCAGTGGGAATCCCCAAGGTTATTGGTACTATCATTCAACAAAAAGTAGACCCAGTATATGTCAAAGTATTGCAACAGACACAGCAGTTCCTTCATCAGGCGACATAAAGACTAGGACACCCCACAGCTTGAGAAAGGTGTAAGACAATAAGACACCAGCTCACCCAGACTTTTCACAGGCTGCCTCGAGATTATCTTCCGGAATCTAGACTGGGAAAATTAAGGAATCAGAATAGATGGCGAATACCTAAGCAACCTAAGATTTACAGACGACATCGTTTTTTGTTTTTTTTTACTGAGAACCTCCAGACGATGCTGGGCAGGCTGAACGAAGAAAGCAAGAAAGTTGGTCTCCACATGAACTTCATTTAAACAAATGTCATGTACCACGAATATGCCGGAGGCAAAGACAACAATCAAATTCGAAGACGCAGAACTGGAGAAAGTAGACCACTACATCTACCAAGGACAATGAATCTCCATTAAATCCCCAGAAGAAGAAGTCAAGCGGAGAATCACTTTGGATTGGTAAGCTTTCGGCGGTGCAAACTCAACCTTCAAAATGACAATGCCGCTTGTGCCAAAAAGAATGGTATGCAACCAGTGCTCCTCTCGACAGTCACACGAAGTTGAAACATGAAACCTCGCCGGACGACAGTCCCTCAAACCATGCAACGTACAAAAGAGAGAATTGTGCCTAACATCACATGGAGGGTTCACAAAACAGCACAATATATTAGAGGAAAAACAGGAATCTGAGATAGAACCTAGAACCTATAAGAAAACTTAAATAGCAATAGGCTGGTCATATGAGAAGACAAACGCTGGACATCACGACTTAAACCCCTGAGATCAGATGCGAAATCGGGGCCGACAGAATATAAGGTGGCTTGACGAACTAGATAAGTTCAGGAAGTACTGGCTCCGTGACACCTACGATAGAGAGATCTGACGAACCTTGAAGAACGTCTATGTCCAACGCTGGACGCTAAAAGGTTGCTGCTGCTGCTGGTGATGATATAAAAATAATGACAGTGAGAGATACAGATTGCCTAACACCTATTAAGAATCGAAAGAAAAAAAAAGATACGCATTCAAAAATGAGAGTGAGAAGGTAAAGACATACCTGAATTTATATAGTGATTACAAGAAGTCATCTACTTAATCTGAGAAATACAACGAATCGTATAAATATCGACCTCTGTCAAGACCAATGTTAATTGTCAGTTGCGATCAGTGATAAGACGGACTAACTATTTGATAATGGGCTGCTACTGTTGCTGACGTCATACTCTTACCACTACCATCAGCCCAAAGTGTATACACTGAAATATTGAGGACGTGATTGGAGATTCTGTATTGAGAATATCAATCATCCTGAAGTTAGTGTGATACAATTTACAAGGCTGCTCCTCCGTATAACCGCATATGATCGAAACATAAGTACAAATCAAGCACAACTGATCAACCATTGACAATAAGTAGTGAGAAACGATGGACAAATTCAGAAATTCAGTGTACCCAAGTATAGCAGTTCAGATTTCTAGTCTGAAAGGATCTCTTACAACTTGCTCTAGTAATCAACAAGTTTTAGTATTGAACAGATGCAACAATTGAGAACATCGGATAAATGCAAACCTAATTTGCCTCCAATAATCAAGCTAGTACCATGCAAGAAGTACATCAACTCTTGAAACACTCGACTACGTATTATAAAAACAGACTTAGAGATATTATAGTTAGACATAGATTTACTGTCAACAACATAGCAAATAAAAACGATACAACACAAGCATCACTCAACTAAATTGCTTTAATGGATTTTTAAATCGACCTAAATTTATCAATAATCTGAAATTTCAAAAATAGTTCAGGGTGGAGACGGTTGTACCGATACATATATATGCTTGAGTTTTTATAAATTTTTTGCATTTGAACTTGAACTTTTGGTTCGTAATAATTTGCACTAAGATTATTGGTAAACTGGTTAGGAAAAAAAGAAGAGGACTACTTTAGTTAGCGTATGGATATCCACATTGTT
This sequence comes from Thysanoteuthis rhombus, assembly GCA_963457665.1. Classification (NCBI taxonomy): domain Eukaryota; kingdom Metazoa; phylum Mollusca; class Cephalopoda; order Oegopsida; family Thysanoteuthidae; genus Thysanoteuthis; species Thysanoteuthis major. The sequence continues at coordinate 1,712,572 of OY735215.1, read as the reverse complement.
TATATATATGGGTACGGAGTCTGTCCGTAAACTATCCAGACATTTAATATTAACGAAAGAATAGCTTATTCAGAGCAATGGTGCCTTAGTCTCCTTCAAAGTAGTTACTCCCCTTCGTACTTCGCACAGTTATCCCAGCGCCCCTTCTATCTTACAAGACAATCCACTGAGTCTTCTTTCGGGATCGCTATTAGATGCCCCGTCGTGTTCTTCTTATTCTCGTCCATGGTCTGAAATCTCTTCCCCTTCAACGGCAAAAAGCCAGACGTCGCTGGAGTCTGGACTGTTTTGCTGAAAAACTTTGGTGATGCGATATTTGCCAAAACAAAAACAAAACAAAACAAACAAAACAAAACAATAAAAAACTTGCAGGATACGTAATTAATGGGCAGGCTCGGTCATTGTGTATGCATACAGAACACAAATTCACTGAATAGCATCTCGCTACCGACCGAGTAACCCAAAGCACAACCAGCTCTCGAGATATCTAAAGTGGATGAATACTTTCCAGACTTCATAACCTCGCGTATATATATATATATATATATATATATATATATATATATATATATATATATATATATATATATCCACACACGTACATATGCATGCATGTAGATGTGCGCGCGCGTGTGTGTGTGAGAGAAAGAGAGAGATAAAGCGCCACCAACCCCACTTCATCCACTATAATCATTCATCTCGGTCCGTACACTTGGCATTACATAGTGAATTACCCACCTCCATTCGATGTATTTATGTTCTTTCCCCAACACCAGCTTCTTCCCGCGTTTTTTCTTACATGCTAATGTCGGCACCAGTTGAGCATTTTTTGTCATTTATGATATGGCCAGACTATTTTATCTCGTCTATGAGTTTATTTGTTCACTATGGTTCGGTCGTGTACCATCGGGTCTTCGTCGGGAGTTCCTGGTTCTAAAATGTGTAATCGCCAAAACGTTATGACCAAATGAGCTCAGAGCGTGGGAAATAGTCCGACCATATCACACAATATGATCAATACACCGTCTAACAAAATTCAGATCGGGGTTATGTATCAGACGCTATTTGTATATTATATGCCTAACCACTCGGGATTAAATAGATCGTGAGCATGTCTTCCCACATGTAAGCATATTGCCTTCTCTCATTGAACTCAAATTATCAATATAGATTAGAAGTAAAGAATGGGCATGTATTTATCGTCATCATCATAATGTCGTTGGATATAGACCTTCCTCAAGATTTACCAGACCTCTCTATCATGGAAATTGCAGAGTCAATACCTCCTGAATTTACCTGGCTTGAGCTCGTCACGCTATCATACTTTCTGTCGTCCACAGCCTCGCATGATCTCTTGTGAGACGTGATGCCCAACGTTGGTCTGATATTCTTGCAATATGTCCAGCCCATTACCATTAGAGTTTTCTACGGTTTCTATGATATCTCAGACTCCTGTCCTTCCTCTGATTTTGCTTTCTTACAATCTCATGTGCATGTTGCATGGTTCTCAGTTTGAGGGCCAATCTTTTGGTTAGGTTTTGTGTTTTAGCTCCATATGTGACTATCGGTAGGATAAATTGGTTGTACACCCTCCTTTCTAGGACTAGTAGGATTTTCTTGTTTTTGAAAGTCAAGCTTGCCCTACCGAAAGCTTGCCAACCTAGTGCCATTCTTCGGTTTATTTCTTCTCCTTTTGATGATTTCACGGAGATACACTTTCGTAAGTAGATGTAGTGGTCTACTTTCTCCAGCTCTGGGTTTTTGATTTTGCACATTGTGTCTTTGTCCCCAACATTTTTGTTGAACATAACGTTTGTTTTACTTAAGTTCATGTGGAGACCAACTTTCTTGCTCGCTTCATTTAGTTCGTCTAACATTATTTGGAGATCGTTAAGGTTTTTAGCGAAGAGAACGGTGTAGTTAGCAAATCTGAGGTTACTTAGGTATTCTCCGTATATCCTGATTTCTTTGCATTCCCATTCTAAGTTTCGGAAGATCATCTCGAGGCAGGCTGTGAAGAGCTTGGGTGAGCTGGTATCAACTTGCCTCACCCTTCTTTTTAGTTGGAAGGGCCCAGGGTCTTTATGTAGCCTGATGAAGGACCTACTGTATCGGTTGATATGTTACAGTACTCTGACTTATATGGGGTCTACATTATTGCGTCAATGACTTTGAAGATTTATGCCTCAAACAAAGTAAAGTTTCAAAAGAGTGGAACATTGCAATCATAATGCTGTTATACAAAAAAGGAAACCCGAAAGACCTCAACAACTACAGGCCAATAAGCCAACTCAACTGCGTCTACAAACTCGTTCATTAAAGTGGGAAGTAAATGTAGTTTAGCTTCGTACGTTCACTGTGTCGGGTCATAATACCCAATTGCCCCGGTATGTGTATAAACCGAAGAGAAGACAACCTTAAAATTTATCAGGAACGATTTCAGTACCAAAAAAAAAAGGTCTGTCTTCAAATTGTATCCGAAAATCAAGGATGGTTTTGCAGTAGAACTTCCGCGGATAGAGCATGTTAAATACTGGTTGGAATCTTGTGTGTCTGCAGATGTTACCTTGGCTTTTGTCCCATGGTGCGTCTGGGAGGTTCTGTGTTAACGAAGTAACTCATGAAAACTATCAAGCGGGAACGAGTCTATGTCAAACAAAATTGGAATATGAGTTCATAGATATAAGGAATAAAAACAAGTGATTTTTCAGATTTTCCGTGGTAAGTTATAAAAATTAAAACCAGTCTTCAAGTCGCTAGCCTTCCGATCATAAAATCTGTTTTGGTTGTTCATGTCGTCACATCAATGACAATCAAACATATCTCGCTCCTTCCTGTTATTCCTTGTCTTCAGGCATTGTACATTATATTGTGGAGTATCAGAAAATGAACAAAATAGCTTATTCATAAAGATATCCGAATGAATGTGTTCCAATAAAATTTATTGAATTTATGATGGTACAACCATGCAACGTGCACATGAAAGAATAATGCTGGGCCTCACACGGAGAGACCACAAGACAGCACAGTACATCCGAGAAAAGACAAGAGTTAGAGACATCATAGAATCCATAAAAAATCTCAAATGGCGGAGGGCTGGCCATGTTGCAAGAATGACAGACAATCGATGGACATCACGACTCACAACATGGATTCCTCGAGACCACATTCGCAACCGAGGCCGGCAAAATGTTAGATGGAGAGACGAGCTAGACAAGTTCAGGAAGTACTGGCTCCGTGACGCCCATGATAGAGAAGTGTGGCAAATCCTGGGGAAGGTCTATGTCCAACGACGGACGCTAAAAGACTGATGATGATGAATCATGTGTGTACTTGATGTTTCCCTCTATACATCCCTATTCCTTCATCTCAAATCCACGTGGAAATCCTTGTGCAATATAGTTGTATATATCATTTAATAATTTTCTTGTAATAGAACAATACCCGCAAATATATGTATATCCCTGTTCTAAATACAACTGGAACATGGTAGTATAATAGATTGACTCTTAGCGAGATCCAAGGTTTCTGCTATTAACGTAATTGATTAACGATATTGCACATTATTACCTTTGGAAAAGGCAGACATAAATCTCCTCTCCTGTTTTCCATCAGGCAATTAAAAATATCAGTTCACTAATGTTAATCAGATGAAGATGCAGATTATTATCCTGAACATTCTTTTGCTTGTTCGTATGTCCGATCATTAGGTTGTAGAGTGAGCGTGCCCGCTGCCCCAAACCACAACATGAACATTTGCAAACTCAAACTTTCCCAGAAACAAAAACTTGCTAGATTTTCTTATATTAGCCCACAGAATTATTTAGATTAAAATGAAAAAAAATCATCTATTGAAACAGGAAATTATAATTTAAACCCGTACCTTGCATAAATGAATCACTGTAGCCCACGCGTGTATCAGAACCAATTATCTAAAAAATAGATCTTTTATCCAATATTATCTAAAGAATACCATCACAAAAATAGTGTATTGTTGGCTGGACCACAATGTCCATCATCATCATCATCATCATCATCATCATTTTTTCAACGTCCGTCGTTGGACATAGACCTTCCCCAGGGTTTGCCACTCTTCTCTATCATGAGCGTCGTGGAGCAAGTACTTTCTGGATTTTTGTAGCTCGTCTCTCCATCTAATATTCTGCCGGCCTCCGTTCCGCATGTGATCTCGGGGGATCCATGTCGTGAGTCACAATGTCCATCGGTTGTCTGTCATTCTTGCAACATGACCAGCCAACTGCCATTTGAGCTTTTCAATGGATTCTATGATGTCCCTGACTCTTGTCTTTTCCCAGGTGTACTGTGCTGTCTTGTGGTCTCTCCATGTGAGGCCCAGCATAATTCTTTCATGTGCACGTTGCATAATTCTCAATTTGCTGATCTGTCTCTTGGTCAGGTTCCATGTTCCAGCTCCATATGTGACTATTGGGAGGATGCATTGGCTATACACCTTTCTTTTCAGGATTAATGGGATCTTCTTATTTTTAGGGTTGAGCTTGCTCTGCTAAAAGCTTGCCATCCTAGTGTGATTCTTCGCTTGATTTCTTCTTCTTTTGAGAGTCTCATGGAGATTCGTTGTCTTAGGTAGATGTAGTGATCTACTTCCTCCAGTTCTGTGTCCTCGATTTTGATCATACAAACCCCAAAGAACATTTATTTTCTTTTTTTGAAAAACAAAAAGGACTCTTTTAAATGGTACCCAATTTAAATTTTAAGGTTGTAGCCTCAAAAATATGAACAGGAGCACCCTGAGACAGACAGACTCACACACACAAAGAGAGAATAATATGTCGTCCAATTGGCTAGTTGGTCGGGCGGGCCATTTGTATGGCTATAGTGATCCGATACAATCTTTTTGACTACCATTTAGTGATATTATTTTCATTTTCCAATTTCTTTGTATTTTTCTTATCACAACGTTTCAGTCGCTATATTCTCTGGTCTTCCTTGGATGTCTATTGTATTCTGGAATCTCAAATCTTGCTCTGGATGAGGACAGCATGCAGTTCCCTTCTTATACACGTCAGATTTGGTGCCCATGTTTGAGTGCTCTAACAATTGTCGTCCTCTGACCCACACGCTGAAACAGCGAACTTCCATTTCATTTCATTTCCATTTCAGAGAAATATTCGTGGAACCTCAATTCATTGTTTGTTCCCTCCTGTGGCTTTCATATGCTATTAACATCTATGTTTGGTCTGCTGAATGAATTAGTGATTAAATGATTTGAGCACAATATGTGTACGGGTTCCTTCAACTTTTTTTATGTTCCAATGCTATTCCCCAGTCTATTATTCTATGTTCATTCCATAACCTCTTCGGGTGTCTATTGAATTTGTGAATGCAAAGGTCCTTTCTTTTTTTTATGACTTTCCGATTTATCTAAATGTCAGTGGCATTCTAACAGTTTACTTAGGGGTACATGCAAAAGATGTTTTATTTGTGAAATTGTTGTAAAATATACACAAATTTTATTGTCAACATAATCACAGACTTTCCTTAAGCTGGTGTATTGTTTAAAGTTCAAACTAGAAGTCAATCATTAAAATGCTGACGTCTTGTTAAATGTCAGCCAACAATTCTAAATTTGTGCAACACTTTTTAATCAACATGGCTTGTTACTCACAAGAAATCTTTACCTTAAGAAGAGCTATTTTTTTAGACCGTTGTATTTCAGAATTTAGTGCGTTGTCATTTGTAAGATAGAGGTTCCTTTTTTTATTGCTTTGTATGTGCAAACATTCCAAATGAAATTAACTGTATTCCCTTTAAAAGTTCTTGAAATTATCTTTCTTATAGGGATATATCGAGTACTTTTCTTTAAAAAAAAGTATTTTACCAGGCGAAGAATGTGTATAAAATACGGTGTTCTGTAGTGACTTTTGAATGCCTGTAAAGACATTGACAGCAAATACAAAACACTCGAACGCCAATACTAAACTGATCCTAAGTAGACTTAACACTTACCATTTTTTGACTATCCACCCGAACCTAACGACTACTTTTACCATAAAACATCTTTATATGGCACATTGTTACGACTAATCTGGTGACCACGTACACACACACACACACACACACACACACACTATATATATATATATATATATATATATATATATATATATATATATATATATACTACTCATGGTAAGAATCATAGAATCAGCACACTTAGAGAATGTTCACCCAGTTTTTGTTTTTTTTATACTTCGCAGCAAATAAACAAATCACACATGATACAAAACAACTTCTATTTAATTGCTTGATATTCTGGCTTCATGAAATATAACTGAAATTGAATTAATGTATTCAAAATATTGGTATACTTTTTTTCCAATTCAAGCAGATGAAAAATTACGAAATGTTGAGGAAAAAATTATGGAATCACATTGCAATTTTCATTCCTAAAACAAATACCAGCTCAAGTCTTGGTACGAGCTTTGTTTATTTGCAGCAAAAAAATTGGGTGAAGATCTTCTGAATGCGCTGATTCTATAATTAGAAACTGTCAATCATAAATGTCAACAAAGGTTTCTACAATTTTCAAGATGGTCTGGCTATCTGCTTGTGTAAATATGACTGCATTCTGCGTACAGGCTACAGTGATGGATATACAGGGCCGAAAATAAATATTCGCTGCTTAACTTGTCAAGAAAAACATCTTTTTAAATCCCCCCATAATAGATTGTTGGTGATGGGTTCAATTTGTAAAGTAAATGTATGTTAAACTGAATCCTTAATTTGTGTCTGACAGCATTCATGCTTGTGTTTTAACAAATCCTAGCCTTTTTAGTGATCACTACTCAAAAAAGTGCGAGAGAAGTAACTTATTGAATCGTTTTTTTCCAATTTTTAATTGATCACCCCCAACAAGATAGGCTGCCATAAGACTTTGGTCACATATCTACTAATTATAGTTCCTACTGAGTGACTAACCATATATATATATATATATATATATATATATATATATATATATATATATATAAGCCAAAAAAATGTCATCATTTGCTATATAAGGTGTTGGTCCTCTACGCGCTTGCAAAATAGTTCTTACTCGATTCGGCATGGACTCTATCAAACCTCTAATAGTTTCCTTTGGGATCCGGTGCTGGGATGTTAACCGCAGGTCCTTTGAATATAGCAAGTTATGTGATAAGGGGTTTTGTAGAGCGAACTTGTTGGTAAAACATATCCCATAAGTGCTCAGTGGCATTGAGATCCGGGGTGTCTGGTGGCCAGGGTAACACAGAGAAGTATTCTTCGTGTTCCTGAAACCATTTCCGAACAACTTGTGCAGTTTAGAATGGTTCATTGTCCAGCTGAAAGATGATAGTGACATCGTAGAAAACTGTTGGCATGAAAGGGGGGGGGTACCTTGCGATTTTGAGGTAAGTCATATGCGACAAAGTACCCTCTGCATGAATGATAGGATCCAAACCGTCACTTTACCTCCACCTGATTGTTTCCCCAAAGTATATCCCTGTGTTATGACTTCTCCAAGACAACGACGTTTAACCTGACGTCCACCTTATCCATGAGAAAGAGATCAGGCGACCGTATTCCATTGATACAAGGCCCAGTTCCGATGCTCGCGGGCCCATTAAAGACGCTTTCAGTGATGGCCATTGTTTAGTACCTCGAACGGCCCGCGACTACACAGCCCTATATACAACAAAGATCGAAGTACTGCGAATTATGACCCATTTTTTTCTTCGCCTTGATTGAAGCCATCTGGAATTTGTGTCACAGCAGCTCTTCTGATGGCTCATACTTGGCGGGAAAGCCTCTGTTCACTTTTTGCATCAATATCTTTGTTGACCAACACCTTGTCTGTGGTTGGTGATTCCCTCTTAGACCACAGCTAACAAGTACACATTACAAATGAACATGAGCGCGCCACAAATTCATTCAACAAATCAAAATTAAGTATTCGAGGCCGGCTTAGTTGCTTATATATCTATGACCCTGATATACACAGTTGTAGGCGACTCAGTTATTAACATTCTTGCCACATATCGCTGGTCAAAATGCTTTGAATCATTTGGGTACATAATGTACTTCATTATACTTATGAATGCGATCTTAATAACACATACGCACACATAGATATAAGTATATATATGTGTGTGTGTGTGTGTATGGGCATGTATACATATATAAGTATATATATATATATATTTATATATATATATATATATATATATATATATATACACACACACGTATATATATACACACGTATATATATACCCCTATATATATATATATATATATATATATATATATATATATATATATATCAGCCTTCGTGGTACTGGATGGGATAATGGATAGTCTATAGCCACACTGAAGAGTTGTGGTACAACGAAACAGCTGTCTGTGGATGACACAATAATAATGATAATATATATATATATATATATATATATATATATATATATATATATATATATATATATATATGTATATGTATATATATATATATATATATATATATATATATATATATATATATATATATATATATATATATATCATTAAGAATTGGATATATATATATATATATATATATATATATATATATATATATACCTCTCCCTCCTTTCTCTTTCTCTATATATGTGTATTTATGTGTGTGTACTTCATGTAGGGGTGGGGGATTGGGCCGCCGGACAACCGGCAAAATCCCGGTGGGCCGTTCAACCTGTGGATCGGCGCCACCTGACTACTAATTAGTGGACCAGTGAAAATGAAATGAAAAAATGGACACTGCAGCAAAATCGTATGCTATAACTATCTACTTGGTGTGTAACGTAAATATTCCCACATGTATTTCGACGCTTAAACGTGTCCAGTGTGATTTTTGTGTCTGTCCTGCTTCCACCACACAGATACCAGTCAAGTGGTTTTATCATTAAATTTTGAGAAATCCCAACTTTTTTTAGCAACGTGCAGTGGCAGATCGTCTCAAAGCACTCTGGGTCTGCAGCAGCCGATATATATGTATAATACGTTTATTTATTTATACGTTTGCAAGATGTTAAATACTATTATCAATAATTCTAAAACAATTCTCTTTTTTCTAGTAATGAAAACAACAAAAATCCCCGTGGAACTGTCTACTCCATAGTTCCTATCCCGAAAGATTGTTTCGTCCAGCAACTGAGCCTATATCATCGGCAAACTAGTGAGCGAGTAGAAGCACTGTGGCTCACACGGTGCTGGGGGGTCATCAATGTGGGAAGCAATGATATGTGTGTGTGTGTGTGTGTGTGTGAGAGAGAGAGAGAGAGAGAGAGAGAGAGGGGGGGGGGAGAGAGATTCCGGTCGGCATTGTTTATTTACTGCATAGAGAGAAAAGAAAGGTGAAAATCGACTCGTTTGACAAATCAGGCTTTTTTCAAAAATTGTTGCTGTAATATTTTTTAATAAATCCTTATTTTTGATTGGAATGTACCTCAGTATTGCAATGTTTTATAAACGTCCATTATCATTGAATCTTTGATACTTCTATTCATCTTCATCCTAATTTTTCAGTTGATTTTTTTTTAATCGAAAATTCAGTCTTTTGACATACTGAGTAATGATGAAAAAATCAACTGAAAAAAAAGTTGAATCGTGGTATCAAAAGAATTTTAATAAAATTTATAATAAAGCTTTGAATACTTCATCTAATAAAAATAAATGATAAAATAATTGCTTTATAAACAATTTTTTCCATTTCTGCATATTTTGGGGCCAGAAACATCTCTAGAGATGTTTTTTTTTAACAGCGGGAAATAAATTTTATTGAAACAGTAACAAAATAATTTACTTCCTATTAAATCCAAGTCACAAAGCAACACTTAAATCATAACTGAATGATAATAGTATTTTATCTATCATCGCCGAAAAGTTTATTTAGAGGAAATTTAGCCCAAAATTCACTAGTTCCAGTCTGTGGTACGCATCTCGTTCCCACGCAATGGCCACTATGACCTCAAAACTCTTATGTCTGTTCCAAATAAACGCAGGGGCCCCATTTACTTTTGGTTATAGAAGCGCCTCAAAATCGGAAGATTTGGGAAAATTTTGACCCCATTTCTTTAGGACCTTTTCATTTCATTTATTTACGTCCTCGGGTCAACTTCGCTGACAACGTGCGTGTTTGATACGAATAATCTTTGCGAACAACTAAATTTATTTCAATACGTCTTTTCGACGACTGTTTATTACAGTATTTCATCTATTCCTGACTGAACTTGAAACAATATTGTGTCATCGGGAATTTTTCAAAAACTTAAATAATCATGACTGCCCGGCTTCCCCAGGAAACAAAATCTGTGACCGTGAATGAACTTCAACAACTTGAATTTCCACAGTTTTCTCTTCATGAGAAACTTTCTATTAAGTCAAGTGGCTGTCCCTCACCTGATATTAAAGTATTTCAACCAGGAATGAGAGGTATATTCGTATATTTAGTTCAGAATGGTATCAGAGAAAGAATTGACTCAGTGGTTGTGAAGTAAAAAGTGCATTATTTTATTTTCTGTGTTTGTTGTTTGGAACTGATGTAACAAAAGGCAGCTTTAAAAATATAAATAAAATGGAAGAAAAAACTGAAACACATGAAACTTCAAAGTTTTAGTATTTTCATCATTATATACATATATATATATATATATATATATATATATACATATATATATATATATATATATATATATATATATATATATATATATGTGTGTGTGTGTGCGTGTGTGTATTTACCGACTGTATTTCTGTGTGTGTGACACAATATCAAAACAAATCTTTGATATTATCTGAAGCAGCACTCCTACAACCCAAAGTCACGAACCACCGCTGGCAACGGGTGAAAGGAAAGGCCGGTGAGTCCGTATATCAGCATTCTCACATGAAAGCTCAATCCATTGACTTCTGAAATGGTTTTGTGTACTTTATTTCCTTTAACAGCTCGTGTGCTGGATGAGTCAAATATAGTTTTCATGTCGTCATACAATGAAGTTTGAAAACCACTGCAATAGGTTGTCAATCTCATTGGTCCCTTTAGTTTCAATATGTCAGTGTTACTGATAGGGCTGAATTAACCATTGACCGGGGCATTTCTTGGTCGCTCTTCTCTTTTCTATATTCAGCAATTATTTTCAAACAAATCAAAACTAAAAATGAATTATTCATAAAACGATGATATTTAATCAAACGTTAAGTCCATTATAAATCAATAATGTATCTCTGTGTAAGATAATAAATCCCCAAACAAAGTTTAGTTTAGACATTTTACTTTTTAATCAGCCAAAAAAAAAATTGTATATATTCATTTATGGTTGTCCACACAATGTACTCAAAAGTTCTAGATGAATTTCTATCACATTTTGTGGAAGGGTGGGTCTTGGGTTTAGGAAGAATTGTTCCAATTAGGGTGCAGATACAGAAATTCTTTACAGTTACCCTCCCTGCGTCGTACTACGTACGAACTGGACTTCTTTAGTTTTTTGTTGATTTATAATGTTGACAGCGGTATGTGCTCTCTGAGTGCTTTCCTTTTTTGCCATCAAACATACTGTAGCGCCCCCTATACTCTTGGATAGGAATTAGATACGAAACCTTTCTTTTAGCTATGCATCGAAAACGTCACTCCGACCCCTATAAAAGCCCTGGACGTACATGGTCTAATGTTCATTGGCGCCAGCGCTCCAAACTGGTTACGCTTCTGGCCCCAGCACTTGTTGGCAGCTACTCTCTCTCTCTCTCTCTCTCTCTCTTCTTCTTCTTCTTCTTCTCCCTAAGATCGTTATCATTTCGCTGACCTCCCGGCTGATCCGATCTTGACCATTTTTCCATCGTGACCTATCTTTGTATTAACTTTGCCCATTTCACTTCACCGATGTCGAGCCTCACACATACGCACAGCTACGCTACCGTGTCTTCACTACGTGCTCAAAACGCATATACACCAACCACTCTCGTGGATGAAATGGCAATGTTTTTTTCACTATCTGATAGTCACGGTAATCTTTCATAATTTTCTTTACTTCGGGAAACACGCATGGATAAAACTCAGTGTTTTCTGTCTTTCGTGATCTATCCATCGAGTGTCTATCAGCGTAAGAGAATAGCCCCAAAATTCACGCACACTTGGCAGTCCGGCTCGCACACTGAACCCGGTTTCCACGTAGTCTTCAGTACGATCCAAGCCATACGGATTCACAAGCAATTCAGACAACTCTGCTTCGGCTCCGACGACCTACTATCAACGACAACAAAGCTCACACCTTTCGCTATCTCTTCTCATCTCTTGATACGATCGATTAAATTTATGTTATCATTATATTGTTTGATTTTCATTCGACATTTGCCCTAATGTCCTTGTATTAATTGTACGTCTTATTTGTCCATCCAAATACTTGTATGTGTTCGTTTTACTTTGTTTCATATCCGCGTCCAAGTTCATACTTGGCGTGCATTCTCTTCGTACATCTTTTCTCTTTCCACATCTCCAGTGACGTCGGCGCTACCATTTAACCACGAGGAGACCAAAATCCTTCGTATCTCCCAACAACATCGCACTAACAACTCCGCAACCCGGATAACTAGAATCATTCATCTATTCAATAATACTGTGCTTCTTCTGTAAATGTCTTATCCAAGAAAAAGGAGGCTTCTTTTAACAATGAAATTGAAAAAGAATTTTTTCATGAGCATCGAAAATTGAAGATGTTTGCGATATGATTATTACATCATCGCGATTAACAACTAATGGCAAGACAAGTTTCAAATCAACCAGGAAGAACATTCTAAGAAAGTCGGCCGCAAAAACAAAACGATCTATGCCTAAATAATTTTTATAGATGGTTGACAATGCTTCACCTAATTTAAAATGAAATCAAGATAATATGACAACTTACGCCTGAAATGTAATTATCTTCCCGTTTCACTCAGTAACATCTCGATTAAAGTGAACATTAGAAAAGAAAAAGCTACTGCGAATCAGCGCCGAATTTGATAGTGCTAAGTCAGGAATTACTGAATTTTGCTGATGAAAAAGAAGAATAATTCTGAAAAATCATTCTTTTAAGCCAACAAAATATGAATCAATAAGCGGTGAGGTCCTGATAGCGCTCGGATAGCCAGCCTCTCGGTACCTTGCTCTAGCAACGCCGTCTCCACTGTCTGGCCCACGTACACTGCACATCGGACATGGAGGACCCTAAAGGAGCTGCTATGTGGGTAACTAGCCTGTGGCAAGAGAGCACATTGGCAGCCCCATGTTCGTTTCAAAGATGGCAGCAAGAGAGACATGAAGTCACGACGTGAATGTTCAGAGGTGAGAGTAAGTCTCAAGCAATCATTCTTGCTGGAGTCTGGAACAATATTTGATATATGAATTATATATAAATATTGGCAGCGATACTCAGCGTAGCCCGCGGAAAATAACTTCAAACATGACAACTCATTTATAAAGTATGTTCTTTAATATATTTGTTCGTACAGAACATAACAAATTGATTAAAAAGACTATTTATACCGAAAGCTTATTATTTACTTCCGATGTTGCATATTCACGAAAGAGTCAAGTTGTGATTAAAAAAACGTTAAATATTCGTTTAACGACTAAAATCGGAAAACTGTGCGGGTTTTTTAAATTATTTTAAATTTTTTAATTTTGAATCAATTTCTGTTGCTTTCAATTAATAAGATCACTATTACGTTTTGGAAAGTGTGGGATTTAAAAGAAGACATTATTTTTATTTATTATTATTTTTTTTTTTTCTATTTTTTTCATTTTTATATTCAGTAATGCCGATCCGGACACTTAATTTACGTCAGTTGAACGAAAGTAGGACTTTGAAGTATTCATGTTACTCACGATATAAAATGAATGATTCCATTTTTAATAACGTTAATTTTTCATTCCTAATTATGTCCAGTAAAATTTCGGTGTTTTTTCAAGTTTGGGCGTTCTTTCGATAGATGGAAAATGAGTTTCCAGTATAGCATTATATTGTTAGACTGTGGATAGCACTATCGTTACGTTTGGATTTGTCGCAGTTCTAGAGACGGCGATCAGTCGAAGGGTTTAGTTCAAAATCAAGTAAATAAATCTCTCAACTAACAACAACAATAACCCTAACATATAAACTTTTTGTGGCTAAATTCAAACAAGAAGAGTACAGCGAAAAAGAACGCTGAAAATAAGTGAAAATCCATCCTTTTTCGTTTTGTTTTAAAGGTTGGAAAAATTCAAATTCAATTTTAATATGTATGAATGAATATATGAAAATAATTTCCTTAGATTATTTTTTTTTTTTTCTAGTTTTCTTTAAATAAATATGTCATGCCAATTCGGCGGAGTCACCGATTTCGCAAGAGAAAAAAAAACAAAAAAAAATACATATTATTTATTTATGTTTTGTAAAAAAGTTTGATTTCACTTGATTATTTTGAAAAATTCGATTGTTTTTTTTTTTTTGATTGAAAGAACTTTTGATCAAATTAGAACTATCTTTATTCCCAAAAATGATTACGAATTTCTCACTTTATTTTTACAAAGAGGAAATAGTACGTGATTTCAGTTTCAATTTCTACAAATAATTTCTACGTCGAAAGAATACAAAGAAAAAAAGCAATGTCTTTTCTTGAAACAATTACGCGTATAATTTTTTGTAGCAAAAGTCATCGTATTTCAATTACTGAAAATGTGCGTGATACCTTCGACAAAAAAATTACAATTAATCTTAATATTTCTGTAAAAACCCAATAATCTTTTGAGAAGCGCCGGTTTACAATACTGCCGCTGATATCAGTCTACTGGGTCCTTTTTTCACCGCTGTCAGGCGTGCACGCTATCATGGTTACAGACAACCAAATTTATATAAGGAAAATACAAAAGACAGAGGGGGGTAAAAATTCAACTTACACGACACCATCAGTTCCAATTTTTTCTTTCAAAGTTGTCACTCCCACCCACTATATATAAAAAATTTCAAGAAATGTGTTAATCGTCAGATTTTGATGATTATTTGTAAATTTATCCCACTGGACTACATACCCACCCTAACAGGTGGTTTAATTGCTGTCAAAAAAAGAAATAGAAATATAAGTCAATGGAAAATCAGATAGTGCTTAGTTTGATTTGTTTTTGAAATTTACACTGTGAGAAAATAAGGCGGCTAATGTTGAAGAGTGGGTTGCTCATGTAAAAAAAAGGTGTTCGTTTAATGTGAAAAAAAGATTCGGCTAATGTAACAAAGAATGTTCGGTTAATGTGAAAAAAGGAACAGGTTTATGTAAAAAAGGATGTTCGGCTGATGTGAAGAAAAAGGTTGGGCTAATGTGAAAAAGGATTTTTGGTTAGTGGGAAAAAGAGGATCGGGCTTATGTGAAAAAGAATGTTCGGTTAATGTGAAAAAAGGATTAGGCTTATGTGAAAAAGAATGTTCGGTTAATGAAAAAAAAGATTGGGCTTATGTGAAAAAGAATGTTCGGTTAATGTTAAAAAAAAGATTGGGCTTATGTGAAAAAGAATGTTCGGTTAATGTAAAAAAGGGATTGGGCTTATGTGAAAAAGAATGTTCGGTTAATATAAAAAAAAAGGATTGGGCTTATGTGAAAAAGAATGTTCGGTTAATGTAAAAAAAAAGGATTGGGCTTATGTGAAAAAGAATGTTCGGTTAATGAAAGAAAAAGATTGGGCTTATGTGAAAAAGAATGTTCGGTTAATGTAAAAAAGGGATTGGGCTTATGTGAAAAAGAATGTTCGGTTAATATAAAAAAAGGATTGGGCTTATGTGAAAAAGAATGTTCGGTTAATGTAAAAAAAAGGATTGGGCTTATGTGAAAAAGAATATTCGGTTAATGTGACGAAGGAATCGGGCTTATGTAAAGAAAGAACAATATTGAAAAAAGAGTCATGGGGGTAAGGTTAAAAACAGACGTTAATGCAAGAATAAAAGTAGGGTTAAAGGATGAAGGAAAAGGGGAATAATATTAAAAAGAAGCTTCAAAGTTAAAAAGATTAGGGGGGGGGTGATCTTTAAATGGCGAGGGCTTAATATTGAAAGTGGGGGAGAGGATTCCAACTTTATTTTGACTCTATGAAATGAAAGTAAACGTTCCCTCTCGATTTTGAACCTTAAGAATGAGAAAAAAATTCAATTTTTCGAAAATTTCGACTTGATTTTGACTTCTAAAAATGAAAATAAATGTTCCCTCTCGATTGTGATAATCGTTTGATATTCCCCCATTTTGACCACTAAAAGTAAAGAAACATTCGACCAATATATATATATATATATATATATATATATATATATTCATCTATACATATTTATGTATATCTATACATATTTATGTATATATATTCATATGCTGATATATATATATATATATATATATATATATATATATATATATATATATATATATATATATACACTTTAAAGATTTTTTTTGCATTTACATTTTAGATCGTTTCTACAAAAACACAATTATTTCATAAAAAAGATAAGTACCTTTTTTTAAGTCAAAGATCCCTTCCTCTAAAACAGGAAACCAAATAACTTTAGATTAAAAATTCTCCATTCATTCTCCTTATGAATGAGAAATAGCTCTTACAATAAACATTATTCTTACATAAGCTTTGAATGGTTTTTCTTGTTACGTATCTCCTTTCTTCCAATGTTCGCTTGCAGAAGAGGCCGAAATAGCAGATATGGCTGTCATAAAAGTAGCACTCCTCGAAATGTAAATAAAAAATAAGCCCATTCTTTTGATTTCCTTTTCACGGCAATTAATTTGCATTTTGTATTTGTCAGTTCTTTGGTTTATCTATTATGCTGTAATTTGTTATCTTTTGGCCATAAAAATAAATTACAACTGTTGGTTCAACGATCATATAGGTCTGTGGCTGATTTTCAAGCCCATACCCTCAGTGTGGGAAGAGAGACGAAGAAAAAAGCATATTGAACGGAAACTAAAGTTAATAAGTTTATAAATAGAAAACAAGACGGACGAATTCGAGAAATGAAGAGTGGTTATAGAATTTCCGAAATAAACTGATTCATAAATCAGGTACACGGACTAAACTCAAACAGTATCATCACAATCAAAATGAACGTTGAAAGGTCAGGCTGTTACAAGACTAGTACTAAAAAAAAAAAAAGAAATTTTGCTGCAGAACTAAAAACGCACTCTATGTTACTGAACGGGTTAAGCAGTTATCGTCTGGCCAGCTCGCGATTATGCAGAAATACTATTATATAAACCCTGCCGTACGTGGATGATGACGAAATTAGTTGGAAGGTGAGAAGCCTCGAATTAAAAAACGATTATTAAGGCTGGTTTATATTTGAAATTCAGAGCTGATTTATTTAATGATAGTAAGCCGTGAAAAGGCCGTCAGCACAGAGAAAGGCGTGCAAACGTGGTTTTATAGATAGGAGCGTATTTGCCAGTGGTCGGTCTTCGAGTCAAGTTAAACACAAGGATTTCGAAGCCTGATTTTCAAGGCAGGCAGACCATCCACACTCGTTGGCTGGTGCAACATTCATCCTCATATCCCAGCACTTGGCCTGCTACCAAACTTGGCAATTCTTAGTATATACCCCTCCACGTTGGTCAAGGTTGACAATGAGTGTAACATTTTTTGAAAATTATTACTACCTCGGCAGTATTTAAGGGTGAGTGGTTTGTCCAAGTGCTTACTCATCTACTCCCTTCTCAGTCAATCATCGTGGCATGCCCGATAAAACATTTTTATCCAGATATCTGGCGATGGGATTGAGTGAAGGGATATGGATTCATACCTTTCCCAAGATCATTCGTGCTAAGTGAACATAATCAGAGTCAACCGAAATTCGAACTCAATTTGCCAATTCCACTTTCCGTGGCTGTAACTATCTCGCCCTTCCGAATAAACAACAATAGAGGATTAAAACCGGTTGTATATTTTTTTGCGCTAACAACACGTAACTCAAGTTGTGAAAATAAGTTCTACCTTCTCTTCTAAACTCTCTTCCTTTATCTTTTTATAGGACCAAAGCTTCGTCAGCAATTTTCCCCGAGAAAACTAACGCTATTATTAGAGTTTTTGACGCGCGATTTCAAGACAAGCAAGAGTTAAATATCTGTCAATGTCACGTAAGCTAGATTTCAATCATTCTAGGTCTATGATCTTTTCTCAATTTAACAAAGCAATTTCATCATACACTGATCTATGGTGATTATCTTGATTGTTATAGTTACAATGTTAAGGCTGTTGTACCCTTCTTCAGGTCTCTATCATATTCGGTAACCTTCTGAGAATTTCGAACCGAAGCCTTTATTTGATATACGGGGTAGATTGTTCTCATTCCACTGTCCATGCTAGTGGATATCTTGTACCGACGAACCCTTCCCTCTTAATTCGTTCTTGTCATGCCGTTTTTTTTTTTTTTTTGGTTTTACCACTGAACTAGAATATACGGCGTTCACCAAGGACTGAACTCACAACCACCGAGTTACTTGATACAACCCACGCTTTTATCCATTAAAGCAATCGGTGTGAAATTTTTCTACCTTGAACCCAATGTATATTCTTCCCTGATAAAAGATTTTCGTATGGTGTTCATTCATGTGCTAGGCCTACTGAGGATGTTATTAGAGCATTGCATGTGTGCTGATTCTTTCAGGCATCTTATTTTCCAATGTCGTTCTTTGTTATACTAACTTCGTTAAACTCTCCCCATTAACCCCCACACACGATTAGCCATGCGAAGCGACGTATTTTTGGTAACCTTTTTAATACACTTCCTTAAAACTGAATTAATTACCCTTGAAATAATTGTTCAACCTGTATAAGTTGCTACGTTGATTTTTACACTCTACGGTTGAAGTATGGCGTAAGTCCACCATTTTGTCTTTGGGACAAAGAGGATCAAGTTTATAGCTCATTCAGTGAAACGTTATGTATGTCTACGTGTACACTGTCTAGTGAGCATGCGTGACAAATTCTTTTTATACTGTTGGTATAGATACCATTTTCCTTGAAGTACAAGGCTTCATTCACCGACAGGAGTAAAGAAAAGTAGATATACAGCTATGACATTTGAAAGATACAATGTTGCTATGCAACAACGCCAGGAAATGGTGAGATTGAACGGGTCATACAATTTACAGTAACGAGGGTTTCATTTTACATGTTTGGAGCGGTCGTCTGTAAAGAGTTTAGTTTGTTCCCATTTCGGCTTATATAGATAACGAATGATAATAGATAAGAAGTAGAGATGTGTCCGATTCATATAAAATTGGAAATCGGTATCTGTTTGTTTGGTCTGTGATGCTGAGTTGATAAGATAAGATACTTTTCTGCTGATCCAGTCAAGTTGGATTCAGGATGTTTCTGTGCTCCATTACAGATATAATGGTTTGGGTAGCTTAGGTGATATCTCGTTGAAACTATTGACTTTAACGACTTGCCTTTCAGTTAACAAAGATTTTGATCGAAACGGTTCAAAACCTGGGTCTCCATTTTGATTGGTCGGAAAATATGTTTAATGATTTTGCAAGCAAATTTTGTTTGCTAATTGTAAGAATCTGTAGTTAGTATGCCTCTTAGATAATAAAATACAGGCTTCAACTGGAGCAAAATGAATACACTGATAACAAGACAATATTTCGTTAGTTTTAAAGCACAAAACACTTAATTTCTCACATCTCAGTAGTCAGTTTAGCACATGTAAAATCAACAAAATAATGCTCACTGATAATTGATAACGAAGGAGAAATTCTCTGGATATAGATTATATAAACATCAACGTGTAATCTTAGATCACTATTAACTCATTACCAAAAGAGGTAATGCACTTCGTAAATATTTCGATGTCTATTCTAATTACTCCCTGAACAACATTCCTATAGGTGTATATTTCAGATGAAATCTTTTGAGTTAATTCTTTCCTAATAATGCATTCTCGTAAGTCTTCAAGTTAAATTTCCTCAAGAAATGACCGCGCATAGTTTTAATCATCTAGACTTAACGCAAACCCGTCACCCAGTTCGTTGATATTATTAATAAAAAGACAGCAATCGGCTTTTTCTATTTTGGTTCTTTCTGGATCGGTCGGACAGGGTCCACCAATCTTTTCACGCGAAATTGAATAACCAGAACCAGATTCATTTACCTCTGTCGAAGAAGTTGGAATGAGATATATGTATTCGGTCGCGTTTGTTCTTCTGTTCGTTTCTCCACACGATATCTCTGAAAGTACTGGATGGAGTTGTCAATGGTACGTGGTCTCAGAATGCTTTCTAGTATTTTTATTATCATTACCAGCCTTTTCCTCTGTAATCAATTCTTAAAACTTTGATACCTTTCGTTGAGTAAGCGACCAAGTAGTCAACTTCATGACAGGGCAGAGGGGGGTAGTCGAACAGAAACACCATCATCATCAGCACCATCCTCACTATTTGTATTAAAACGAATTCGCGGGAATACGAGCATTAGTATACTGCTCTTGCAAACCATTAATTGTGAATTTGATTCTCGCAAGGTTTTCTGTAAAAGCTCCGTGACACACTCGATTGAATCCAAGTAAATCAAGACTGATAAACTTCTAATGTCATTTGTATTGGTGTAATTACTTATTATCTCATTTCATTCTTTTTAAATTTCTCTCGAGGTTTATGCAGCTTCCGCCATGTTGATTAAAATGTCTCATCATCATCATCATCATCATCATCATCATCAGCAGCAGCAGCAGTCTTTTAACGTCCGTCGTTGTACCTAGACCTTCCCCAGGATTCGCCACAATTCTCTATCATGGACGTTGCAGAGTCAGTATTTCCTGAATTTGTCTAGTTCATCCCTCCATCTTGTGTTCGGTCGTCCTCGGTTTCTCATGTGATCTCTGGGGATCCATGTTGAGAGTTGCCTTTCATTCTTGCAACATGGCCTGCCCATTACCATTTTAGTTTTTTAATACTTTCTATGATGTCTCGAACTTCCGCTTCCTTCCTTATGTACTGTGCTGTATACTCTTCTTTTCAGGATTATTGGGATCGTTTGGCTTTTGAAAGTTGAGCTTGCTCTGCCGTATACATTGATAATTAAATGGTAACCATTGTCATTAAGGACGACCTTCAATTTAGAAGCTCAACTTAAAATAAAACCCAATGACTGTATATTAATTTGGAGCTAAAGGGACAAAATAAATCGTCACCAAAATCAAATACATTTACTCACACACTCTCTTTCCTATTTTTTTCTATTTATCGATGAATAATTATGGCATTATTCTTAGACTTGAAGTATTAAATTTTGAATCTACTTCGAACCTAGCTTGATGGCCCTGGCCTTATTACCTAGTAAAGCAGAGTTCTGAGGGCGAACTTGGTGCCTTTCCATTTGAGCTTGGCCAACAGTTTTTTGTGAGTTCTGCTAGCCCTTCCCCCGAGTGAGTGGGATATATTAGTGGCACAACTCTTCCAGGTCGAATGACATTAGAATCCTCTCCCTTCTTCAGATTCCAGAATAGCAGCGACAATGGATTGACCATCATTCGTCCGATCGTTTCTATATGTGGCATGAGAGGTAAACTAAAAGACGTTACACCTTGCCCAAGGACGACCAGGAATTGTGCGAGACAGGCATTCAAGTCCTTGAGGTTTTTACATACCCGGATACTTAGTTTTGATAGCCCTGTCCTCCTACTTTCCTCATGGCGGGGTTGGGGTGGATTCATGCCTCTCATGCATTGAGTGCCAAGCGAATAGCTTCGACCAGAGTTTGAACCCGGCTTGCCGGGTCCATTGTCCGCACCGTTACACCATTCGTACCTATCTTTCTGAAATTGTAGATTTCAAATTACATCATCATTAACCTTTTAGCTTCTGTCGTTGGACATAGACCTTTCCAAAAATTCGCCAGACCCCTCTATCATGGGCTTCTTGGAGCCAATACTTTCTGAATTTGTCTTGTTTGTCTCACTATCTTATTTTCTGCCGGTCGCAGTTTAGGATATGATAATTCAGGGTTTAGCAGTCGTCTGAAATTCTTGTAACATGACCAGCCCATTGCCGTTTGGGTTTTTGAATGGTTTCTATAACTCTATTAGTTTCCCTAATGTATTGCACTGTCTTGTGATCTCTCCATCTGAAGATGAGCATGATCCTCTCCAGTGTGCGTTGCAGGGTCCTCAGTTTCAGGACTAATCTTTTCGTCAGGTTCCATGTTCCAACTCCGTAGGTGACTATCAAAAGGATGCATTGATTATATACACTTCTTTTTAGGGCTAATGGGATTTTCTTGTTTTCTTGCTCTACCGAAAGCTTGCCAACCTATCTATCTAGGACTGAGAATCTTCAGAAAATCCTTAAAAAGAATTCATATTTCAGTGAGTTCAAATTAGACCCCACTATCTTTTCTAATTAGAACATTTTTTTCCGTTACAGATATTCTTTTTCTTTGTGAGGTACAAAGGTTTATTCAGTCTCCCACAATGATGAATGCAGAGGGTGGAGATATATTTTGCGCCAAGTAGGAGAGGGCCAGCCTTGGAAAGTAGCATCCCGAATTTCCATTGTGGACTGGATTCGAACACCTACCCCAGGGGGCCAGTGGAAAATACTCAGCTCCGTCAGCCGCAGTGCAAGATATCTATTTATCCTTATTTATTACTCAAGTGAAATCCAGTAGTTCCCAAGGAATATTGTTTTCACACACACACACACACACGCACACCCACATAGATACGCACACACACAATATTTATATATATATATATATATATATATATAATGTGTGCGTGTGTGTGTGTGTGTGTGTGTGGATCGCTCCGAAAGTGATACCTCTTTAATAGGAGAAACTACAATATATATATATATATATATATATATATATATATATATATATATATATATATATAGGGAGAAGAACAACACCATTAGATAGAGCAAGTTTTCAGTCACAAAACACTATTTTGCCACAATCACCACCAAAGTCTATGGATTTTTGCAGCTGATGACCAAAAGCCTGCATGCTGCGTTCGTAAAAATCTGCCCCAACCGAGGCAACATACTTTTTCACAGCAACGATGCACAATGGTTGCGGTAGGACTAACTAGCCAACATTTATGACGTGATCCTTGCTTTTCAAACTGCTAGCGTTACCGTGTTGCAAGCGAAAGTTCGTTCTCTCTGGCTCTGGAAAAAGGTTGTTTTCTCTGACTGGAAATTTGGACCTTCTGGTAAGTCAGCCTTTTCTTTGATGGGAAATTCGCACGTCACTTCTCTATGGTCAGTCGTTTTGATTCCGTTGCGTGATCATGATACTACGTCTCGACACACTGATGATGACTCCCTTCAATAAGCTTTCACCATCCAACTCGAATTGGTTCAACAGGTCCCGATGAACTTGCATTCTTTTTTGTTGTTGTTGTTGTTGTTGTTGTTCTGTGATCATTAGTGGGACCCGCCTGGCACTAGCTTTGCGATATTCCAACGTTGCCGACATCTTTTTCAATGCATTGAAGGCGGCATTCAACTCTGTACATAGTTCTCTGGTCGTAATCCGTTGATTCGAGTGGGTGAGTTGATGGAGGTCTTCATTACGTAAGTTGAAAGCTATGTTTGGTCACTTACATCGCTATCGCCACTGCTGAAATGCATTACACACAGCCTAACCTCTTGGTCCCCACAAATGTTCAGCAAGCGTCGATGAATCTCAATGATGCAATCTTTCTGCATGAGGAATTCAATGAAACAACCTTTGCATTTTCATGTCAGACACCATTTTACCAGACTTCCGTTCAGTCACTATATGTAACAAAGCAAAAAGAATTATGGGTCATCAGTGGGAACGTCCAACCTCAGCATCCGCCTCTGACGTCATCGTGAATATAATGAAAAAGAAGGCATTGCTATTGGAGGGACATTCGTATATATATATATATATGTGTGTGTGTGTGTGTGTGTGTGTATGTGTGTGAGTGTGTGTGTGGTACAAAACAGGCTAGCAGTATAACATAATATAATAATATATGATGAGGCCCGAAGAAGGCAGAAACATGAGCTAGTTTGTGTAGCGAATTCACATTCTACTATATATATATATATATATATATATATATATATATGTATATATATATATATGTATATATATATATATATATATATATATATATATATATATATATATATATATGTATGTATATATATATATATATATATATGAGTTTTAAAAATCAAATGATGTTTAGTATAAAATAGCATGTGTACAATACTTTATGACAATACCATATATGAAATAACAAACTGTTTGTATGACATAAGCTATATGTTAAAATCTTAATATAACTGTTTTGTTTTTAAAATCCTCGAAACGGATACCTGGTAAACTACTGGTGATCCCAACAAGCGAAAATGTATACATTGTACAATTATAACAAAATTCATGTAAAACAGAGAAAAACACCGAAGAAAATTTCTTAAATTGCATTGACATTGGGAAATAATGACTGAAGGAACACAAAAAATATCTTGAAAATGTTTTTAATGTTTAGTGCTTAAAGCTGTAAAGCTTTCTAGGTTATATATATTGTTTGTGTGTGTGTGTGTGTGTTCATTTTCAACTATGAATTATTTGTTCCATTGAATTTGCTGTCACACTCTTAAACACTGAACGCTGTAAAAAATATTTGTGCAATTTATTGAAGGTCATTAAATTAGGTTATCTGATCTGGGAAGTTTTCTGCTCTATTGAACGGTATAAAATAATAATTCTGACTTTATTAAAAGTCATTTCCGCTCAGCAGTGTCACGTTAATGAATACACTTCTGGCTCAAGGCCCCTAAGGTGGAGTGCTGAGTGGAGACAAAGTTCACTATTAATTTAGACTATGATAGAAATTGTTGATGCGAGAAAGAAATCTAAATTAGTAAGTGGTTGCATTTTACTTACTTCCATGATGAAATATCAGCGATATGAATTTATACACATTTAATTATCCCACAATTTTGTATGTTAACCAAGACAGTTTCACTGGTCACTTTTATGATAAAACTGAGACAAAACAACACTGGTTGCTGCAGGGTCAAAACATACTCTTACTTCTATTCCAACTGAAAATTGATACTGCAACTTTTTTATTACACACACACACACACACACACACACACACACACACACACACACACACACATATATATATATATATATATTTACTGGAAGGAAATTAGCCCGTGTGTATCTGCATGAAATTTTTTTTTATATCCGAGACCTGTCAATTCAACTCAATCAATGAGATAGCCTCCTGGCAATGAGTTGGTCGACAGTTCGAATCACGGTAGGACAGTGTGGATTTTACATATCGATTAACATTCCTGATTTTGGTGAGGCTTGCTTTTGCTGATCTTGTTGTTCTTATTACGGTATGAAAACAAAGTCAAATTTTGCACTGGAGTTTGACAATTGTCATATTTTGAGAGCGATCAGCGGAGACTCAACTCATAATTATCGAATTGATAGACGAATCGCTGCGTTATAGTCGCATACCTAGTTTTCTTGTATAAAAGCCAAAAATGTTAAAATTTTTGTTAAGGATTTTTGTCTATCGTCATAAAAACTCAACAATTTGTTGCCTGAATTACTGGCCCAGGGCCGACCTTCTTTTGTTTTTCATGTGTATTTATTTCATCATTTATTGTAAATGCATTCGTCCTTTTTTCTGCGTCCTCCAAATTCTAGCATTGACTAGTGGACCCACAAGTCATTTCCGGTTTAATTATTGTCCCATACGCTTGAAGTATTTTTTTTTAAATTCTTTACGAGCCTTATGAACTCATCAACATAAATGAAGAAAATCCAGACCCTAAATAAGTGTGATTCACTAATTGAATACATTTATCTAAATTCCTTTTCTGTTTTCTTTTTGTTGTCAGCGTAATTATATAAATGAATTTGGTGGTACCAAAAGGTAAAGCGACTGCTTCTTAAGAGACAGTTCCAATGGAGTAGATCTCTAGTCTGGTCGAGACCAGGACTCTACACTTACAATTCTTTATGACCACCCTTTGGCAGATCACATGTCCCTTAAATAGACACCTCCAACCAACAGCGTAGAGTGTACTCAATTACCTATTGAATTCACGGGGATATTTGTCTCAATGAAGAGTTTCCAACACTCGTCACGCATACCGCGAATCGAACCTCGGACTTTCTGCGTATGAGGCAGGCGTGCTAACCTTAACGCTATTCGAATGGACATTAGATGATAATAAAGATAATTTTGTCTTTTATATTTATGGAGTGTAGTTCAAGTACTAAAAAATCATAGTTACATTCGTGAGCGTCCGGTTGATCAGGCCTTCTCGTCTAGGGTTAGTAGGTTTGAATATGGGAACCTTTGAGTCAATAAAGAATAAATTCTTTTCACGATCCCAATAGAATACATATATATATATATATATATATATATATATGGATGCATATTTTTATACATTTTTAGAAAAGTTCTATATAATATAACGCAATTTATAATTCATTCTGTCGGAACAGAATGTCCATTTCTTAAATACATATATTTATCTATAATATATGAATATGATATACATATATAAGATATATAGTATAAATAAATATATTATATATATATATATATATATATAACATGTATGTAAATAATATACTTACATATATATATATATATATATATATGTTACAAACGAAGAATGAAATGAAAGAATGAAAAATAATGAATTCTTTTACAGATGTATTCCTATTTTGTCTTGAATTTACTTGTACACTTCTGTACGTACATTTACACACACACGCAATTACACTTATATGTATCACAGCAAATGTTCAAATAAGTTTTTAATTGGGAAACACTGGTATTATAGTGTGTGTGATGTGTGAGCAGCGTTCAGTTTGAAAGAAGCGTCGATGTAAATGGAATGATATTGTCTGATTGGGTCAGTGATTGCTATTGGTCAAGTTAGTGTTAGCCTATTTGAAAACCAATACCTTTCCATTCTCTGATTGGCTGCGCATCACATGTTCTGCATTGTAATTTTGGAATATTTAAGAAATAAATTCTTAGATTCCCCACAAAATTGTGCTGCTCGATTTTAAGATCCATATAAAGTTGATTTTCTTACTTGAAGTTCTGTTTCTTTCATTGAAAGATACAACAGACAGAGACAAAAAGAGAGATTTCCCTTCTTTGGTGAAGATTTACCGGAGTAAATCAAATTGACACTGGAGAAAAAGAATAGAGATTACTACAGATCATTTTTAGACTGGAGTTGAACTCAATATGAGTGATTTGGGGAGATGATTGCGCTATGGAACAAGCAAATGATTCAAGAGCAAATGGTGATGTGTTGGGTATCACACCGTACCCTTAGTTTGGATCAGTCGAGAAGTCACGTAATTCCCTTTAGGCGTGGAACTTGTGAACTCTGTGAATTGGACCCTTGTGAAAACGCATCTCTGTCGAAATCTTGTGAAAGTGGCCCAATATACTGCGGCGTCAGTGTACAACATGATGAATCAACTATAAATCATCAATCAATGGCGGCAAATCCAAACAAAAGATTCCCATCAACGAAAAACTGATTCAGCACTTTATACAAAGGAGATCCAGAGGGTATTTTTTATCATTGGCCAACTACCAATCATTTGATTTCACTCAAGAGCTGTGTAAGGATGTTAATATCAGTTGCCAGCTTATGCCAAAATGTCTAATACTGCGGATCAAGAAAACAATCAAAGATCAAGACATCATTCAAGTCCTGCACTGTCTGGAAGGAGAACGTTCAGAACAGTATTCAAACGAACTGTAAGAATTCGGAAAGCAGGAAATTAACCGTCCACTAAATATAGTTGCTTATACTAAGAATCAAGAATCTTTCTTCCTGCCAGTTTTCAGGGTCAAGTGCTGCAGCTACTGCACCAAAGGGATTTTGGAATCCGAAGAAGGAAACAATTGGTAAAGTCTGCGGTCTGTCGAAATCGGATTGGTAAGAAAAACAATGGAACAATTGGTAAGGTCTCTAGTTTCTGGGATACGGATTGGTAAGAAAAAGAATGAAACAACAGATAACTCATGAATTATCCCCCATATTGAAAAAGATCTGCCTGTACCGTCTGCCTTGAATTCCGAAGAAGAAAAAAACAAAAAACAAAAAGAAAAGAAAAAAAAACAAAAACGCTGCGTTTACGCCAGAAAGTAAAATGAAACGAGGTAAAACAGTAGAAATGAAATAATCGGCGCAGCGTGAGCTTGGGATAGGAATCTATAATTAACCCAGGTTTTACCAGCATAATCCATTAAGATTGAGTAATCCTCATCACTTCACAATCCTTTGCTAGATGGATAAATCGGTTTGCACTCATGGCATGAGACACGTGTTCCGTCATCGGCACGAAAACTGCTGAAATTGTGGGAAAGACCAACGCAAGACGAGGAATGTTTTTAGAGACATTTAAGAATAATGTGAAATGCTATTTCTGTCAAGTGTTGTTATCTCAATATAGCTAAATAAGAAAAGATTTTGAGGGGTGCTGAAAATTGAATTAAATCAAAAGAAGGGGCCCTAGGTCTATTAAAAAAGCAGGTAGTAATCAGTGATCTATCGTCTAATTTGGCCTGTGGAATCCAACTGAGTTAGGAAAATGGTGGCCCAACGGTTAGTCAGTTAGAGTTTCGTGGATTTATCGCTTTTGTTTAAATTTATGACAGGCTTTGACCCGAGCTTTCTGTGAGGTGAGTGTCATGTCACGACATTGCAGTGCGTGTGAGTCACTAATATTCCAGCCAAGAGGCAAGCGAGCAGCTAGGACGTTACGCCACGCCGCCAGTCACTTCCACCTGTCACCTTCTCCACCCACGTTGTCAATTTTTGTTCTGACGAGGTCTTTCGGCGGAAGTTGTGTTCAAACACAAAGAGAATTGAACGAATCGAACGCCTATTTAAAAATTATTAAAACACGCTCTCTTTATTCCACATGGATTACATCGACTCATCGTAAATCCTCCCCAGTCAAACATAATGCGACTTGAAGTCAAGGTCGATCAGTTGACCAATTGAAGACGTCATGTGACCTTGAGCCGACTTTCTACTGACCTCTCTCGTGAGACAAGAAGAGCTGGAAGAGTCAAAGGGAAGAAAAGTCGTGACAAAGCAAGGCACAGCGATGCCGGGTCTTTGGTCAAGAAGAGGTATCCACTCATTCTCTTCTTCTTTAGATCTTGTCTTATTCTTCACGTTGTAAACTGTAATTCTTCAACACTGGCGTCATTCTATCTCCTTTTCGATTTTGTCAGCAAGTCTTCCGTCTCAGCATGCTTCGTGCGTCTTCCACGGGGGTCCCTGGATGATTCTGATCTGGATGAAAATCCAAGCCCTACATAATGGAACCCTGCGAATTATGGTCAAAAGACTGTCGGGTCTGCTGGGTGAAAATTGATCACTTATAATATCTCTTGTTGGGAATCAAATTAATTTTTTCGTCACTTCGGGAAATCCTTCCTTTTCTATTTATTGAATTCTCCACTTCACAGAAAGTGTCCATAATTTGTCTGATGCCATTTTTTTTTATCAGTCTTCCTCTCTCAAATGCTCGTTTACCTCCATTTTATTTTTTGCTTCTGAACAACTGAAAAAGTAACGACATTCATCAAAGTTACTTCTCTCGCCTTATGATGGGCAGTGATCACGAAAAAAGTGTGATCTTTAAAAAAATAACAAGCAGACACAAACTAAGTGACCAATTTAGCATAAACTTACATTGCAAATTGTGCACCCTCATGTAATCCTATTTTGAGGAAAACAAACAAAAACTTTTTTTGTAGTCATCATCATGCCTTTTAGCATCCTTCAAGATTCGTCACGGAGTCAATACTTTCTGAACTTATCTAGTTTGTCACGCCATCTTATATTGTGTAGCAAGACCAGCCCATTGCCATTTGAGTCTTCTGATGGATTCTGTGATATCTCGGACTCATGTCTTTCCTCTAATATACTGTGCTGACTTGTGATATCCCCACGTGAGGTTGAGCCTGATTCTCTCTTGCGCACGTTGCATGGTTCTCAGTTTAAGGGTCAGTTTTTTTGGTTACGTTCCATGTTCCAGCTCCATAAGTAATTATCGGGAGGATGCTTTTGCTGTACACCCTTCTTTCTGATACTAGCGAAATTTCCGTTTTTTGAGCTTACCAACGTAGCATGATTTCGTGGAGATTCATTGTCCTAAGTTGATATTGTGGTCTACTTTCTCCAGTTCTGCGTTTTCGATTTTGTTTGTTGTGCCTTTGTATTCAACATATTCTTTGTACATGACATTTATTTTTATTGAAGTTCACATGGAGGCCTAATTCCTTGCCTTTTCCGTCCGTCCAGCATCATCTGGAATTCATAAAGATTTTTTCAGCAAAAAAGACGATGTCGTCTGCAAAATAGCCCTCCAGCTACGATCTTTACACCTGATGCATACATAGCCAGTCGGACTAAAAAACTGATAGAAATCTTGAGATTTTGGGTTCAGTTTTTGATTTATAAACTTGCGAAAGAAAAGAGATTATGATAGAGAGAGAGGGGGTAGTATAAAACAAAAGAGAGATTATAATACAAAAGGGAAATAGGCATCTTTACGTACGTAAGTGGGGTTCAAAAACACGCGAAGAGAAATTATCATTTTTGATTTTATGAATACTTTTTACCTCCATCAAAATTAGTCACTTTTTAAAGTAACTTCTACTCGGACCAGTCATGAATAAAAATGAAGGTAAAAAGTAGTCATAAAATAAAGGGGAAAAATGATTCATAATATTTTATCAGATAGAAATGAATAAAAATGTTTGCAGAGAGAAACCTCTTCAAATTCATGACTTCATGCCAACGGGACGATACTTCATTGTTGATCTGTTATGAAGTAAATGCTTGCAGGTGAAACTCAGTGTAGGTATTGGGCTTGCTGACTGATGTGAAATCGGAGATTCAATCTCTTATGCTAGGCTAATTAACAATTTACCTGAATGTTTACCTAAGACAAATGTGGTAGTGGATATTGTACAAAGTGTTGGTGGTGTATCAAAAGTTTTAATGATGATCATTTAGGCTTATAGTTATGTCTTAATAATCCCCGAAATTATAAAATAGCTATTGTGAATATAGATAGCAGAAAAAGGAGAAAACTGGAAAAAATAATGACTACACAAGACGGTGTAATGAATGTGCATACAAGGTTATACAATAACGCATAAGATGTAATAAATCCTTGGACAGGTAGTGAAATAAATGTGTATATGCGTAAGAGAATGTAACAATTGCATACTTACGACATTAAAATATGTAAACAATACAATATAATTTAATAAACATATATACAAGGTAATGTAATAAGTATATACTGGAATCAATTGTATATGTGCAGAAATCAGTGCAAAAGCATATGAACGAAATTGAATAATTATATACACAAGACAATATAACAACATTTGCGGTCATTCCCACAAGCTCAGTCTGCACTGAAGTTACAAATGTCCTTGGAAAACTCTGATATTAGAGTCTAAAGACTTTGCCAATTGCAACCTGGATGGTGTTGCTGGTACAAAAAAGCTACAGTTTTTAGTCAATTGCAAATTGACTCTTGTGTCACCTATGAAAATATTGAAAGATGCATTTTTATTTTTATTCCAGCGCTAATTTGGGTGGCTTTCATTTAACCATTGGCGTGTTAGCAGTGAGTCATGAGTCGGACTATTTCAAGTTGCCACAGACTTGCCGACAACATTGTCCTTTTCGCTGAGAACCTCCATGACCTACAACTAATGCTAAACGAACTAAATGAAGAAAGCAAGAAAGTAGGCTCTCACATGAGATCCAGCAAGGTCATTTACAACAAACATGTTGAAGACAAATACACAACAATCAAAATCGAAAACGCAGAGCAAGAGAAAGAGAACCACTACATCTACCTAGGACGAAGAATCTCGATTAAATCCTTCCTCAAAAAAAGAAGAAATCAAGAGAAGAATCACTCTTCGGCAGAGCAAGCTCCACCTTCAAGAACAAGAAAATCCCATTAATTCTAAAATGAAGGATATACAACCTATGCATCATCTCGATAGTCACCTATGGAGCTGAAACATGGAACCTAACCAAGAGACTGGCCTTTAAACTGAGAACCATGCAAAGTGAAAATGAAAGAATCATGCTCAGCATCACATGGAGAGATCACAAAAAGCACAATATACCTGGAAAAAATCAATAGCCAGAGACATCACGAAATCCACAAGAAAACTCAAATGACAATGGGCTGATCATATTGCAAGAATGTCAGACATCTGCTGGATATAATGACTCTCAACGTGGATCCTTGGAGATCACATGCGAAACTGTGGCTGACAGAAAATAAGATGATGAGACTTCAGAAAGTATTGGTTCTGCAACAACCATGATAGAGAGATCTTGCAAATCCTGGGGAAGATTTAAAGACGGACTATGAAAGACTAATGATGATGACAACACCCATGGATTAGATGATACTGCACGAGACCAGGGGTTGGGAATCTGCAGCCTTCCAGACCATCACCTACCTCCTACTATGGCCTTGATATCCCAATGTTAAAACTTGAGAAGTTATGAAAGTTTAGATTTTGCTGTAGACATACTCAAGATTTCTCATCAGAAAATGAATTCAATTGTGGCCTTTAAACATGAGAAGGTTCCCTACCCCTGCGCTAGACGAATGCTCTGTGTCAGATTCCGGATAAGTATGGAAAGCTCATATGACGTTACTAATTTTGATATACCACGAACTTGTCGTCTTTAAAAACAGAGTGCTAGTCTAAAATCCGGCTTCGGTGAGAGCCGTCACCGACGCCACGAGACCAATTCAGGGGGCCCGGCCAAGGAATGTCTACAACATCGAGACTCCATCCCAAGTGACACATGCTTCTACGCTGACCTAAACAGGAAGGAAGGCAGCTTTATATAGGGACCGGCCCGAGAATACATCATCAGACCAGCCTAAATGGAAAGCAGCTTCTTGGTTATCAAAATTGAGACAAGTTACCAAACCGCTGACAGGCGTTTGCAGCCACTCATCCTCATAGACTGACTGGAAAACTAATGAAATCAGTGTAATACGATACGGCAGTGGCTGAGAAATACAGGGGTTTTATCACCGTGGAAAAAAAGGTGTTCCCGTCAAAGACGAACTGTCCTCCCGAACAGCAGAAGCAAACTAATTTTCATTTCAACTCCGTCATCTTTCCCACCGTCTACACACTACACCTTTTTCGCCTCTTCATTAGTGACCTTAGAACATCCATTTAGTAACCTTGTTGATGTTCTAAATAACCGGTTCTACAACATCAGAGAATTCATAAAGTAACAATTTCTAGGAATGATCGGTCACGCCACAATTTGGCTCCGCCATATTTGTTGTAGAGTCTTCAAATTAAGATATTACGTTTTCTCAGACTACTCCCAGTCCAAGTCTGACTATGTTGGTCATAATCCCTCAAGAGTTGTCATTACAGTTTTTCTATCCTTCAATTTACTGACCATGACCAAGGTAACCGCGACGGGCCTATAATCGGTGTCACCCAGGATGGTAACTTGTGGTGCCATCCTTACTCAAGAACTTGCTCTCTTCCCAGGATGTCTAAAATTTTGGTGATCTTTTTGTATTAATACTATCCATCATGATTATCCCATATTATTCAAAGAGATAGCATAAGCCCACATTTACAAACGATTCTATCCGTCATTTGATTTTCGAATTTTTAGTTTTGACTTTGTGGAAAAATATGAAGGAAAAGGTACGCCACTGAAAAGGGGAAGCAATTATGCATGTAACCTCCCCAAGATTTAATCAACCTTCCATTACCTTTCCACAACATTTCATTTAGATCCAGTGAGTACTTCCGGTGATATATTGTAGACAGATAGATTTTCCATCACAAAGAAAAAAAATTACCAAAAAACTATACAGAAAATCTTTAGGTAGTCAACCCTTATCGATGGTGTCAACTGGTTCCGCCATTGCACGGTATTCCATGAAAGGCATTATGAATTCATTTTGGTTATGAGGAGGAAAATGTTCTTCTTGATTTTCTTTCTCCATTCACGATTACGTTTCATTTGGTCACGTGATGGTGATGATGGTGATAAGGTGCAAATGTGATCCGCGTATTTCGTTGTTTTCTCGCCAGATTTCTGACAAATGCTCCAATCGTAAATCCACGACTTCGTCTAATGTTGTGGATTCACAGCTCTAGAACTCTGTAAACCTCTGAGATGCTCTCGTCATGTTGACATTTCTTTTCCCGAACGCTCGAATGGTTCGGTGCATCGTCTGAACTTTGAAAATCATATAACAGATACGTTCTCAACTGCTGGTAAGAAATCACCTTTTCCCTGACATTACGAATACTCTGAAACGAGTGGAACAGGTGATTGTAGAGAACAAGAGCTACTCTACAAACACTCTGAATTAAACAAAAAAACAAAAAACAAAACAAACTTCGTTATCATTGTATGCCTGGAATTTTTTAACTTCCTTTAAAAAAAAGTTTCTTACCAAACGAATGGTATCGCTAGTATTCTTGTAATAATGATTAAAAGTATATCTAGTGTAAGAACTATTATTTGTTAATGCATACCAACTATCTGACGCTTTAGTGTGTATTTCTGACCTCGGACTCGAGTTTAGCAAACCGGATAATCTTGTGAGCCGAATCCCTGTTGTGATTTGATTGTTGAAGGTGTCAGTCGAAACTGTTATGCAAGAGCCACTGGTCATATGGAATAGTGGCTAAAAGCTGTTTGGTTTCAGACAAAAGAGAAGAAACACCATTTTTTACTCATAAAACACTGTTTATTTGAGGCTGATTAACCTTTTACCAGGCAGAGGTGTTTCTAGCTGTTAAGAACGGAGAGCATTTTCATAGCACACTAGTTCATACTTGCTTCTGCTCAGAATCTCTACGCACTACTAGTGGACGGAAAAGCAGCTTGGTTGGGCCCCTGAGCCCTAGCCCTAGCTGTGCGTAACCCGAAATGTGCGTATACATGTGGTCGTTTCTGTCTTCTGGGATTTAGCTGGGCTCTGCCTCCCATTTGTCAAGTCTTCTCTGCAATATTCCTCTTCATGAGGGCACTTGCTTGCCTGGCCCGCCCCCGTTTAAAACTGTTCGTTTTTCGCAGATCATCGAGCGGATCTATCCACCGCCCCCCGTGACAAATCATTTCAAAATGACCGATTTGGCCCCATCCCCAGCATTTTAGCTTTTTGCCGCTAAGGGAGTCCCACCCCCACCCTGTCACTTCTTTTCTCCCGCTCTTTTTCACTGTAAGGGCAATTTCTTCTCAAGTGCCATACGTAGCAAATCACCTTCCCCAAATTAGGGGTAATCAACTCAACCTCCTTTTCGATCGGATTTCTCCTCCCACATACTGAACTCAATTATTCCAGCAAAGCTTCTCAACTATACACCGGACGGTCATCCAAGTATAGGCCTATACACTCCGAGACCAAATTATCTGAGAAATCACAAACCAAGTTGATTAGTTAGGCATTATAATATACTCTTCTTCGTTTATTTGAGGCTGATTGCAAACCCTTCGGTTTAGCTTTCCCCGGGCAGAGGTGCTTGATCAGGGGAAGAAATCCAATGACCAGTTGGCAATTCAAGAAAGTTTCCCTTAGCAAAATAATTCAGACTAACTTCTGCCCGGCATCTCAGCGGCTTGTCAACAACTCTTGTAGTACGCAGGGCCCAGAAATGACTAAGACGCCAGATAGGAAGACTTTTACAAGGAATCTACGATGTTAGGGGTGTTTTCTGGTTGGTGTGGGAGGAATAATTAATTGTCTAAACTAAAGGTTTTTATATTAAAGTTCTTAGACAGTAATCTTTCACAACTTACTCTCTCCAACTAAAGCACCGTCCCTCTGAGAAAACTCCGAGAGTACATTGGCCTCCAACTATGGTGCTCTGGACCTCATATCATTATCCAATCAAAAACGCACCAGAAAGTGATACGTCTTTATGTCAGAATTTTCCAAGGACCATTTTCTCTGCGTGGATAAAATTGCGTGGCCGAAAATTTGCAATTTATCATTTTTGTACAAGCAGTCTTTGTATTTGACGCAGCTGGCCAAGTACAACTGTCTTTTGGGATTTTCCGATTTCGAGTCAAAAACTTACCAAACAACCTTCCGATAATATCATCTGTTCTTTTTACGTTTCTTTATCCCAACTTCCTCGATTCAGATCTACTTTGTTCAATATTATCGTTCACGAGCTTTGACTTGAATTTGCCAGGTTGATACAGATAAGAAAAACGTATTTCTCACTTGTCATATAATTTAACCCACACACTTTTCTCTCTGGGAAGTTTTCTTGATTCTGGTTTTCTGGTTTTAACCCTTGTTACACCGATCACTATGATATTAGCATAGTTTTCATAGTTTTTAGTAACTATCTGCAATACCTTACTTGAAAAATCCAACGAGTGATGAGGGGCTCCTTAATAATGCTAAAATTTCTCTCTTTGATATGAGACATAGATTTGGTAATCAGATTTTTGATAAGAAGAGAAACGATTTACATTCCATGAAGAAGTGCTGGCTTCATTTCAACTAATAGAAGATGAAGAAAAATGACAGGCTTGGTTCTGCTGGGTCAAACTTTGTTGTTTCATTGGATTTTCAAAGTAAAACAAAACAGAATTTATTTCTTCATAGAATATTATTCCAAAACTAAACGTCTCATTTCACTTCCTTTGATACTAGTTCCAGGAAACAGGATTTGCAAACGTTGGAAAAATAAGTTGACGTAAGAGTGGCTTTAGGAGTGTGTTTGAATTCGTCACTAGTTTTTGCGCATGTGTGTTCATGTGTAAAGTGTGTGTATGTGTGTTCATGTTCGTATGTATGTGTGCGTATGTTTGTGTGCGTGTGTTTGTGTGTTTGATGCTGCTTGGTTAGTTCTTAGATAAGCTTTTATCTAAACATGCACCCACCCAGCCACATTACACGTTTCTTGTTCCTCCACCCCTATCAAAGCCTAACATTTTGCCCCATATCCAATTCACCCAGAACTTTCCTTCTCTCCTTCTCTCCAAGACTCAGCTAATTCAATCCACTCTCATTTATCCATTTGTATTTTCATTCTCAACATGTAACAGACTGCAACAGGTTGCTGATTCTACTATTTTCTCTACTGCAACGTCTGATGATGCCTGCAATAAGACGAAATGCATATTTATTAATAACGAATTTAATATGTAACACACGTCTTCTCAATCTTTTATTTTCTAATCTGACATTTAGTGCTACCATCCTGTCTAATTATCTTACATCCACACAATAAACATATGTATATATATATATATACATGTGTGTATCCATGTATGTATACGTGTGTGTATAGAGACGGACAGACAGAGGAAGGGAGAACGGAAAAGGGGGGAAAGGTGAGAAGGTCAAGATACAGGCATATATATATATATATATATATATATATATATATATATATATATATATATATACGAGGTACTATCAAAAAGTTTGGAGAATTTGAACAGTGCGCGTGAATCGAATACAATACTGACTTTTGTTGCTACGTACAGAATGGAATGATACAAACTAGGTGTCAAGGTGAGTAATTTTTTGGATGGGCAAATCATCTTTCTAAGGTATTAGAATGAAATTATCATTTTGTCAGTTGTAATTATCATTTTGTTCAATGAGATTATCATTTTGTTAACAAATTGAATAAGGAAACAAGAAAAATACACGAAAAGGATTTTAAGAAGAGTTCAATGTTCTCTGTTTGGGAACGAATTACCAA
Source organism: Thysanoteuthis rhombus (assembly GCA_963457665.1). Lineage (NCBI taxonomy): Eukaryota > Metazoa > Mollusca > Cephalopoda > Oegopsida > Thysanoteuthidae > Thysanoteuthis > Thysanoteuthis major. The sequence continues at coordinate 1,674,698 of OY735215.1, read as the reverse complement.
ATTCTTCCGTCTTATCTTTCGTCTGAAAACAAAGTGTAATGTATAATATTTCAATTCGATTTAGGCTGCATGTAAACTTGTTTTTTTCGAAAAGTTTATTTGAATTTCAAGAAAAGAGTTAAGAAAAAATTCTGAGGATCTTTCTATTTTATTTTTGAATATATATTGACCAGAAGTCTACGAAGACAAGAGCTCGAAATCATATTTTTTATCAACAAAGATCTAAAGTCTGATAAGACATAGAAGCAGTTAGTGAAGTTTAGGTAGCTGTATTGAGCGCTAGAGAAATAAGTGGCTTCGATTAGACAATTGGTCGCTTGAGCGAAGTGCAAATATTTTTAAGTGCCCTCTCAAGTTATTGGATCAAATTCTTTCATCAGCAACGTTAAGATTCGTTTAGAGACATTTGTTGGACAAAGCCAACTTTGGTACGAAGTCGCATTCATAACGCACCCTATCGGAAATTAACTTACTTTCAATGGTCAGCGAGACTAACATACTATCTATACTTTACAGCTTCTGCGTATAGGGTCCCTCTTCCATTTCTAAGAGATTATTTGAAAAATAAAAACATAGTATTTAGCATGGTACATACATGATTTCTTTAATTTTCTATGAGTACGTATGGCAAAAGTGTCTTCAGTGAATCTCAAGGCATAAAAATGAATCTTTCGCTTTCTTCTCCGAAGGCAAAATTCAAGTGATTCTCTGTATTAATACTTTAAATAAGGGTTCAGTTTATCACGTTACTACAGAGGAACACGGTCACATGACGTCATCTTTAATCCCGAACCTATTTAATTGCCATGGTTTAAATTAGTCTAGCGAATGATAATTTGAAGCATTCGCTCAATTTGGTGTCCATATCTTTCGAAATTCCGTGTAATATGATGGCAGTATGAAGTGCAAGTTCAATAATGAAACCTGCCATCAAGTTAAATAAAGGCTTGTCGAACTGTATTACGCCATAAATGCGACAACAGATATCTGAGATTTATCATGAAGTCTCTTTTTCCCTTTGCCTGCTTTCCCTCCATAACATTTACTTTTTTGTAGGTAAAATAATCTGGAAGATTCATTTAAAAAATGTGCTGAGTTATATTGCAGCATAGACCTTAGCTTATAAATATCTCGGCTGGCTATGAAATTCTTCTGTGCAGGTTTATGTCTCAACCCCCCTCCCCTAAGCCACGTTTCATTTTTCCTTTAGGCTGTCCAGGTCGTTCTGCTTTTGTGAACACGTCAAAACATAACACTCATAGAGTAGAATCTCACAAATCGTTATTCAAACACCGATCGCATAACAATTTGATCAGTCTTGTACCTCTGACGTTATGCTATGTAACATTTAATTCAAAAACCTGTGGGCCCTGTATACCCACATACTCACAGGCTTGTGTACGTATCGGAAGGTTACTTACTGGGCGTTCCAATCCTTGAAATATTTGAACATCATCAACCTTTCGTGAGTAATGCGATCGTGTCTAATGCCTATTTAATACACGAGAAGGAAAGAATTGAACAAATAGACCTGATATTTGATCGATGAATCTTTTTAAGTGCAAATCAAAGAACTCCTTTATTCTACGCTTTATTCTCTGCTTCAAAGAAGGAAAGATTCTTTCTCAAAAACCAAGAGGAAAGCAAAAACAAGTACATCTAAGGAGAACAACACAAGTTCGGATTTCTCTAGCAAGGTTGGTGCAAAATAATTGCGAGTCTTAGTTACTTCAAAGTTTAATGTTTATTCTGGAATAGACGATTATTGGACTATATCCATGGAAGATACTCTTTTAAAACGTGGATTTCGAACTTTTCGTCTGAGCTGAACGCTTTCTTTTTTTTTCACTATTTATTCTGGTTTATTTGAGACTGTTAGATCAATGTGGGGAAAAAGTGAATCCAGGCAATTTTATTGTATGTGTTCACAATGGGACGTAAATCAGTGGAAACTGCTCGCAATATCAAGATAGCATTTAGCCAGGAAACGCATGGTTCTAAATATTTTGCAATAGCAAGGTTATGATGTTCTGTCATCGATAAGTAAGGGTATTTAGACACAATGTTTAGACCGTTTGTTCCCTTATGTAGATGAGAGAGTTCTCCAAAATTTCTGCGATCCTCAATTTTCATTAACTGGAAAATCGAAGAGAGGCACCACAGAGCCTTTTCCAGTGTCAGATATTTAGTATGGACCGTGAGGCAAATAGCATATTTTTAAATTTGTATTTTCCCTCATAACAATTTCTTTGAGATATGAAAATGAAAGTGTGTAGGTTTTGTTCAGTAATTATAACGCTGATCTTTTGTAATAAGCTACTCTATATTTATTGATATCCAATTCTCATGTAGTAGTACTGAATGGCTCTCCTTTTATTGGATTTAAAGTCGTCTTAGTATTGGCAATCTAGGGTCAAATTTTTTATGCAATGTAATATTGGTATCGTAGTGTTTACAATAAATAGATCTTACGGTAAGTTCTGCTTGATTGTGAAAAAAAAATACGGTTCAGTATTGGTTTTATTCTGAATCACATATATATGAGGCAGCATACTCATTTCAGTGCTTAGGGCTTATGTAGGCCTTTCCCCTGTCTGACCAATATAATCGGACTAATATTGATTGCTTGGTTCTGATTAATGACATATTGGCCAGATGAGCCACTTACTGCTTTGTTAAAAGAGTGTACGTGGATGCACTCAGTAAGTCAGGCTCAATTAGCAGAATATTTTATATCATTAGTGCTCTTTATAGGACTGTTAAGGTTGATACACTCCTCATAAAACCACCGACATTGACAGGAGCTTTTGAAAGGGCTCGATATTACTTGAGAATCTATGAAAAGATTATCGTACGGAGATACAGGGTTTATTCGTTATCATCAGCGCTTGAGTTACTACAAAATAGAAAAGAAAAAGCAGCAAAAAAGCTGATGCCATCATGGCTGCAACTTATCTATCGGTATTGTGAGGCGGAAAGCCATAAAAAAGCTAGCTGTAAAATTTTGAAATTATGTAAAGTTTGTATGCAGAGGAGCCGAGAGCCCTTGCGAAAAATGTAGTTCTGGCGCTGTAATAAAGTTCTGCGGGATTTTTTGAGTTGGCAATTTAAACCAATTTTCATCAAATGTGCATAATGTTGGAAAGGACATCTCACGCAAAGTAAAGTTTACAAAAGGACTGTATGCCTCAGAGCAAGTACTTTCGTACTACTTACAATCAAATGTCAGATGTAATGGAACATCTGTGTGGACTGATAGCAATGGCGTATATATAAGCGCTGGAAGGTCTCAGGGTTGGATAGTCTGGAGCTGAAACGGCCTCGCTTTATTGGCAACGCTGGACCTGTGGCAATGAAACAAACGTAACTAACCCATATTTACCGTCAGTGGATAAACAAAAGAAAGAGATGTAGCCTGGTTCTGTTTCTGGGTTTGACTGCCAAGCTAAATATATCACAAGTACTTTAGATACATATGGGAATCTTCGGGTTTATTGAAATTTATCATTTTGCTTGTAAAATCTTCAATTGCACCCTTTCAAAATGTTTAGGGGTTAAAATTACGATCTTATTCTTTAATCGAAATTCAACCAATGAGAAACTCTTTAAAAAGTGTCACATGACCGATCAGCAGCTGTTTGCGTCGTGTTGAAACTCGACGGGAAAACCAAGACGTGCACGGGTTAACTCACCAGTCCCTTTTCTCTCACTTTTGCCCTTTCTTTACCCCAACTTTTGAAGACAACAAACCTCATTGGGGCTTTCGTCCCCTACAGGTTCCTGCACTCGACGTATTCTTTATCTCCTGCCCACTTTATCGCCTTTCTCACCTGATACTGATTAGGCGTGAACTGACACTATACAAAATTTCAAGATGGACGCTACAATGAAATGACTAATCTCTTCCATATAAGACAAGCGGGTTCGACGCAATGCAAAACAAGTCTCTTCCGTGTAAAACAAGAGAAATTTGACACTAAAAAATGTGACTTTCCCATACGATACACATGAATTTGACTCTAACTATTATAACTAGATATAATTTCGTCTAACTCTCAAGACTTTCTCAAGACTTTTTGAAGATGGCTGATCGGACAACGAATTCACCCTTACAAGACCTTGAAGCAGTAATACTAGTTTCGATCCAAAGAAATGAATGAACTTTATAAACCTAGATCACCTCACTTCAAATTATCCAGAATTCTGTTTCAAACAGATAAGTCCTGCGAAATGGACTATATTTCTCAATCTCGATAATTTCTCTCCTTTCCTTTTGTTCTTTCTCTTTTATTAAAGATTGTACAAATCTGGAATTTGAATAGTTGTTTGCATTGTCTGTTTTTCCATCCATTCGAGTCAAGATGCCATAGTAACCCCCAGACACACACACACACACTAATCCTAACAGTAAACCCCCACACACACATACACACAAATCCTTACAGTCTAGACTACTTGAACGACTTGAAGATTCGGAATCTGAGGAAGAGACGGAAACTGATGATAAAGCATTCCAAAAATAATGATATTATGATATCAAATAGTAAATTGACGGAAGTGACCTGTTCCTTTCACGCACTAGCCGAGGGTTGCTAAAATTTCGGGACAATTAGAAGTGACCCCTAAATAGGGGAAGGGCGCAGGAATAAAAGCAAATAATAAGCAGTTGGAGAACCGGAAAACTTCAACTACCAATCTAAGCAATTACTAAATAGTAGAAAGGGCTATTTATCCGTCGATGGAGAGGAAGTAATTTTATGGCTCAATGTACCATCAAACCTTACATATAAAGTAATTAGGCAGCATCTTAACGATTTGGAGAATTTAGGAATCGATATAGCCTACGGCTTTATTTGTTCAGATTACTTTCGAAAAATAGTCTGGATGTTTTAGAACCCTTACCTGAAACCCTGGTTTGGTATATTATGCAATGTTAGTTTTATGGATTGGCTAACTGGCTGGCCACCTGGTTGGTTAGAGGTCTCTGGCAAACGCGACCAGACAATACTGCGTTTGATCTTAAATAGAATATTCTCGCAGGTCATTGCTCCAAGGCACTGATAATGGTACTGGGAATGTCAACAAGTACATGAAAGACACTTCAAAACAGCTAAACATTGAGTATATTGCAACGTCAGCATATTGTCCACAAAGTAACTCCAATGTTGAGCGATTTTACAGATGTGTTAGATATTTTGACTAAGCAGGCAGAAAGGTATCCCACTGAGTGGAACTTAGGTCTCAATCAGACACTGGCAGCTGCAAAATTTGCATTCAGCGAAACTACAAAGCTCTCGTTCGGTTAATTCCTCTTTGTCGCGATGTAATGCTTCCAGTTGACCATTTAATTCAGCCTTGTAAAGTACCCGGAAGAAGATTTCTATCGTTTGTTATTGAAGAAACAGCATGAAGCGTTTTCACTTGACAGAAGTCAAAAGAAAACAAAACTGGTTGCTTCGGGATTGAACTTAACTCTGACAGAAGCTTCTAAGTTTTTAGAAAGATTTCGACTTCAGTAAAAACAGATCTATTTATTTGGCCATGGAAAACGATTTGATAAAATAGTATCTGGATATTTTTCTAGATAAATGACATGAAAATTTAAGATATAATTCGAGGCAATTAAGATATCAACTAAAAACTAGCATCCATAGCTTTCCATTTTCTCTTTTCTCGTTTAATTTTTCTTTCTTTCTCTCTCTCTCTCTCTCTCTCTTTCTTTCTTTCTTTCCCCTCTCTCTTTCTTTCTTCATTTCTTCTTTTTGTAGATTGATGACGTAGGAATACAACAAGTCCTTCTCTTTCCGCTCTCTCTCTCTCTCTCTCTCTCTCTAGCATTTTAAACTTTTCACTTTTTAGTCTTAACCAGAAGTCTGAGATTGTCAATGTTGTTTGGTGACGAAAATGGAATAACCTTAATTGTTGGTGGAATTAAAGTATGGATAAAAAGAAACGAAACTAAAAGACGGAGGTGATCCATTACTTTGTCTCTACCCAGATTATCTTCACGATTTTGTATAGGAAGTTGAAAAAAAATAATTTCACAAGATATTTTGGAAGCATTTTAGTACTTCTACAATTTCCAGTGTCTTAACAAAATGAAATACAAAAATCAAAAAATGGTGATGCACAAGGGTATTAAAAAAAAGGTTTTATTAATTTCGCAATTTCCATTAATTTTTCATACAAAACCGTTGACAGAATCAAATTTCGTGTTTATTATGATAGTTTAGACAAGCTGGTTGTAGGCATGAAGGTTGTAGACAATCTGGGTATAGACAAACTGCTCATGAACCATACGAACTTCCTTCGGTCAAGGCAAGACAGAAATTGATATTAATAAGCACTTTGCTACGTATCAGGTGCTTTCATCTGTTGTCTCCTTTGTTAACCAAGGTGAGAGTGTTATCAGAACTGATGGGCATTGAGATTATGTGAAGTTCCACAGGCTGAGAATGAGATGAAAACTTACTGTTGGGCTGATAGAGAGAGAGAAAAGCAACTGATATACAAACCAAGTGAAGGTCGCGTGACGAAAGCAACAATTTTGGGCGAGAGAACCGTTTGATACCGTCAATATAGTTGAAACGCAAACTGTATAAAAGAAAGAAAAGTTTCACTCAGTATCAGGTGACCAAAAGCGTTCTTGAGGTTCTCAATGTTCTTTTTTTATCAGCTTAAAAAAGAAGATAAACCCTTCGATAGGCAACAGTCTGTAAGCATTTTAGGAACACGAAACCCATAAGAATCATTTGCTACCAGATAACACCCTAAAGAGTATACACACAGAAGAAACGAGTGAAATCAACATGGAGGCTCAAAAGTATACTAGACAACTCTCACGATCAACTTTTAGGCCGCCAATATTTTGCCCCAGTAATTCCAAATGCACACTACAATAAACGTAAAACAAATAACCAGAGCATTTATTCACATCGTATGAAACAGTTATTTTGCTTCTGAGCCAAAAAGTTACGAAATCAACAGCCGACACAAGAGGCCATCTTTGTGACATTGTTCCATTCTTTACTGTTGCTCTCCTTTTACTTACTCTTCCCGCCACTCAGTCTAAGTAATGATGGCATACTCTTTGCAGTTATGCTTCTTTAAATGTCAACTATAACAATACAATTGCGTCTTACTTCTACAAGATTCCACCAATGAGTTACGTAAATGATATCTGAATTACACTACACCTGTTGCTAATAATAAACAGCATTTGCATAGCACATGCAGAACATGTTTAGAAATAGAGAGAGAGAGGGGGGGCAAAGGGTTCAAATCAAATCTTAAGTGCCAATAAAATATTCTCACAGTTTTTTTCACTCGATGAAAAATTGACTTTGCTTTTTTTCTGTACCTTCATATAATAATAACAATTTTAGTATTTCATATAATAATGATGTTTTTTTAGTATCTCATATAATAACACGATAGAGTAGCAACGTTGATACACTGGGAACTGAGTAAACGAATGAGATTCAACCATACGGAAAAGTGGTACCAGCACAAACCAGAGGCAGCCCTGGACAATGGAAACCACAAATTACTCTGGGACTTCGACATCCAAACCGATCACCTCATCCAGGCAAGAAAACCGGACTTGGTTTTCGTAGACAAGAAGAAAACATACCAAATGATAGACGTGGCTGTGCCTGCAGACGATAGAGTGAAGAAGAAGGAGAGTGAAAAACTGGGAAAATACCAAGATTTAGCAAAAGAACTGAAGAAGATGTGGATCATGAAAGTCAGGGTAGTGCCAGTCATAGTGGGTGCACTGGGAACTGTCCCAAAGACACTGAGGGCGAGACTGGAGGAGCTCGGGATAAAAGGAATGATTGAGACTGTACAGACCACAGCACTGCTAGGAACTGCATGGATACTGAGGAAAGTGCTTAAAATATAAGGACTGCAACACTAAATCTTTGCAGTGGCCAAACAGAGGAAGTAAAATGAAAGCGGAAATGTGAACCACAACACTGGCATGATAGGCAAAGGAGAGAAGAGATATTGGCTGAAGACCTGAGGAGACATATTGTCACTCAGCCTTCAGCAATGACCACTGGGCAACCGGTGTGAAAAGGCTGGAAACTTGAGGAGACTTGCTGTCACTCAACCTGGTGTGAGATAATAATAATAATAATAATAATAATAATAATAATAATGATAATAATAATAATGATAATAATATTTTTATCTTATATCATAATGATAATTTTTTAGTATCACATACAATGTAATTTTCTAGTATCTTACATAACAATGATATTTTAAATTTTTTTGATAATAATAATAATGATAATGATAAGAATAATAATGATGATAATAATAATATTAATAATAATAATAACAATAACAATGATGATGTGTCGACAAATATATAGGTAGAACAGCAGGATACCCAAGAATCTATGACGTACAGAAAATTATCCTTTGATTGTCCATGGAAATATTGTGTGTTATATAACTATGTACTATTTCCTGTGTTGCCTCCTGTATTGGTTCCATATTGACCCCTCAGCCCTTCCGTATATATGAAATGAGAAGGTAAAAAAGTCATAACATCGTTACCTTCCCTAAGTTTTGCAACGAATACAAATAGACATCAAGAAGAAAATTTGAAAAGAAGAAGAAGAAGAAGAAGAAGAAGAGGAAGAAGAAGAAGAGGAAGAAGAAGAAGAAGAAGAAGAAGAAGAAGAAGAAGAAGAAGAAGAAGAAGAAGAAGAAGAAGAAGAAGAAGAAGACACATAAATATAATATTGTGGTACCTGCTGTTCCCTGTTCACTGTGAAATTATTATATTTTTTTTCCTCAGTGTATCATTACACGATTTCTAATCAGATAAATATAAAAAAATGACTAGCCTTATAGCTCCTTGATTAAACGAGTCTCACATCGTCATTCGTGATTCTTCTCCTGGCTTCCGTCTGCCTACTCTTTTCGGTCTTCGGGGCTCAACTCACTGGCGTAGTAAGGGGTTCTCAGCAACCGGGGAGAAAGACAGCATCCGTGGGCCAAGACAACAGAACAGTTGAAGTATATCTTGGGAGGGGGGACAATTATTTATCATAGACCAGATGAAATTTTGCACTGGGAGGGGGGGCATCCCCCTTCTTGCTTACGCGCCTGGCTCTACTTCAATTTTCTCCACCTTTCTTTTTACTTTCTTTGATTATTTTTTTCACCTTTTCTCTTCTGATCAACTTTTTTTTTCAATTTTACGGAATAGAAAAGATTCACAAAGTGATCTGCAAGTGTAGCATAGTGTCAAACATGGCTGAGTCAGAAGAACTCCGGATATTTTTTGGGAAAAGTGCAAAAAGCAATCTTTTATTTGTTAAGTATTGCCACACACACACACTGGTGGTGGCACCACATCGGACTTGTGAAAAAAAGATTTTTTTGAAATTCTTTTTTCAAGATTTTTTTAGGTTTCCTCAGAGCCGCAGACGCTCCCTTCCTTGTGGCAGCCTTTATAAATACACACACAAACACACCCCTCTCTCTCTCACACACACACACACACACACACTTAATTTAGTGATAGCTAACCAGGAAAGTTCTTGGGATTTTTTTTTTTGGAGAAATATGAGAAAATCTCATGGCGAGAGGAAATTGATGTTTATCAAAACCCCAAAACTGTACTTGATCAGCCAATAGGTAGTCAAAGTACTTCCTCCTCAGACTTTCTCATTATCATGTGATTAGCGTCTTATCACCAGGCTGATAGAATGTATTGATTGAACTTGAAACGGACTTTTGTGGTTGGCTTACTCAAAGAAAGAATCTGAAGGCGTAACAAGCTTTTTTCTCATTGACTGTGAGAGAAATCATTTTTAGATTAACCTTTTACAGACTCTATGTACATAGAGTTTAGGGTTTCTATGATTGATATATATATATATATATATATATATATATATATATATATATATATATATATATATATATATATATATATATATATTTGTGTGTGTGTGTGTGTGTGTGTGTGTATAAATTCAAAAGTATAAGTTGTGTATATATACGCATATACATGTACATAAACTATATTAAACCAATTATGAATTATCCAAATATATACATATATATCATGAATGTATGTGTATATCAAACAATTAATCATGTATTTGTATATATGCATATATGTATATATATATATATATATATATATATATATATATATATACATACACACATATATATGTATATATATATATATATATATACATATATATATATATATATACATATATATATATATATATATATATATATATATATATATATATATATATATATATATATATATATATATATATATATATATATATATATAAATAATTTGTTTGATATGTATATATCATACACGTACGCTTTCATATCCTTTTGAAAATCCAGGCATAAATAAGTTGAATAGGCCGATCTTGGAAGGGGTAAATCTTGCATTACCCATGTATTGTATGTACTTGTTTACCGAACGAACAATGGATTATCAGTTTGTATGTATGCGTCTGTATGCTCATTTTGTTTATCAGAGAGAGAAAGAGAGACAGATAGACAGACAGAGATAGACAGACAGACAGACAGACAGACAGAGAATGTAAATGTAGTTGATGACTGCGTCTGACCTCTAATGGTGGTTCAGCTTATGGCAGTGTTTCTCTTATTCACTGATTCACCTTGGCATTAAAAGATAAATGTTTTTCATCGCTTCGCAATTAAGTCTGGTTAATCTCTCCCCGTCCCCGGTCTCTCCCCATCCTTTTTTTTTTCAGTTCATCACTGATTTGAGCGCTTGTTACAAATGATCAGTTAATCCCCCCACAGCACAGTCAAGGTTCAAAACGTGATTGTGTCGTTAAATCGTCCAGACGCTTCAATTCAGCTTCGTTTTTGTTGTTGTTATGACGATAGTTCATTACTACTATCAATTTTTGCTACTAAATGCCTTCATCTTAATCAATGTTGATTTTTATCCCAACAAAATTTTGAGTACTCATCAGCAGTGAGTAAATGAATTATTAATAATACTTCATCTACTAAAATAAATGAAAATAAAGATTATATTGATCTGAACTACTGGTTAATAACAAATATGGCACACAAGAGATTTTTAGTGTTTGATTTGGACTGATGCTTGCCACTAATTTCCAGTAGTTCAGTGGTAAGAACGGTCACGCATTAAGCGAACCCGCACAGAAATAGAATTTTTCTCCAAAGGTAGCAACTCTCATAACGTTGGATCCCTGCGATATCTTTTCCTTCCCTTGTCGGGACCAAATGTTCATACCTTGTCCCTGTTGAGTAATGGAGGCCACATCGGGTTGAACTCCACACTTATCTGGCTTATATTACTTCCCAAATTTTATTTACCACCATCATATTCCGATAGTACACCTGAAGAAGGCCGTAGAATAGATCAGTCTACACGTCGTGTTAACAACACAAACAAGAAGTTCAATCACACAAACAACGTTTTGAATGTTAACAGACAGAATAATTCAACTGGTTCTGCTGATACATACTTTATTGTTGTTGAGTTGATCTTTTGGGGATTTCATCATAACTGTGAGAGGTACTAATCAACATTATGGGGGAATTTGAAAGATTGATCATCCGCCCGTTTGTTAAGTTACCATGTTTTCAAACATCTCTCGAAATCTCATAATGATGAACGTCATTTTCTATATATCTTTGTTGAGGAAGCCATTTTGCGCTCTAAGTTTCAAAATGGTTGCCGCTCCAGCTGCAGGGATAGTGTTTTGGGAGGTTGGTGTTTTTAGGAATATTAGATGGAGAGACGAGCTAGACAAGTTCAAGAAGTACTGGATCCGTGACGCCCATGATAGGGAAGTGTGGCAAATCCAGGGGAAGGTCTATGTCCAACGACGGACGTTAAAAGACTGATGATGATGATGATGATGATGATGATGATGATGATGATGATGATGATTTTTAGAGTTAGTGTTAGGGTTGGGTTAGGGCTAGGGTCATTGTCGTCTGTTTGTTCGACTTTAAATTTGTTATGTGACCCTGCCAATCTACAGCTGACGAAAGTCACTATCTTGAAACGGAAAGTCTAAAATTGCCTATAGGCTACCTCCAGAACCAAATCATTACCACTGAAGACTGAGAATATCCTATGAAGTCACATCAACGGTAAAAAAAACAAAGTTAACGACATTACAGTATTTGTTTTCCTCCTGAGGAAATGCTTTAAGATTCAGATTTAAATCAGATGTCAATAAAAATAACATCTTTCCCTCAGATTTACAACGATCGAGTTACAAAATTCACAAATATAGAAATATATTTACGTAAACCAATATCTGAAAAGTCCTCTCGTGGTACAAAGTTTTAAATCGTACCACCCAGCATTTGCCAAAGATCAAACGTAAAAAGAGAACGCTTACTTCGCTCATAGAATAAATCTACAACATAAGTCAGAGTTCAACAACTACTGGACAACCCAGAAGGTACAAGAGCTTAGAACGAAGATTGTTTTAGAACTGTAGTATAGCAAAATCGCCTTTGCAGCTGAAAGTTTGGAAGTCTGTCTACGTCAAAACCTAAAAGACAGTGTTAGGCAGACAGAATGAATTTGTCTTTTTCTCTAAAACTATTCCATTGACTCTCGAGCACGTTTTAGAATAGCAATCAAAGATGTGATTCAAGACAATACTGAGACGTCATTTCAGATCCTTTCAAATCCTTTTAACGATACTTAATTTCTTTTTAAATCTGGATTAATTTCTGACGTTTCATCTTCTAAAAAAAAAAGACGAAAAATCTTAGTGTCAATATATGTATAAGAATTACAATAATATCTAGGGATTAAATATCATCAACAACGGTTAAAATCTGTTGTTTTTTTTTAAATTTCTTCCTTTTGTATTCTTAAAATTTGAAAATACATTATGAACTATGTATATATATATATATATATATATATATATATATATATATATATATATATATATATATTTGTGTGTGTGTGTGCGTGTGTGTGTGTGCGTGTGTGTGTGTGTGTGCTTGTGTGTGTGTGTGTGTGCGTGTGTGTGTGTGTGTGCGTGTGCGTTGCAAATACATATTGGTATATATACTTTTTCCTGTTTAGTATGTATGCGCTAACCGCAGGATTTTAGAAGCCAATATCATTAATGAAAGAAGCAACCCCCCCCCTGCCGCTAAAGGAGTTGTAACATCCCAGAAAACGGATAAAATATTTTCATTTAGTTCTCTTACGACTAATTTAACGATAACTGTAAACCAGCTTAATTCTGATGCTTTGTTAAAAAAAAAAAAACATTGACAAACGGGCCAATAGATGCCAATATTTTAGTTTTCTATTGTCACATGACTTTTTTTTCAGACGCATTACTAGAATCTCAATCTGAATCTTATTTTTGTTTCATTCCAAATGGATTCACAAACTTAACACTTTACAATGTTTCGCTGTGTCTTCGAACCATGTTTGAATGAGCAGTATATATAATATTTCTCTCTCTCTCTCTCTCTCTCTCTCTCTTTCTATATATATATATATATATATATATAAAACATTTTCAGTAACTTTTAAGGTTGATACCTATGTAGCTCCTTGACCCCACCACCCCTCCTTCTACACTATCCCAAACATACCAAAAAATCCACCTCCACAACACTACCCCCTACCTTGACACACTCTGCCCTCCCCAAGACCAACTGCTGCTGCTTTACCAAAATCCCAATACCTGCTGGTCATTCTTACATTCAGCATGAGGCCTCTAGTAGCCCTGACAACAAAACTTACCCACAATGCATAGCCCCTGGCAGTGGACTCTGGTTCCACGTGGTACATTTTGATACACACTCACACAACGCACACCACTGATGATGGGAGAAATCCCGAAACATGTATGGACTATTGACTTATAAGGATTAAACCTTACAGGATTAATAAACCTTACCACCAAAAACTTCACTCCCGAGTCTGTCTCACTCTCTAAAGTACACATTATATATATATATATATATATATATATATATATATATATATATATATATATATATATGTGTGTGTGTGTGTGTGTGTGTGCGTGAGTGTGTGTAAAATCAACCATTAGTCTACAAAAGAGTATATGCAGGATATTACAAAAGTACGTATTCGCAGCAAAATAGAAGAATAATTCAAAGGATCTTGATGAAGTGAGGAAATAATTATTTTGGAAAATGTTTCACTTCTGCATGATTCTCTCCTTGTGTATGTGTATGTATGTACCCGTGTGAGAGCGTGTATATGCACGTGTGCGTATACTCGCACGAGTGTGTGAATATGTTTATTGTAAGCACTGACCTATTCAAAGATTCAAGATCTAACATACAAAAGAATGAAACTTAAAGATTTTGTAACCTCAGATCTCATAAGATTTTCATCTTGTTTGGGGAATTTACAATGTACTAAAATGAAGCTGATTCATATTTGCTTAGGCAAGAACTTGTACGTCTCTGAAATTCATTTTGATAACGAGGCTCATGCGAGCCAACATTCTATACTTCAGTCAACAAAAATCTGAGACAACTATCTAACCCGTGTAATGAAAATAATGCACCAAGTATTTATAGACTTTACAGACTAGGGGATGGTGGGTGGGTTTCGAAATCGTGGCAAATCGGATTAGCCTTTTTTTTTTTTTAGTTGGATTTTCGTGGTCATTCTGAATTGCCATCACGTTCTTTTTTCTCTTGGTTGTTTTACTTATGAGTAACGAAATGCAATTTTTAAATGACAATGTCATCTGAAATGGGATGCTCTGATCAGTTTATATAATTGGTCTTGAGGTTTCGAATTTGTAAATGAGCGTGTTTGTGAAGGCAACGTAACAAGGGAAATACTGGATTGAGCTTGAATAATATATAACGAAGTCTGGACTCGCATCGTGGCTAAAGTATATATATATATATATATATATATATATATAAGTGGATACATAATCCGTCAAAATGATTAATTGCTGCAGCAGTCCAAATTTTTAATTGTTCATTCTATTAACGCTGTCTAGGCCAATCGGCATATTCACCGTCTAAAAACAGGATGTTAGTTTAAATAGAGTTTCAGAAAAAAATAACGCATATATATATATATATATATATATATATATATATATATATATATATATATATATATATATATATGTATGTATATATATATATACGTATACTTTGGGGCAAAATGCATGAGAAATTTCATCATTATTTGAAGGATAACTGATGTAATAATTGTGAATGAGCAGTTATTACGTCAGCTGGTACTACATCAGATTTTTCAGTGTGACCCTCTAGTTGAAACTTCTGTTTAGTTGAAAGGCAATCGTTTTCTGCGATGGACGTGAGACCAGAAAATGCACATAGATTGCTACCCTGAACAAACACACAGGACCCCCACCTCTGAGACATAGAAGGTGTAATTGGTGTCAGTCTCGCAACTGTAAGCCTTGTGATCAATTCCAGAAGGAGACGGGATCTATTATACCTAGACGCAAAGGAAAATGTGGTCGGAATCGCAAAACTACGACAAGAGAAACGCGTTCGTAGTTCTTCTACCGTTTGCAGACGACGCCTACAGGTCAGTCCAAAATCCAGACGGCCAATGAAGAAACAACTCCTGACAAAGGCAATGAAAGAAAAATGCTATTTATTTGGACTGAAATGCAAAAACTAGGCAAAAGATGACTGGAGAAGAATCATTTTCAGTGAAGAGAGTCATTTCTGTGTGCGAGACAGCATGTTCGGAGGTCACCAGCGAGGTTCTTCAGTGGAAAGTACTCTCAGAACTGGCAAAGACGTACCCCGACAGATCAGCAAGATCTAGCCCCGTGTCATTCGTCAGAAATGATGAAAAAAATCATGAACGATAAGCATATAGAGGTAGTGGAATGGCCTTCAAAACTCTTCGGATTGATAGCCAAGAAGCTTTGGAATGGACTGTACTACCAAAGAGAATCTTATTTAGGCTCTAATTGAAATCTGTTACGGTCACCCAAGAATCGTCGCAGACTGTTCAAATCTACTGGACTCTATGCTAAACTGCGCCCAGGTTCTCCAAAAAATTGAGGAAAACATATTAGGTATCAATATGTATACGTGGAATTGATTCATATTGTAAGTACAAATTCATTTTACACGTTCTCACAGTCTGTTTCAAATAATTTGCACACACACATATTATTATCATTATTATTATTATTATTATTATTATTATTATTATTATTATTATTATCAATAATAATAATAGTAATAATAGTAATAATAATTTTTCTTGTTTGCGAATGAGATGTTTTTTCGGTGGGTTTGAAGAAAGAAGGAACTATCCCAAGTTCTAAATGTAGTTCTCCAAGTGTTTCTTGTAACCCAACGGAAAGTCATCTCATTCGCACACAAGAAAAATTAATTAAAAAAATACTTTAATCGACAAAAAATTATCCGTCGCGTTCAATGGAAAGGAAAAATTGCTGCCAAAATATTTGTTATCTAATATATATATGTGTGTGTGTGTGTGTGTGTGTGTGTGTATATATATATATATATATATATATATACTGACCATCGCATTTAAGAACAACTGTAACATGAAAATTTGAAGTCATGTAATAACTTCTGGAGAATCTAGACGTCATTTCCAATGGAGAATCTAGATGTTATTTCCACGCGAAAACATCTAAAATAGAATGAACATCTGTAGATGTAGACGGAACGGTATGGCCAGGAACGCTTGAACAAAGAAAACACACAAACAGACGCACATTCAAAAAGGGATAGGACCTTTGGTGCCTATGGTTGTTCGATATGTGTATGTGTATGTGTATGAGTGAGAGAGAGAGAGAGAGAGAGAGCTATTTCCATACACATATATAAACATATTTATAAAATTGCAAGGTTATGTTTTTAAGTTTTTTTCATAGCTCAGTGACTCCGTTTATCTGTGTAGAGAAGGAATTTACAGTTTTTAAATCACTTGCACGTGTCTGTTCTCTTAAAACAACAGCTTTATGCTGCTTTCGTATTAAGAGTCTAACTTAGCCAACACTTTCGGATATTATCAAAGCCGTACAAATTATTTCATTAAAAAAGGATTATATGTTCTTCATGATCTCAAGCAAATGTTTCTTTTACTTGGAGAGATCGCTTTGAAAAAGCGAATCAAATTTTTTTTTTTAAAAAGGAAAATAGTAAAAATTATTTATACTATAACGATAATTTTTCCAACTGTGTGCACGTGTGTTACCGTAACATAGCAAAAAGCGGCAATCTTTAGGCAGAGTTTTGTTCGTACGAAACCTATGAAATATCTTAACTTGAAGAATAATATAAATCGTGTTATTTTTAATTATTACGTTATGTTTTAGGACGGGGTTAGAAATACGATATAACTGTAATGCTGAACAAGACCTTTATTTTGTCTCCACCGGTTGTGAAGTCGTAAGAGAACATCGTAACTTGATAAGAGAACTTTTATTCTGATCACGCTTAATTTTTTTGGGGGGGGGTCCTTTTTTTTTATCCAGCCTTATTTTCTGAAAATACTTTTTTGAAAGTTGTTTTTTCACTTGACTTCATATTCTGGTCACATTATTTCTTTACCAGGCTTCATATCTTTCTTTAGCTTCTTTAGGGCGTAGGTTGCATCCGGTGGTCTTTAGGAAAAAAATTTTTTCTCTTACTTCACCCCTCTCTTCCTCTTTTTATCTCATCAACAAAAACAACAAAGTTTTCAAAATTATTAATGCATCAAAATATGAAATCTCAAATGTCCGATCCTTGAACCGGATTTGAGCCAAATGTTGAATAATCGTTGTTGCTGTTTCATTGCACTCACGTATCCCAAGATATTTTAGTCGACTAACAAGAGAAAAGGTCTGATCAATTATCCCGAGTTTAATCAAATCTGTACAGTCATTTAGTGAATTACAATTCGATATTCCATCCAGCCAAGAGTAGCAAGTTTTTATTACTTTGAACGGCGAACTTTTAGCAAAGTAAAAAGAAAAATCAAATTTTTTTCCAACTGTTAAATAAATCCCCCAACCTGCAGCAAGAAACTCCGATCCAGATAAGGGCCAGTTGTATTCGATTTATTTTCATTTATTTATTCATTTATTTATTTATTTTTGTTTCAGACTTCACTATTCCAATTGTTGTTGCTCGATTGTTACATATGTTTCCGCCACCTCCCTCTAATCCTTAATCTCTTCTCCTAACTCCCACTAGAAGAGTAACCAAGAGTAGGGCTTCGAATTTTCTAAATGTACATTAAATTCGATTATGGTATTCCACTAGACCCCCAAAACGAAGATAGATCTTTAAAAAAAAGAAAAAAGAAAAGCCCCCCCCCCTGTCCAGAGCAACACCAGCCATAAAAACAAATCTGCTGGCACCCACTATCACCAACTAAAATCAAAGGCAGACCGTCCAAGTAATAAATTCTTGCTATTCCTAGCTGGGATCGAACAACGAACTTTTTAGCAAAGTAGAAAGAAAAATCAATATTTTTTTTCAACTGTTAAATAAATTCCTTGACCTGCAGCGAGGAACTCCGATCCAGATAAGGGCCGATTGTATCGGTCATATTTTTATTCATTCATTCATTCATTCATTTATCTTAGTTTCAAACTTCACTGTCCGTGGACCCTTACTTTAAAAAAAAAAAAAGAGTTAATACATAAAGGAGAGGTGTGCTCAAGTTTGAACAACCCATCTGGCTGAACGAAAATGATATAAATCCATCAGACATGTTAGTAATCCACCATCACAAAGCTGAGCCCTGTTGCAGATGCAAATAGACTAAAATAGAATATAAGCTGGGATGGTCTATCCGAATAGACCACGTGAATAACATAAGATTAAAAAAATCTGCGTACCTTTTCTTATACTCTTTCAAACCTTTCACCTTTAATCCTTTATCCTTTATCCTCTACAGCGCTGTGTACACTCAGGCCTGACAGCTTAACCCCCCCCCCCCCAAGAGCAGATAGAGTGGGTGCCAAGAGCCGGTGTAGCTCTAAGGCCTCTCCAAATGACACCAGCAGTGACCAATCCACCAGACCCCTTGCCAACACGCCATGAGCCAGCGCAGCAAGGTATGGCCCAACACTCCCCATGGTTCGCACAATGAAAGTTATACCGGCCGTTCCTACTGAGTCAGCGGTCCCAAAAGGCCCAGCCACATCACTTGCTTTGGGTGAGGGTGATGTGTTCCAACAGCGACTACCAAAGCATTACATAAGGAAAACGCCTGTTCCTGCTGGGTAATCGATCCCAAAAGGCCCAGCTGCATCACTTACCTTGGGTGGGAGTGGTGTGCTCGAACTGCGACCGACAAAACAGAATCCAAACTAAAAAACCCTCACCGAGAGAACAACATTATACATCAGCACCTATAACGTCAGAACACTCTCAACTGATACTCGCCCAACCCATGTAGAAAAACGAAATTAAAACATCCAATGGGACATCATCGGTAGTAGTGGAATGAGAAGACCAGGAGAAGAACTAATAGAACTGAAAAGTAAACATCGTCTCAACGACTACGGAAGAGAGAAAGTAAAACAAAGTTGAGTAGCCCTCCTTATCAATTAAGACATCAAAGACAATGTGGTAGACGTCAGTGCTGTCTCAGACCGCATGACCAGGGCCACCATACAATTCTCAAAGAAGCACTAGCTTATGGTTATCCAAATCTACGTTCCCACTTCGCAATCAACCAAATAAGAAATAGACAACTTCTCTGATGACCTGAACTCCCTACTGCAAGATACCAAAAAATACTTCTATGGCATCATGGGAGATTTCAGCGTACAGGTAGGACAAGGAAACGAACGTTGCGTTGGCGAGTTCGGATACAAAATACAGAACGAGAAAGGTGGTGATCTTGTGAACTTTGCAACCGCAAACGACTTCAAAATCATGAATATGTTCTTCAAAAAGACCCCCAATAGAAAATGGACTTGGAAGAGCCCCAACCATGGAACAAAAAACGAAATAGACAACATCCTAATGGACAAAAGCGACACTATCAAAGATATTCAAATTCTCAACCAAGTAAACATAGGTAGCAACCATGGAATGGTAAGATGTAAGATGCAAGTGAACACCAAAAAAGAACGTAGAAAAATGTTCCACACCAAATTGCAACCACTAAACGTACGAAATAAACTCACCCATCCCTTCAAGCTAGAATTGAAAAACAGATAAATAAACCTTACCGAAGAAACGACATCAACATCAACGAACTCCACAGCAAAATAACAACTTATCTGGTAGAAGCTGCCAATATGTTTAAACCAAGAAACACACAGACCATCAGTAAAATCTCAGATGAAACCAGGAAACTCATTGAAAAGTGCAGAAACCTCAAACTACCACCAACAACAAGGGAAAAAATAGAGGAGACCGAACTGAACAAAACAATCAAAAAGAAACCAAGAGAAGACAAAAGAGGGTGTATGACAGCAATCATCGAGACCACTCCCGAAAAACGTCGGGGTTTTAAAGCAATGAACAAAGCTCTCATTACAGGACAGAAACAAATAACTAGCATACTCGAAAAAACATAGAATTGTCAAACGCACCCAAGAACTTTACTCTTCAAGACATGGGCAACAAAACAACGAATAGGATACACTGGACATCCCAGGAGTTACACCATGGGAGGTAAAACAAGTCATCAAACAAAAAAAGAAAAGCCCCTTGACCAGATAATGCTACCATCGATCAACTCAAAAAAGCTGGTAAGATCATCAATAAAAAAAACAACTATTCTATTCAATTTATGTCTAAAACAGAGTGAAGTCCAGAAAGACTGGAAAATGGCTATCATAATGCTTTTACATAGAAAGGAAACCCCAAAGACCTCAATAACTACAGACCTATAAGCCTACTCAACTGCATATACAATCTTTTCACAAAAATCATCACCAACCGGATCATTAAATGAAAACCAACCGCGGAAACAGGCTGGATTTAGAAGTTACTCGACCATGGGCCATCTCTATTCAATAAATCAGCTGAAAGAGAAAGCAGCAAAATACAAAATGCCACTCGCTATAGCATTTATAGAATTCAAGAAGGCTTTCGACTCAGTGGAAATTCTGATGGTCATGAAGGCAATCACTCTATAAATACTGCAACGTATGTATAATCGCAAAAACTCCTTTATCAGGCTACATAGAGACTGAACCCTTCCAGCTTCAAAAAGGAGTGAGACAAGGTGATACCAGCTTACCCAAACTCTTCACAGCCTGCGTCGAGATGATCTTCCGGAATCTGGACTAGGAAAATAAAGAATTCAAAAAATTCGGCGAATATCTGAGCAACCTCAGATTTGCAGACAGCATCGCCCTTTTCGTTAAGAACCTACATGACCTCCAAATAAAGCTAGTGAACTAAACAAAGAAAGCAGCAAAGTCGGCCTACACATGAATTTCAGTGGAACAAAAGTCATGTGTAACATTCACATCGAGAATAAGAACACAACTGTTAAAATCGACGATGCAAAACTGGGGAAAGAAGACCACTACATCTACCTAGGACAACAGATCTTCTCGGAATCCTCAAAAGAAAAAGAGATCAAGCAAAAAATCCCTAAAGGATAGCGTGCCCTCGATGGAGCAAGCTCAAGAACAAGAAAATCTCATTAGTCCTAAAATGGATCCTCCAGATAGTCACTTATCGAGCTGAAGCATGGAACCCAACCAAGAGACACACCCTCAAACTGAGAACCACGCAATGTGCGAATCATAAGAGAATTACGCCCAACCACACATGGAAAGAGCACAAGACAGCATAGTATATTAGGAGAAAACAGGAGTCCGAGACAACATACAATACATTAGGAAACTTAAATGGCAATGGGCTGGTCATGTTGCAAGAATAGCAGACCACCGATGGGCATCACAACTCACAACACGGATCCCAAAGATCAAATATGTCGGCAAAATACAAGATGGAGAGATGAACTAGGTAAATTCCGAAAATACTGACTGCGCAACGCCCATGATAGAGAAATATGGCGGATCCTGGGGAAGGTCCATGTCCAACGACGGACGAAAAAAGACTGATGATGATAATGATGATGATTCCATCCAGATAACGAAAGTTGATTCATAGTTGGGCGGATATTTAGGTTCAACAGAGAAAATTCAGTATATCTCTTGGAATGTTTTGTAATGATTTTATCTGTTTGTTCTCTTTTCAACGAATCTGGGACGAGTCAAGTACAGTTTAGGAGAGGTCATCAACCACGGAACAAATAACAGGTTTGTAAAACTACTTCTCGAAGCCACACGATACAAGATTATTTGCTTCCTATTGTTTGAATAAGTACGTTGATAAACATTTATTTGAATGACACATGTACAGTGTGGAATAAAGATATTTGAATATATATATATATATATATATATATATATATATATATATATATATATATATATATATATATATATATTATATATATATATATATATATATATATATATATATATTGTTATTGTTTTTTGAGGGTTGAGTTATCTGTGCATGAAAAGTGCTCGATATCGGTTATAGAGCGTGCGTAATTAGGTGTTCATAGAAAATTCAGTTCTTCAGAGTGATTCATTCAAGCCAGTGGTACAATTATGGAATCCCCACTGCAAATTTGTTTCCATGCTTCTCCATGATTGAATACTTCTATTATTAAAATAACTTCAAAATACACACACACACACACACACATATATATATATATATATATATATATACATATATATATATATGCTCCTCTATTCAGGAGTGAGGTAACTCATCCACTGTAAGCTTATGCAATGCTCTTCCACAGGAATAGAGCACTCTGGTGGATGGGGAATTTCTGCGTACATAAATATATATCGCTTAAATTCAGCCCTACTGACCGCCCAGTTCCGTAGCCCAGAGGTAGGATATCAGTCCCCGGGTTTGAAGCGAAGGTTTCAATCCTGTCTCGCGGTACTGGATAGGATAATGGAAAGTCTATAGCCACACTGAAGAGATGTAATACATCGAAACAGCCGTCTGTGGATGACACTATATATATATATATATATATATATATATATATATATATATATATATATATATATATATATATATATATATATATATATATATATATATATCCTGGTAAAAATTATGGAATCAGTACACTTAGAGGATGTTCATCCAGCTTCTTTATTTCACAGCAAACCAAGAGCTGATACGACACAAAACAATTCCCGATTGATAGCGTAACATTTTGGCAGCATGAAATATATCTAAAAGTTTCTGCAGCATTGGGTGTTCCATAATGTTTTCTTCTGATTGATGTGGGGAAAATAGATCAATAATCCAAATAGTTTAATCTCATTTTCTTCGATTGGATTTCATGAAGCCAGAATATCAAGCTATCTAAAAAAAGCATCCTTTTGCGTCACATCTGTGATTTGTTTTTTGTTTGTTTTTGTTTGTTTTGTTTTTTTTACTGTGAAGAAAAAAGCTTGGTTGACATCATTTGAGTGTGCTGATTCCACGATTTTTGCCCAGGGGTAGTATAAATAGCGAAAAACAGAACTAAGTACCCTTACGCTGGCCACGGCAACACCCGTCCCTGCCCGTGCTGCGCATATCACGTTTCTCTTCGTCTCAGAGTTCTTCGAAGTTTTTGCAACGTATGAAAATAGAATTAGAGTCGAGACGCACTCGAAAAGGCGCCACTCATTTCACCATGTGTTATTTTCCCATTGTTGAGGTAAGGGGTCGAATTGATGCCTTTCCCAAAGACACTAATGCCAGCCTCAGTCGGAGTTTGAACTCGGCTCCCCCAGTCCGTTTTCCTCTCTGTTAACCGATCGGACGCCAGCACTACCAGAAATAGAATTAATAGGATTATATCAATGAGTATCAAACCAGCTTATGTGAATTGACGACCTCATAATTTATCTTTCATTGATATTCACCCCACTCCCGCTATTGTTTCATCCACCCTTTATTGTTATCTATAATTATATATTATCTCTTTCTATTATAATCCCACCTTTCAATGACATGTCACTGTAATCAATACCTATCTTAGGCATCTCAAATTTGACTAATGTTAATACTTATATGTTAACACGTTTTAGATTTTAAAAAAATATATACATATATTTTCAGTGAAATTTATGGCTAAATAATCTTGCCATATGATCTCATACAATTGAAGCTTTGTATTATGACCTTAAAACAGAAATCTCGCAGTAAGGTTGCATCTTGCGATAATGTCTTTTATACTTATTGTTCAGCCTTATATTGAATGCTTTATAGTGATAGACTGATGATATTCTTATGTATAACCACTTGATTATTCTCGAAAGTAAAAGGACAAAAAGCTTTTTTTAGAATGGGTCTAGTGGAGTACTGATGCCAGTTTTCAAGTCTGAAGACAAAACGGTATCGCCAGGAGCGCTGAAACAAACAAACACACACATACACGCGCATTAAAGAAGGAGAATCGTTCATGGCCATGGTTGTTCAATTGATCAAGGTATACTAGGAGTCAGAAGATCGTATAGCTCCAATGTCTGGATAGTAGATGAAATGCCAGAAATGAAATTCAAACGATCTTCATTCTTTTTCTCTTCTTTTTCTTTTTCCTCTTTCGTACTGCCTTTATCAAAGGAAGGAAATGAAGGAAGGAAATGAAGGAAGGAAATGAAGGAAGAAATGAAAGAAAGAAGGAATCTTTCGACCCTTCTTCTCTTTTACTACTTTCAATCTTTTAATTTCCATTATTAAAAACCGTCAACCAAAACTGCCACAAAAACTATCAAGATGGGTTTCTTCAGTTTTCAAGTGGGTCTGGCTTGCTGGCTATGTATGTATCTCGCGTACAGGTCGTATCAATGGAGTTAGAGGGCTGAAAATTGAACATTTACTTCACTTCGTGTTTAGAGAAAACTTCTTGTTTTTGTTGAAAATTCTCACCCTAAATGGATTTTCGATATGAGTTCGATTTGCAATGTAAGTTTATGCTGGATTGATCTTTTAATTTGTGCCCGGCATCATTTAACGTTTGTTTTTGTTTTTGTTTTTTTGCTTTTTTGTTGTTTTTTTTGAAAATTCAGACTTTTTTCTGAAAAAGATGAGATATGGAACTTATTGATTGATCACCCCTAATTGACAAAAGACGTTGGTCACATGACGGTTTCTGTTGAGTGACTAACCAGACTTGTTTCTTTAGCCTATTTCTCCCTTCATTTCTCCTTCATTATTTCTCCATTCATTTCATCTGTCTTTTTTCTCTCTTTCTCACCCCATAAACTATTTTGTGTACAAGATCCTTCTAAAACAAACACCACACAACGCGAACAACAACGACTGCCCTTTTGACCGCAAAACACTTGCATCCGCTTTGGGGTTTTTTTTATCTACGAAAGCGACTGATATCCACGCTACTCACTTTCGCACTCATTGTATTTATTACATTCCTTAATAGTCCACCAAGTACCAGTATTACCAACACCACTAATGTAGGTAAGAACAGCAAGTAAAATGATTTGTCTACAGCAAGCCACTAGCCGTAACGCAGGTGTTATCAGAATTCTTTTTCTTTTTTTCCATGGGTGAATGCCAATAAAGTTGATATGAATACGTGATCGGGAATGGGCAGCCATGTCAAAGCAAGGTAGATGGTTACGATTTCTTTCTGTGTGCAAACACACATGCACGCACGCACACAAGCCACTGCGCGTGTGAACATTAATAGATAGATAGATAGATAGATAGATAGATAGATAGATAGATAGATAGATATGAGCAGACTAGCTGAGATAGATAGATAGATAGATGATGCACAAACTGGGATAGATAGATAGATAGATAGATAGATAGATAGATAGATAGATAGATGGATAGATAGATGAAAAGATAGAAGCATTTACTTTCGTATTTTTCTTTTTGGCGAATCCAATGAGAAAAGTGGTTGTGTACGAATATACACCTCAAGTTAACAGTACTACTAAAGTAATACTGGAAAATTGAAAGTAAATTTGGTTTGAAATCTAATAATCCTTCCAGGTTCAAATTTCACTTGTTGATAAAGACATTTATTCATATGCAAATACATCAGTTCTGTCAAAACCTACAGAAAATCAAATACTAATTTGAAAAACGATAACTTAGTCAAACCTAATCATTGGCAAGAAAACAAATCACTACTCTACAATATTGTCACGCTTTAACGTATACAACATTGCTGAAATAGTTTTTTCGAGCTAAAAATTTCTAATATATGAAAGTAAATGTCTGTCTGTATGCATATATATTCCAAGTTGTGGGCCACAATTTTGCACCCAGAAAGCTGGAATTTGACACTGTGGTATATTTTCAAAATGTAACTTTTGACCTCTGACGTCATTGAAGGTCACCGGTCATCCTTTCTGGTCATTTTTAGTCAATTGAAGCAATTTCTTGCATAATGTTAGAAAGTTTTAAAAAATTGTTCAACTTCACAAATGCTCAGGCATATACGATCAAATTCGATAGGATAGGTGGACTGGCGTCCAAGGTCATAGAAGGTCACTAGTAAATAAATCTTTGGTTAAAACAGCTTTTTTTTCAGCCGTATTGCAGCCAAACAATTACAAGAAGGTAAGTTAGTACTTGGGTTTTTCTTAGGTAGAAAATATGATAGGATAGGTGGTGTTGACCTTTTGAGTCATAGGAGATCACTGGAGTGAAATCTTGGATTAAAATAGCTTTTATCAGCTACATAGTAGCCAAATGATTATATTATCGAAGGTAAATTGCAATGTGGGGTCAAATCGGACCGGAAAAGATGATAGGATAGGTGGTGTTGACCTTTTGAGTCATAGGAGATCACTGGAGTGAAATCTTGGATTAAAATAGTTTTTATCAGCTACATAGCAGCCAAATGATTATATTATCGAAGGTAAATTGCAATGTGGGGTCAACTCGGACCGGAAAAGATGATAGAATAGGCCATCAGAGATTACAAGAAGTCAATTATGGGCTAAATTAGCCTACTCAGCCAAACGGAAGGACTTGAACGCAGCAATGGGTCCCTATTGTCGTGTATTTCACCTAACGGTGGAGTCTGAAGATGCTTTGTTCTAATAATGCCTGATAATTGAGACGAGGGCGATATTATTAAAAGTAGATTTTTCAGGAGCAGAAACTGAGACGTGGGAGGGCACACACGATCTAACTCGTCGAGCTGAAGTACCTGTCCACATACTCAACAAGGATTAAAGTTTTCAGACGTAAAAGAAAAGGTTTCCCTTCACTTTTGACCCGTTAAAGTTGGAAAATGGTTTACGCTCACTGTTGCCCCGTTGGAGGAAGGAAATTAAGTCTCCCCTTACTTTTGATCCCTTAAGGGGGTGTCGGTTCACTTTTGACACCTTAACAGGGAAGTTCCATTTCACTTTTGATCTCTTAAAAGAGAAAAGTTGCCCTTTACTCTTGAGCCCTTGAAGGAGGGGTCCCTTTACATATAACCCCTTGAAAGTGAGGGAAACCTCCCAACACTTTTGGCCCCTCAAAGGGGGAAGAGTCTCTGCACTTTCAACTTCTTCGAGGGGTAAAAGTTTTCTTATACTTTTGACCATCAAAAGTGGAAGAATTGAAGAATCGTATATAAACATACGAGTAAGGGTCCAGTTTAGCATTAGTTACATTGTAGATAGACCTTCCTCTAGAACTTTTAATGTGTGTATGTGTGCGTGTGAGTGTGTGCGTAACTGGATATTCGCTACAACAAATATATTCCGGAGGCTGACCGGTCATCTTTAATGAAAGAGTCCGATCAGTAACCATCCCAATGAAACACGCTCAAGGCATCATCACCAATCAACATTCATTCAAAATAATGAACAATAATTATGAATTATTAAAAGAACCCACACAAATATCGTGACAAACAAACTACAGGAATAATCGAACGTATCAACAAATTGAATTACTCTGAAATCAATAAAACCTTTTTCCAGATACGAATTTAACATTTCAAACAGTCGAAGATAATTAACAAAAATCATAATTCCTTCGAGCTATCATTTATATCACATTGTAAACACCATCTAACATAATGCCATTTTTTAAATGATTACCATTGACCCTTGAAACGACTGAATCAGTTCGACGTTTAGGAGAACTATTTCACCAACTTGACCATCATCGTCGTCATCATCATCCTTTTAGCGGCTGTCGTTAGACATAGACCTTTCCCAAGATTCTATCATGGACGTCAAGGAGCTGATGCTTTCAGAACTTGTCTAGTTCGCCATCTTATTCTTACAGGCCCCAGTTTCACATATGATCTCTCGGGATTCACGTTGTGAGTCGTGGTGTTTCAGCGGTTATCAAGCATTCTTGCAATGCGACCAGCCTATTGCCATTTGAGTGTTATAATGGATTCTATGATACCTCTGTTTTTTTCTCAAATATATTGTGCTGTCTTGAGATCACTCCATGTGATGTCGAGCATGATTCTCTTCGGAATAAATTGCATGGTCCAAAGTTTCAGGGTTTATGGTTGAATTCCATGTTCAGCGGTTGTCTGACATTCTTGCAACATGGCAAGACTATTGCCATAGGGTTTTTTTCTAATGGATTCTATGATATTTTTGACTCGTGTCTTTTCTCTTATATACTGCGCTGTTTTGTGAACCCTCCATGTGATGTTGAGCATTTTTCTCTCTTGTGTGTGTTGCATGTTTCTCAGCATGAGGGTCAGTCTCTTGGTTAGGTTCCATATTTTAGCTCTACGGGCAAATCTTAGGGAAGGTATATGTCCAATAGCTAAAAGGATGATGATGATGATGATGACGATGATGATGATGATGCTCAACGACTGTAATCCTCATCGATGTTTATCGTCTACCCTGCTTTAGTTTCTTGAGTAACTTCATGTGAACAAAAAATCAACGCAGGTATCTAGTGAACATAACGGACTTCCTTCATTACCTTCAGCATGAAATAACATCGTTTTCCATCTACATCTGGGTTTCTCAACTAGGGCGATATCGCCCGTCGGCGTGCGATTTCAACTCTTGGGTGGACGATTTGCAGCTGCGCAAAAAATGGCTGGTGTTTTGAAATTTTGGTCGGCAGTATAGTTTTTTGAGCATTAAAGTCTGTAATTGACAATAAAAATGAACCAACAGCAACATTTTCTATTATTAACTCATCGAGCAGCACTGTGGTATCTCACATTATATAAACCCAATGTGTCTACACTAGCTGTATCACACCAGACACTGAGATCGCATTGAAGATATCTAAAAACTGTATGCGCGTGCCAAACATTTGATGTTACTACTTTCCATCACTTTCATCAAAGAAGCAGCGAAAGTTGTTCATTTTTATTGTGAAAAACTTTCTGGTGTCCTTTTGAATTAACTCATTGGTCATTCTTGGTTGCATCATCATCATCTTCTTCCTGGTCTCTCGATTGCTTTTCTGTTCCGTTTTTCTGTCCAGCAATCGTATCATTACAGTCTTTATCCTCATTTCAACGTTGGCTAATGCAAATTCTTCTACGCTGAAGCTTCAAAATGCTTTCATTTCTATCATTCGACATATCGACTTAAAAAGCAAATTGCCCGTGCCTTCATTTCTCCTCAACTTGGGTCGCAAGATTTTGGGGTGGTAAATTTTTCAAGAAAGTGATAAATCTTTACGTGGCATTGTATTTTCAGTGAATTGAAACGTATCATACTTTATATATCATATCATCTTACCTATGCTCCAAGAGGGTGTTCACAGCAGTCACTACCTGTTCGAGACTAACTTATAAGCAGTGGTCAACCGAAACAAGCTTTGAAAAACTTGTTCTCGGGATTACTCTCACTTTCGTATTATAGAATTGCCCAAAATTACGTTTTCATATGGTTTATTTCCATACATAAAACTTTCCCCAGTGTTCTCTACCGCATTGTAAGATCATTATAAGTAACAAAACATATTACAGTTTCATATTTAACCACATTAGATGTCAATTCAATAATTTTCAAGACGCTGAATTCAATATACAAAGGTTGTTTTTTCCAGTTGCGATATTTTGTGAAAAAACGATTGTATTTCAAAATGGAGAAAAAAAAAATTCCAGTTCTATCTGTGAAGTCCAGGTCGAGCAAAAGTATCTTCTGCAATGCATTGCATTTGGGGAATATTCAGCAATATTCGGGGTTTCACTTTATTATTCTAAATAGTGTGGAAGGCCTGAGAATCCAAATAGAACAGGTCTGGTTAGTCACTCAATAGAAACTGTCACGTTACCAACACCCTTTATCGGTATGCCGTGTTGGGGTGATCAATCAAAAAATGGAGAAGTGGACGATCAATGAATATGTTACTTACCTCGCCTTTTATTGAGCGGTGATCACTAAAAAGTCTGAATTTTCAACAACAATAAAACAAAAACAAGTGGACACAAACTAAGGGGCCAATTTAGCATAAACTTACTTTGCTAATTGAAACCCCTAGAAGCCTATTGGGGTGGTCAATAAAGAAAAAAAGTTGTTTCTAGACATAATGAGTAAATTTTTAAATCTTCAGCCCTCTAGCCCCATTGGTACGGCCTGTACGTGTAATACATACATAACTAGACAGCCAGACGGACCGACAAACTGAAGAAACCTGTGTAGACAGTTCCAAACAGGAGACAGGATGAGGATTCGTCAAAATTCTAAGATACATTGATGATTGGCATTGTCTCTTTTCTATTTTGGGTTTCTGTCTTCTCCAATTTTCTCGGGAACGATTTTGCAAGGGTTAAATTCAAGAATTAAATATGCAACCTAAGCGTCAACGAATTCAAAATACACACCCATTCGGTTACGTAGAAGCTTTCCAAGGAAAAATACACAGCTATCTATTTACAAACTTGAATAATCGGGGGAAAATAGGGTTTATCATGCTCCTAATTCTCCTTTAAAACATATTGCAATAATCAAATAGCTTCTTTGAGGGTTTAGATTCGATTGCAAATGCAAGAAAATAGCACAAAGTTATTTGTAAAAAAAGAAAGAATTATTTTGCGTTAATTTCTCAGGGTATCAAAGCCGTGTTCATGTTCATGACTAAAAAAATATTGATTCCACCATATTTGATAGACCCGTCACCAGAAACAAATAAAGTTAATTTCTTAAATTCTGTTAAAAATAAAATTGACCTTAGTTGAATTTCTGGATTACGCCCTACCGTACTTGGTGAAATGTATTGTATATAAAGAACAAGAAATAATCTAAATTATTTTTGGAAAATAGTCTCATTAAATTTGATAGAAGTTTATCATTATCAATAAATAAAACACCATTCTTAGTGAAAAACAATGTTTCAGTAGCATCCAATTAGCATAAACATTAATGATGTAAAGAATTAGAAAAAAAAAGACGTATAAAGATTTCCTGTGCAGGGATCAATTTTGTCTGGATACGTGGGGAAAATGTGCCTACGCAGGTGTTTGCCTCTGTGAGCAGTTTTGACGCATCAAACATATTTTTTCTTTTTTGCTCTTCCATATATGAGCGACAACGAGGGGTGTCACGGCATTATTACATGACTCCCGGCAGTCAGGCTCAGGCAGGCAGTCTGGCTAAGGAGAGTGTGACAAGCGATGTGCTCAGTGGTCCACAACCGAAGGTGAAGGGAATCCTTCCCAGAGAGGGAATATTTAGGTAATCCAGGGGGTATAAGACTATAACCTTAAAATAAAGTTGCCAAATCAGCCATTTTGGGAACTAGATCTGGCCCAAAAGAGAAACGAAACATTCTCCAAGCAGTAAATATTTTCTTGTCTGAATTTTTTTTCTTTTTGACAGGATGCATTGATCATTGTGTGTGATATGGTCGAACGTATAGAAGAGGAAAATTGTCCGACCATACATATCATACACAAAGAGATAATATTGAAATATCTTATTGCATTTCTCATTTTCCGATTATGGGCCAATCCTTTAAAAAATGGCCTTCTCTTATGAATAAAATTTCATCTGATTTAATTTTCCATAAGATTTTTTTTTTTTACAAAATACCCTTCTCACAAAAAAAAATCAAAATTGAATAAGTACTGAGATGTTATTGAAATCGGCTCCTTAGTGTATTTGGGGGAAAATTCGAAAAGTCATGTGTGAATTGGGCTATATTTTTCTAATGCAAATCCCCATGGTTGACTGGTTTCCGAGAATAAAACAAGTTTTCAACTACAATTATCTCTGGGTTCATATTGTGTACATGAATAATTTCTAGTTGATAATTTATTACAATCTTACTTCTCCTCATGATACAAAGAACATTACGATAAAATTGATAGCTTACATGTTTCTGATGTTTACATAGACACATGCCGCTCTTTGACAAAAGTCCGTGAAAGATTCTTAAGAAAACCTATACGTAAGCATCTGCTTATTCCATCGCTAAATCATTCAAAGAAGTTAACACAACACACACACACAAACAAACACATACACACAAGCTTATTCATGAATTCAAACAAATATAACGACATGAACTCTTAGATTAAACACATTTTTCGTTATTTAAGTAAAGGAAGCAAGTAAAAAAACGTATTAAAAAAACAGTGAAACAAGAATTCACGCTAAATCACAGCAGTCACAGGGTGAATTGCACAAATTAGACGTGAAATAAACTTTAACTTTTACGCTAATACGGTCACCCAGTTTCCCACTCAGTTACGAAGTCAACGAATCTCCTGGAACCGCCACTTAAAATCTACTCTCTAATATTCTACACCCAACTGCATCTGCTTCTGTCTACTCATACCCTCTTCCTTTTTTTAAATGCTGACTCGTTCACCAAACGGGAGGCTATCATGGCAGCTTCCAGTTTGGACATTATGAAATTGTGTGTCCTGTAGTTGTGACTCTATGAATAGTGTGGATTTTACAAGTAAGTAAAATCTACAATTAACAGTCTCTCGGGACAGGGTTAGTCTTGTAAGTGTAATGTGAAAAGTCTTATGGGCGAATTCAAGTAACTTAGATTTTTACAAATCAATGGAATTCACGGTAGACTAGTAAAACTGGGTGATATCTTCATTTACAAGAATAAAAGTTTCCATGACTTAGAAAACAGAATCTGAGACGAAAAATATTATCAAGGAAACAAATGATATTAGAAAAGTGTTCATAAATGTTTGAATGGCTGGTGTATTCGAGAATTTGCTCCATAGTCCTGCTATTAAGGATCATATAATGCAAGAATCGTGCAAAATGTGACAAAATTATGAAAGTTTCAGCCAATAAAACATGATACGTGGAGAACAAGATGAGGTTACGTTTGATTTGATACATACTTCCTTTATTTATGAGGCTGAGTTGAATTGAAATAAATTCTCACTAAAGTTTTCGTGTTGCGAAAAACTTGATGTCAGCAAACGAACCAAGTGCATTTTTGGAATCGCGTTAGACACCTAATTCTCATAGTCAGGTGACGACAGATAAGAATCAACATCTTTTTAGAATTTGGAGGGTAATTTTCCATTAGTAGAAGGTTTGATCTCAACTTGCGAAGTGGGTATAGGTGTGTAAAACATGCTTGATTAGTAGGCTATATAAGGTGAGCAATTTGGTCCCACGTCTTTGCTGAATGATAAGGAGGAAAACGAGCCAATGAAATTATGTCTGCCAAATTTGGAAATAAATGGAATGTCATTGATTTGAATCTCCAGGGGGTGTCAGATCCTAGCCATCCTCCTAACAACTCTCAATAGATACCCTGAAATTATGAGCTCTACTCTGTGGGAGCCCTGCTAGCCTATAAGCGACTCAAAAACGATTTTGAGACGAAGTGCCGGCGAAGTATTGCAGAAGATCAAAACATTCTAACTTGAGAATCTACGATCAAAAGAGCTGAGAAGCGAACTGAAATTGAAAAGGGACTAGACGAATTGATTGTTGATCGAAGTTATTTTTTAACTTTTATTCTTACATTGTTGATATATTTTCAATTGCAAGAACCATAAGTTCAACGACGCGTCCACCAGCCATGGTAGTAGAAGTATGAGGAGGAGAAGGCGGAAGAGGGAGAGGGGAGAACAATTAATCTTCCTTTGAGTCAACCGATTTTCATACATGTAAAATATTGTGGTATGGAAATATTCTGTGCGTATTATTGTCAATAAAAGTCGTAAATAGCCATTTCTGGCATTTTTTGCCATTTCTGGCTACTTTAAACAGAAAAATACGGACTTCATATAATTTTATTATGACACTAAAGAGGGTAGTAAAAAAATGAATCGGAATAGATGTCATTTTAATGCTGTTATACCTCTTCTTTCCTTCTTCTGCTGATTAACGTAATCAGAACCGACCGACTGGCCGAAAAGCATCTTATAAGGAGCATGGACACATTGAAAGATATAAATAAAAGTATTCAATGAATTTTCATACATGCATATATTTACACCCGTATGTATCATTTGCTCATGAACATTTGTCTATGTTTGTACGTATGTGCAAGCGCAGATATCTGAGCATACAAGTGTACGTGCGTGTTATCCCGTTTTAGAAACATGTCGACCATCTAACCATGTTTATTTTTCAGTTGAAACAGACGACGACATTTCTTCAGCCATTGTCTCTTGTCTCTGACCAAACTACAATATTCTGATAAGCAATCATTTGCAACGCTAAAGATTTCCTTTCCTTTTTTGACGTCACACTTAATCTTCGGACAAACAACAATGCCATTAACATGGCTAGATTTCAATTTCAATTACGAATTGGACAACTGCTAGTCTGTTTATGCTGGCAAAAATCCGTCCCAGGGCCCGGGGGGGAGAGAATAATAAAAGACTTATATACATTATACATGATATGACCTGCTAGACTCACGCGTAAATACCTCAAATGTACTTTTCTTTATTTTTAGTTATTTTGATAGCCTGTGTCACAACATTATTGTTTCTTAAGACGAACCTCTTATTGTTTTCCTCTGTTTGGCTTTCGTTTCCTTTTGTTTTAAAGCCTTCAACAAGAAACAATACCACTGACTATGGCTGTCTGGGCTTGAATACAGCTCATAACCGTTTGGAAGATTGACAGTGAACAATCAGATGACAATTCTCAAAGATATTGAACAGAAAAACTAAGACGGGAATTGAGTGATGGTAGAAGCCGATTTATCTTTCATTAACTTAGCGTTGTTTAGTTTGGATTAACCCCAGCCAAGTCCTGGATTAACAATTAAGCAAAATGAGCACTTGCATAAGGCAACAAAAGAGAAGCAGGCACAACATGTTTTCTACTATTTCCGGCGTTGAATTTATATAGATGTTTAAATCGTTCAACACAAAAGTTTAATATTTCCATTAATATTCGGACCATCCTCATCTTTGTTGTTTTTCATACAACGTTTCGGCCGTTGCACTCTACGGCCTTTGTCAGGTATCATCTGGGAGATTTTTTGGGAAGTAACGAACCGAACCCTTTAATTATCCGTAATGGACATTAATGGACATTATACAGTAATGGACACATAGCGCAGTGGTTACAGCATCAGACAAATTACTGTTAAGTAATCTGATGGTACTAGGTTCGATCCTAGTGTGAGACAGTATAACAATACTACTAACGCTAAAAGAGGGGAGTACGGTCAATATACCCCCGTCGGATAAATAAAGGGTTCGGTTCGTTACTTCCCAAAAAATCTCCCAGATGATACCTGACGAAGGACGTAGAGTGCAACGGCCGAAACGTTGTATGAAAAACAACAAAGATGAGGATGGTCCGAATATTAATGGAAATAATAATAATTCCTCATCTCAAAAATTCCGAGATATACTAACGAAAGTTTAAATATGCAATTTATTTTTCTGTCATATATAGATTCAGTTCAAACATTCAAACAATTCATCCATCCACGCAAACACTATTGTAGAAAACTGGTCATTATGCAAGGAAAGATTCGATTCACTCAAGTTGTATATTTTTATGGGAAAATATTTTTCTTACGTATTTTGATGTATTTTAAATGAATGTGATCTTCATTTCTTTGGGAATGTTTCATTTTTTGACGATCATGCCAGTTAGGCAATGGGAAAACCAAGGCGAGGCACTATTGTTGTGCTTTGCTTAAGGCATCAAGAAGCTTTAATCCAGTTCTTCCCCCTCCACATATTTGACTGATTTGTCTCTTGGTCGTTTCTTGTCATAAATCCGACTAATTTTTTTTCCATATTTTCCTCAAATCAGACAATATAAACAATGGAAACAAAGTTCATAAAAGTATGTATAGATAACATTATTATGTTAGCCACTGTTTCCAACTCCCAATAAATTCCACATATACATCGCTAATAATCTCTCTCTCTCTCTCTCTCTCTCTCTCTCTCTCTCTCTTTCTCTTTCTCTCTCTCTCTCCTGATATAAACGCGATCTCACACGAAGTTATGAAGAATAAATTCTAGTACGTATACCTAATCCAGAGTGAGTTGTTTCCCTTTGGCTGAATGACCAAGCGACTCTAATGATTACTTAATGCAGTAACGTTCCGATCTGACGGATTAAACAGTCATTCATGAGAAAAAGGCCTTATAGAGGTTAAGAAGATTTTGTCGCACCACGTATAGCTGGTATGATAATTTATTGTCAGACTCAAGGCCCAATTACGGAGCACTAACAATTAATGCTATATCAGCCTTGAATAAGTTGTATATTTGAGTATTAAGGGAAACAGTACACATAACGATCAAGGTCGAATGAATAGAAAAACATATGTTGTGTTAAACATAATTATATAAGATTTATTTAATGAACATTTAACCATAGAAGTTCGTTTTATATATGTCGGGAATTTTGTACGAATGAATGCAATTGAATGAAAGTGTCGTTCGAATGGTGTCCATTGGATATTAATTCATGAGTGTTCAACGTTCAACGAAATATCTCTTTTAAGTAAAGAAGTGAAAAAAGTTTGTGTTGAATTAAGAAACTAATTAAAGACAAAGAATGTTTGTATCTGACTATGCACTCTACAAGCTATAAATTTGTGCAAACGGTTAATTTGACCTTAGGATGAACGTAAGATAAGTGGAGATGACCTCCAAAGTTCAGGTCAATTTTTTGCCTTCTCTGAAGCTGCAAATTTAAGTACAAGAGTAACTTGATTCTAGGATGAACATGGAATAAGTGGTGCTAACCTCTGGTGACATTTAAAGGTCAATTTAAGGTTTGGGCAGGTAAATTTTGTTAAGGTCAGATCAATTTGGGTATTTTTATATATAGCGCAGACGGCTGTACCCTAAAGGTTGCAAATTTGTGTACCTGGATAACTTTACCCCATGATGAACAAAGGATAGGTGACACTTACCACTGGTGACCTGTAGAGTTCAATTCAAGGTTTAACATCTTCAAAAAGGGTCAATTTTGGCATTTTCGACCCACCTAAAAGTTTGCGATCACTACTTCGAGAAGCCATGTGCTAGAGTTTACAATATGACCTTTGACTCAGTTAACTACCGTACCCTCAGTCAACAAGGTCACGATTGGGTCATTTGTTTGTATACGAAATTCGGCTTTTAAATTAAGCTCCTGCGAGATGGAATTTTTGATGATTTTTCATTGCTTGATTCGTTAGCCTCATTTTGAACAGAAACATTTCCACCATTTTTCTTGTTGTGAGCGTAATTAGTTTTGCATGAGAAACGTTTTTTTCATCCTGATGAGTAATTTCCTCACTTTGAAAAAACGTGTGTCTTGTTCATACTGTAGTGTGCAGTTGATGATTCTATATTTTTGGTATGAGTTCAAACTCAGTAAAAATGCCGTTCAAGGACATGTGTTTGGGGCTGGTTGGTACATTGTGAGTGAGGCTACTTGATACACTGCATCCCTGATACTGCTGACATGATTTTAAATGCTTTGTACAATGCTCTGGCATTGATCTGGTTGACCATGAATTACTTTTATAGGATTTTGTTTCATTAGCATTTCATAGTCTTGGATCAAATGGGCATTACAGTTAGAGGCGTAGGGGAACTCTTCGGTTAAGTGAGCAGAGGGCTTGAATCGCTCTGAATTTTACACAGCCTAAAAACATAAGTACTATTTTTTTTTAATGTAATTTTATCAATCAACGATATACACTTAATACAAATGACAAAACATGTAACTTGAAATAAATATTACTTTTTTCCCTTTCTTGTCGGCAAAAATATCAATTTCCAAACTTTTTGCCATTATTTCGCCTGCATTCAGGAGGCAGTTATCCCCTGTCTCCTTGGCTCGTACATTTATGATTACGATGCAGTCAATAAAGCCTAGAAGGTACTTTACCTCCCACCAAGAAAGATGTCATCAACTGAAAAGTTTTCTAGGAAAAGGTTTATCTTTACTCAAAGCCTCACCTAGAGCCTATCCAGAAAAGACTACAAAAAAGATAAGACCAGCTGTACCCAGTGACATCCTGAAAAGAATGCAATTTGGACAGAGAGAGAAAAAGTCTGCAAAATAATAAAACTAACTTCAAAAAGTCAAAAAGTGAAAAGAGGCCAAATACTGAAGAAAAGTGAAAACAAATGAAACTGATGAATCCAAAAATAGCGGAACCTTTCGTTTCATAGAAGCTAATTTCAAGGCCAGTTGATAATTGCTTGAAGTGCTTATCTTGGCATATGTTGGCACAAGTTGAGCGAGTTTCACCAGGTGATCCTGAATTTCTCAAGCATAAGGAATCAAATCAATAATTTGCTCTTTGGTGGCTAAGATTTGCGATTGATTTTGTCTTGGTATTTATTTCCATTTTATTGGAAGATATTATTATGTCTGGTCATTCTTTTCTTATTCTTTCATCTTCCACCTTATTATAAAGCATCACTGAGGTCCAGTCACGTGATTCCACATGTTCTACCACGTGATCATCGTATTCCTAAAATCTTACTTTTTACTCAAATACGTTTTCTATCCCTGTTGATATTTCTATCTGGTTGGAAATTCTATATTTCTCAATTATGACAATGTATTGATCACATCTGTATTTTCTAGTAAGAGAGCTAACTTGCCCCATCAGATAATACCAACTATCCCCACTGGTGAAGTAGGTTGGCACAATTTTGTCCGAATGTTTAAATGATAATATGATAAGCCAATGTTTCAAATTAAAACAACCTATCCAAAGTAAGTCTCTTTTTCATAGTAACCTTTGGTCGGATTTACGTTTTAAAAGAATCGATTTTGCAGGATGTTAAAGCCATCTAAGTATATAAAAAAAAAGAGTGTACCAACTAACCCCTGGCTCACCTATATTCATGTGGTATATTTCTCACTATGTCCGTATCCAAAATATTTATTGAGAGCAGCTGCTGATTCTTTATTTCGAGTTATTGGCCAATCCTTAAAATGTCTATTAGTCCTTCAATATTCATCCCAGACAAGTTTTTTTCTGGCAGTTTTTGTAGTATCAAGTGTGCTCAATGAAATATCAAAGTTCTACTACAATCTGACGCCGGGGGAAGTTGTAATTGTCAAGATGACCGCTAAATCCTTTGAATGCTAATTCAGCCGAGTGCATTTATTGTTTGACCCCAAAAAAAATCGTTACGAAGGTTTTCTTGACGGTTTTCCAGTATAAAAGTCTACCACAGTTTGACCACTGGAAATATGTAATTTTCAAGATGGCATCCAAGGTGGCCGCTAAATCCTCGAAATGCTCATTTAGACGAGTTGGTTTGACGACCCCCCCCCCCCATGCTCCAGATTGCTTCAAAATTTATTCACCGGTTCTTCGTAGTACCAAGTGTCTTAAATAACATACTAAAGATCCACCCACTGTAAATGTGTAATTTTCAAAATGGTGTCCAGGTGGCTGCCAAATTCTCAAAATACTCATTTAGTCGAGTGTATTCATGGTTTGATCCTTAACCACATAACTGCTTCAAAAGGTTTCTCAACGGTTCGGGGATTATCAAATTAGCACAATAGCATACCAAATGTCTACCAAAATAGGACCATTATAATCCCGTATAATCTAAACAAGCATAGGACTAAGCACTAAAATCATTTGTCTCGAATGAATAATAAACGGGTAGTGGGCATTTAATGGTTTGGCAACTATTTTGAAAATGATATGTTCCCAATGGTCAGGCCGTGGTAAAATTTTGTTTCATTATTACGCATACCAGGTGCCACTGGAAACCTTAGGAAAAACTTGTTCAAAATGAAAAAAATGAACGAGTTTTGGGTATTTTCAGGATTAGACGACCATCTTGGGCGCTATCTTGAAAACGATACCTTTCCAGTGGTCATACCAAGGCAGACTTGGGAGCTCTAGATACAACAAAAGATCGTTGGAAAACTTGTCTTGGATGAACAATGAATGAGTAATGGGCATTTTTAGGACTTAGCAGCCGTCTTGGGCGTCATCGTTACACCTTTCCAGTGGCCAGACTGTAGTAGACTTTTGATATGATATAAATCACACCTGATACCAGAAAAAAAATTAATAAAACTTTTGTTGCGATTTTAGGAGGTTGCAGGGGTAGGATGGGTCACTTTCATAAATGCGACCAACTAACTTTGCAGTCAACGTCGACACCATCTTGAAAAGTGTACCTCTTCAGAGGGCTGACTGTGGTAGGCTTTTGATATGCTTTCAAGCATACTTAATACACTTAAAAACTGTAGAGAACACTTGCCTAGGATAGAAAAACGAACAGTTAATGGGCATTTCAAGGAATTGGCGGCCATCTTGATAATGATACCTTTTCAGCGTTCAAAATGTGGTAGACTTTTAGTATGTTATTGAGCACCCCTGATACCACAAGACATCGTTGAGAAACTTTTTGTTGCAATTTCTTTTAGGTAAGGTGTTCGTTTTTTGTTTTGTTTTTTTCTTAAATGCACTCTCATAATCAGATATCGATCGTCATTTACATTGGTTATTAATAATTACTATTCTGGTCTTAGTAATTATCTTAAGTATCCTGTTTTGAGATAGTAACCTATGATCTGGATTTTGCAGAACGATAAGATAATCTCCGGCTAGTCTCGTTCATGAAACGAAATCAGTATTTCAACACGTCACATATTGGTTCAAGCGAGAGGACAGTAAGAGGAAAGAATAGTGAAGAGTAGGGGGGGTAAGTAACGAATAACCCTCACTGAATGCGTAGGTGACCGACAAGGACAGATATTAGCGAATGCTTGAAGCAATTATAAGAATGCTGTAATAATATATCGGGTGGTAAGGCGAGCATTGTGCATTTGCCTTATTGCCAAGATCTCCCCTTCCTCTGCATATTTTGCATCAACTCTCAACTTCTCTCTTTTTCTACGATTCATTCTTTACTCCTCTCTACATTTTTTTCTCTTTTTTTTTCCCTCCTCGACAATCATTTTCTTGGGGCGCTCTTTATTTTTTCTCTCTTTTTTTCATTCTCAATACTTTGCTCCCCTTTTTGGTTTGTTTTTCCTATCTTCTTCTTCTTCTTCTTCTTCTTCTTCTTCTTTTTCTTTCCCTTCTCTTTTTATATCATTACCTCTCCTGTTTTTTCCTCCTGTTTCTTACGTTGAGATAACGCAAAATGAGTGTCTCTGTCTTCAAACATTACGTGACTGATACTGTTCTGCATTTCATGAAAGGCAATGAATTTCATTCCTGAAGATTGCTTTTCATGAAATACATGTATTGAACATAATTTGAGCCATTGAGGCCCCCAGGCAGGTTCCTTAATTGGGACCTCCTTTAAGTATATAGTTCGTTGAAAAAAAATTCTCAGTGAAATTAAAAGAACGTTAAAATTATTTTTTTTAAATTAAAAAAAAAACAAACATTTTAAAATCAAATTTAGAGATCTGTTCAATTCAGTTACTTACATCTGACAGTATAGAAATTTTAGACATGAACAGAATTGACGAATCATCACTTTCCAAGTTGTAACTTTTTCGTAGTCGGGTGCCGTAATCTGCACCTTAATGCATTGTCGAGCTCCAGCCGACAAATGTAGCACATGACTTAAGGAGAGCCGCGGGGTAAGGAAGTAGTGATTGAATTTGGAGGTGGATTCGGGGGTTTGGTCTCGATCGAGGGGTAGTTTTGTGTTTAAAAAAAAATGCATTTCTGAATTTGCTCCTGTCTGAAACTTTTGTAGATATCGTATGGACAATGTGGTAAGGCACGTATTAAGGAAGAAGTGATCGAATTTTGGGATGGATCAAATGTTTTTGATTAAAATATATTTTTTCCGTTTTTTTTTTCCATGCATTGTGATTTTGAACCCCTGGCTATTTTTTTCACAGGAATGAAAAAAATTGTGACTGTATTTTTTCTCAATCTACATTAGATAAGCCTTTAAAAATACATAAAATAATTTGACCCTTTAATGATTTCCTAAGATTATAAATCATAACAAAACAAGAAATCTCTCCATTGATTTGCTTCCCTTAAAAAAGTTGAGAAATTTTTCCGGAAGAAACGAAAATCAGAATCAGCGAAGGTAGAGCTGTTGGTTTGAAACTTCACCTACTCAGGGAACCCTTTTCAATTATTGAATTTCCTAGGGAACCCCTTCAAAAAAACAACTTTCCTTTCTATGTATATATATTCACATACGTCATTGAGAAATGGATATATGACCTGACAGAATGATTATAAATTGCGTTATATCATATTGAAACTTTATTTGAAATGATCTCCTGTCATTACAAGGTGATTGCATTATCTGGCCAAGATAACGTTATGCAAAAGTACAAATAACTGCTTTAACTCCAAATTCTCATTTTATTCATTGACGGTTTATTCTGAACTATTGTTTCTTTCAACTTAGACGATTATTTTACGATTTAAATAAATTACTCCTTTATTCTGAAAAATATTTTTCAAGAAAGAATAGTTATGTTGCGTTTAGTATTAATTATATTGAAGGATTCTCAATGGGGTGCGCAGTGAAATTGTTTTGTTTTTTTGTTTTTCAAATTCAGTCAGGGCATATATTATTAGTAATAATAACAAAAGGTCCAGAAATATGATTCAATACCAGGACTGAAACTACCAGTGGAACAACGCCCCAGGACCCCAGGGCCCCAGAGCCCCAGGGCCCTAGCGAGGAGGGATTCAGGTGTTTCAGACAAAAATATTCAAGTAAAATAAAATTGAAATCGAAAAAAAGTTTTTCTTCTGTTCCATGTAATAGTTTTCCCCGGAAAAAAATTTCCTCATCGAAATTCTAACCCGAATTTTGAATCTTATTCGAAACA
Organism: Thysanoteuthis rhombus; assembly: GCA_963457665.1. Taxonomy (NCBI): domain Eukaryota; kingdom Metazoa; phylum Mollusca; class Cephalopoda; order Oegopsida; family Thysanoteuthidae; genus Thysanoteuthis; species Thysanoteuthis major. The sequence goes on along the minus strand of OY735215.1, from coordinate 1,631,454 downwards.
TTTTGGAGACATTATTAGTTAATAAATCTATCTAATAAAAATCATATCATGCACCCCTTAAGATACTGAGGAAACGAGATCAAAATTGAAGAACAAGACATCGTTAAGTGCGAAGGTTTCGCAAAATAAAATGATCCGACATCGTACGATTTGTGAACTTGTCATTCCCTCACCGAGATAATCCAGGACATTTTTTTTAAATACATCAAAAATGTCACCAAATTCACCATAAGTAAAAAGAATTTAAAAAACACAATTAGCGACACCTCACCGGAAGGTCACTTTTTGATAAATTTAGATGTTGAAAACAAACACGCACATGGCAGCCTGTCAGTACATTGTCAGCGAGAGACAGCAATTAGGCTGCAAAATACGCCCACACATACATGCCACAAACAAATACATACTCTTGCATACAAGCCAGTATGTGGTATGTGTATACATGTATACGTGTGTGCATGTGGCATGTGAGCGTAAGTGAAAAAGTGACACACGTATGTCTGTGAGTATGTGGTATGCGTCTGTATGTGGCCTGTGACGTGTAGATGTGGTATGTGTGTAGGTAGTTTGCTTATGATGATGTATGCACCGTGTAATAACGGGAGATAATTTCAAATAGAGTTTCCGTATAATATAACGCAATTCATGATAATATCTTTCTGATCATATATTCATTTCTTAATTCTCATATATATATATATATGTATATATATATATATATATATATATATATATATATATATATATATATATATATATATATATGAGTAGAGCACTCTGGTGTACGGGAATTTCTGCGTAAATAAATATATTGCTTAAATTCAGCCTTACTGACCGTCCAGTTCCGTAGCTCAGAGGTAGGGTATCGGTCTCCAGAAGCGAAGGTTTCAATCCTGCCTGGATAGGATAATGGAAAGTTTTTAGCCACACTGAAGAGATGTAATACACTGAAACAGCTGTCTGTGGATGACACAATATATATATATATATATATATATATATATATATATATTGAGAAAAGGGTGTGTATGATCCGACAGAATGAATTATAAACTGATTTATATCATATAAAAGCTTTTTTTGAAATGATTTCCCGTTGTTACACGGTTAATGTCTCACTGAACATAGACAACGTAAATAAAATAAACAATTAAAGAAAATAGGGCTGCTGCAGGAATCGAACCTGCCACCGAATGGGTAGCCGTTTCAGCATAGCAATGCTCTTACAATTGAGCTAAACAGCCGCCGGTAGTACAAAATAAACAAAAACGGAAAATTGAAACAATCGACGTAACGCGGTGTAACAGAAAAGTGTGACCGACCCTTCAGAACGAGTCAAATCTGGATCCAATAAAGGTAGCAAGTCCCCTCCCCATTGCATTAAATCACGTAAGTCAAGCCTAAATCTAGAAAATAAGAAATTGTATAACTCAATAATGACCCAATAACACAAAACTACCACACCCAACGTAAGCATCTCAACTCAACGCCACCAGTACCCCTGCCCATGAACAAACACAAACATACATTTTAGTTTCATAAGAACCCCATTTCAACTAACCTTACCCCCATCTAATCTAGTAAGTCGAAATTTGGTTAAAAATAAGTTAGACCCATATTTAGGATCACCCTTTTTTATATTAAGGTTGTACCTTTTTTTTCAGATCAAGGTTGTACTCCTTTTCCGTGGTTAGATGTGAAAATCTTTTCCTTATTGAGAGATTTTGCTCTGGAAGAACCTAGGATGTTCGTTATTTTCAATCCAGAATCCTAACAGTTTTCACTCGTTTTCTCAAAATTGACCCCAACAGACTTTCTATGTATTTCCCTGATGACAGAAGACTTTCATTTTATTTATTTACTTATTTAATCAACCCCACCCAATTTCATTCAATTTCAATTCACAATTCTATTTCTATTCTTTCACCTGTTTTATTCATTAGTTCTATTTACGTTACCTTTAAGTGGCACAGTCGATTGTTTCGGCCAGAGAAACTGTAAATATCACTCAGCTAATTACGTAAGTAGACATGTGTGTTTGAGATAGAGAGAGACAGACAGATATTGACAGCGAGAGAGACACACACACAGAAAGAGAGAAAGAGAAAGAAAGAAAGAAAGAAACACACACACACACACACACACACACACACACACACTATGGTGCACAATGTAAATATTTAGTTGCCCAAGGATGAAGAAAATGGATGAAAGGAATCACATAAAAATGAAATATGTGCAATGGTCGATCACGATGCCGGTGAGATGAAAGCAAAGAGATTTTAATGACTGAGACAATGGCTACTTAAGTCCCTTGTCAGTTTATATGTTCTCTGTGGGAACCTTCACTGAAATATTCTAAGAACATTTCAGTGGAACATTTCAGTACATTAACGCAGTAATAACGCAGGTTTGTCCTTCGTTAGACACACAAACTGAAATGAAATCTAGATTTCGATACACCGGTGATTCGTAAAGTATCCTGGTTCGTCCTGAAAAGAGACTCAAAGAACTAAATCCATCAATCAGTAATGCTCTTGGTACAGATGAACGTTCAGATTTTACTTCCCTTTTTTTACGCCAGTCTATCAATAACATCTGCATTATCCTCAGTTAATGTCATCTCTAAGATAACATCTTGACCAAGCATGGTGGCCGACGGTTTCCTCTGAAGCTTGAAGTACTGTTTCGAATTGGTTACAGAATTCATTTTGCGATAATACTCAAGAGAAAAGCATATTCTTTGCAACTATTATCCATAGACTCCGTTTGTCCTCAAATGGATGTCGAGAGGGAAACCCTAGATTTAATGCCAGAGAAGGATATTACCAACTTCGCTTCAGGAAGATGATCTGGTAAAAGACACTTTGCTGTCTTTGGGCTTTACGCTCGTTTCACGTGTCGATCGGTGATAATAGTACCCTTTCTCTTTCCTCTATCTTTATTTTTTCGCCTCCATTTCGCCTTTGGTTTCTTCTTTCGTTATCCTTTCGCCTTAATTTCTTCAAAACCTTTTCAGACATTTATTCCTCTCGATGGTCGTCTTCTTTGCTCTCTCTATGATCATCTCTTCTTTTCTCTTTTCTTCACCACTCGCATCCACAATCACTCTCTCCTTTTCTCCACGCTTTCTTTTGCTCTCTATCTTTACCACTTCTTCTCTTCTTTTTATCTGTTTTCATCTCTTCTCTTGAGTCGGAGGTAGAATCGATATAACACGTGAAGGAGATGAAACATTGAGCCTAACCAAGAGGCAGACCCGCAAATTGAGAACCATGCAATGTGCACATGAAAGGATTATGCTCAACCTCACATGAAGAGACCACAAGACAGCACAATAAATCCGGGAGAAGACGGGAGTCAGGAACATCATAGAATCCATTAAAAAATTCAAATAGCAATGAGCTGGCCATGTCACAAGAATGGTTGACGATCGATGCACATCGTGACTCACGACATGGGTCCCCAAAGATCACATGCACAACCGAGGCCGGCAGAGTATTAGATGGAGAGACGAGCTATACAAATTCAGAAAGTACTGGCCTCTTGACGTCCATGATAGAGAAGTGTGGCGAATCCTGGGTAAGGTCTATGTCCAACGGCGGACGTTAAAATACTGATGATGATGATGATGATGATGATGATGATGATGATGATGATGATGAAGTAAGAATTCAGAACTCATAGAAGAACCAAACGAGTCGACAAAAGGAGGTGTAGGCAGCAGTCTTAGGTGTTTGAGGGTGGAATCGGGACGTGCAGGAAGTAAATCTCCAAGATGCAGGGGTGGGGAAGAGATTTGCAGGACAACGAAAGAGTCAGGAAAGGAGCTGCCGAGAAAAGTTCGAAGGCGAAAGCAAAAGAGTTAAGAATAATCTTCGCACTTTTCAACGGACTCAATAGAAAATATTTGTTTCTCTTGAACGTGTGGCACGGGTGCAGACATCGCCTCGTTCGTAAAAGTAGGATCTTATCAAAGGGATGGTTGAAACTTTCTTCACTAGGAGAAGAAGGTCCCTACCATCTCCCGGTTTTAACCCTACCCTTGTGTACTTCTTGGTCATTTACTTTAACCCCCCCCTTTTCGCTCAATATACAATGCTGCTTTGTCATTAATCGGTTGTGTGATGTGTGACTGCGAGTGACCACTCAAAAATACACAGCCAGATTCATCGAGTGCTCAGTGGGGAATGAACTACTTAAATTGACTCGAGCCCACGCATATGCACAGATCTTTTTTAATATTTATGTGGATAGTGTTTTCGCTTGCGCATTCCGTCCCATGAATCTGTGGTGTTTATCTTTCCTAATTATGGATAGTGTCCCTTTAGTTTAGTGGAGGCAGATGAGTTTTTGGACCAAGTGTAAGCATGGATTTGTCTGAGTCTGTGACCGTGTTTTACCAAATGTGAATAACAATATTTCGTTTGACTTCGAGCCTCAGTAAACCTTTACCGTACGAGAGCAACGCTGAAACTTAGAAGAACACGTTAAAAAAAGATCAACAAAAATATATTCCCTGTTGTGTCTGAATAGATATTAGTTTCCGATGATTAAAAAGAAGCCTAATGCCAAGGAATAACAGTTTATTTCTGCCGAAAGAGAGATCTTTTCAGTTATCAAGGAGATCTTTTGACAGCACCTCATTATCCTGACTCAAACATTACTCACTACCATCTGGTACCATATAGTTCCAGCAATGCCGTAGGAACAGCACTGACTCAGATTGCAAACAATGAATCAGTTCCTATTGGTTTCTTTTCAAAGAAACTCACAGAAAATCAAAGAATATATTCGACGTCTGAGCACGATCTATTAGCCACATATTTAGTTGTCACATTGAAGGTAGACATGGAACCCTATTCACTGATCATAAATCGTTAGCTTTGGCTTCCAAGAAGACGACCCCGATAAAATCTGATAAACAGCAAAGACACTTGTCTTTGATGACTGAATATATTACTACTATTCTCTACATTCGTGGAAAGGCCATTCTAGCAGATTGTCTTTCAATACAAGAATATACATTAACTATAGACCTCAACGATTTACCAATTTACTTGAACTAGAGAATGATACAGAAATTTTTAAAAAATGTATATGGATAGATAAAAAGCAAAACTATGGATGATGTCAATATCATGTGGCATCTCAACACTTTTCCCCAAGACCGTCAGAAATCACTTTCAACAATATGTCACTGCCAGGAGCTACAGCGACAGTGAAACTGAATAAGTTCTGCTACTTTTGGTTGGGCAAGAATAAGAACATCAGCTCATGAACTAAAGAGTTCCTTGGTTGTCAACGCAGATCAATCGCTATATCAAACCGGAAGTAACTCCATTTTTGCTACCACCAAGCCGTTTTGAGACGATTCACATTGATAGTGTACATCCATTACCACCAACTGTTTCTCATAACAGGACCTATTCTTCCCCAACTAGATATATATTAAAATGCATTGACAGAGCCACCAGATAGATTGAGGCCATACCAATGCAAAGGCGGCAATAGTGGCCACTTCTTTTATGAAAAAAAAAGCCATGGATCTCTCGCTTTCATGTAATCACCAAAAGAGGAACTCGGCTTGAAAGGGAACTTTTTGATGAATTGTCAACTTTGATATGATTTCATGGACTCCGTTGAGCGACATCCAACCATCCACAATTTAATGGATATCGAGAGGCAACACAGAATCATTGTAACTGCTATAATGGTAAGAAACAGAACTGGCTGTATGCTTCACCAATAGTTCTTCGGTTACATAGCTTACCAACTGACCGAAGTCCTTCACCAGCTGTTGCCGTTACAGGGACTTCATTAATATCACTGTAACCTAAAATTTGCCTGCGAGAAAGGACGTCAATTAACATGGGAAATGCTGAAACTCGATTCTGAACTTCTCTCTAGGTTCCAACATCATTCATTCCTCAAGAGTAAAAAAGGTGTACATATGTTTGGTTAAGAGTTGACAAGGTGAGGCACCCATTGGAGTCTCCTTCAGATGGAGCCTTCTAAGTGATACAAGGAAACGAGAAATGTCTCACCATCCAACTCTACCCTGGAAATGAGCAAAATGCACCATTTGAAATTTTGTTAAAAAATACTTCTGATTGTTTCTGAATAAATAACGGTTTCCTTAAAATAGAAATACGGCGGAGTTCCCTTTGTTACCTCACTAATAAATACACCACGAGCCTAAAAAATATCTTCATAAGTATGGTATGAAGTTAAATCTATATCTCTGAATGTGCTAAATGTGTACCGTTTTGTGCACATGCGTAAATGTGTATGTAGTGAAAATGATATTGGGATATGTATGAATATGTGGATGCGTAGAATTAATGCGATATTTTGAACGAATAAAAGTAAACCTTCAATATGAATAGGTTTTATTTTTACTTATGCTTTCATTATTATTATCATTTCAATTCTTTTGTTTATTTATCTAATAATCAAATGCTAAAAAAGAAAGATGTCGAAAGCGTGGAGAACAAAGGGGAAACGGTTAAATAATACGTCCAATATTAAGACAGGGCTGTAAACCGTAAGAATAAAATGCATAAATGATACATATTTAAAATACTTATAAAATACATGTATAAAAATACTTTAGAAACACAGAAGTTCGGAGCTTGTGTGTGGACAAGAGAATGTGGTAATCTTTGCAATGACGTACATTGACCTATGATGGTGTTCAACCAGCACGAGGAGGCTCCAAAAGTATAATTTCTTTTGATAAAAAGTATAATTAACTCCTTCATCTGAAATTAACGCAATGATGGAATTAAACCCTCGTCCTTATCAGATTGTGCACCTTGAAGCCGTCAAGTTTATACGACATACCAAACTGACGAGTTTATGATGTCCATTCCATTAATTTTATTAATTTCCAATGACTATGTTATGTAGTTACACTTTTTAACGGAAAAGATTGTAAAACGTGTTTATTTCTAAGCCTTTTGGGGCCTCTTTATGTTGGTTTAACTCCGCCATAGGTTTATGTACGCCAAAGCAAAGGTTTTTAAAAACATAAGAGAAAGGTGGGGAGAGCAGAAGGGATAAAAGGTCAATAGGTGTAGAAGAAAGAGAGAAAAAAACTTGAATAAAAGAAAGATGAAGAACTACATTGTCTATAGTTTGTGGTAGAAAGTGAGGAAGTTGGAAATGGAAGAAGAGAGGGTAGGAAGGATGTGTGCAAAGAATGAGAAAAAGCGTGAAAAAGGTCGACTCTAGTCTGCGAAAAAAAATGTAAGTTCTCGAGTAAAAGAATATCGGAATGAATGAACGGTGTAATGCGTATTCTTGATTGGGGAAGTGCGAACGCGCATGCGTGTGTGTGTGGGATTGAGATTCTATGTGAATTACATTCGATTGAAAACATACATAAAAAAAAAAAGGTATAAAACAAAAACCATTCATGGAGAATCTGATAGAAAAGGAAAAAAGAAAATTCAACTGACGAAGAAAAGGATCGAATCACAGTTTAAAAGAGAAACAATCAATTCAATCCCTGAAGATTTATTTATTGGTTGGAAAAGCTTCAAAATTGGAACAGAGAAAATTAACAGATTATGACAGTATACAGAATTAAACATCGTAATTCAATGAAAAAAAAATCTACAGAGTTTTTTTTAGATACAGATAAAATCAGGATTCCCGGTAAGTAAATTCTATATCAAGTAAATGAAGAAACAATAGGGAAATGGAAGACAAAACGAGTGTAGGCGAAAACAAACTCTTCTAAAACAATAGAGAATAAAAGAGATTATCGTAGAAGACCATTGTGGTCGTCAAATCTAAACATAAAATGAACTACATGGACGAGAAGAGTCAAGTTTACGGAAACTGCTGGTAAAATTGCAAACTGGACATAATGGAATTCTTGGAATTCGGTTGCATTGATTTATATGAAGACCTCGTCGGTAATCGCCCAAAGGCCTGATAGAATCAAGGATCCCAGAATAGATTTTGAAAAGTGACACAGCCCTGATACAAAAATATTCCAAGAAAGATCTATAATTTGAATGTGGAGAATTTTAGATGGACAACTCTTCTGAGAAGTTCTTTTATTCATGAGAAAGTCGAGGACTTATGTCTGAGGAAGGGAAACAGTGCAGAAAAGAAGCCAGAAAAAATAATAATCTTTCATTTATTGATAAAAAAAATCCTAAAAGGAAAAAACAGAAGAAGGTAAAAATCTAGCTATGGTGTTGGGAGGGGGTAAAATTAAATCACGTTTGACCGTATGACCTTATCCTTCGATCTAAGATTTCAAAATCTGTAATCATTTTCAAAATTACAGGATATGTGGTCAAATTTATACGGAAAGTATGGAAGACTAGGGACGCTAGTAACGCTTACTCGTGCTTACCCAGAGACTATTTGAACTAGACCAACCGAATTTGAATATATTGAACTTATATCTGTCTGCTAATTACCCGCACCATTTAAAGAATATTACATCTGGCATATCGTTCACAATTTTCATTTGAATCCGAGAAATCAGATTAGTCACACTAATCAGGAATGGTTGCAACATTTAAAAAATATATTAGATTCCACCCATTAACTTTTGTTTTTTGTCTCAATGAGGCAAAAAAAAAATTTCTGAAAATATGTATTGCTTGATAATATCATTATAGAATTGATTATCGATACCCAATAACATTATAGTATTATTGATTTATTTATCAGATAACGGTTATTGAGTTTTGTTTGTTTATGCATAGAACATAGGCCTCCCTTGAGTCAATGTACAAATGATACAGATGATTTTCAATTGGTCCATATTCCAGCGTTAGGCGGAAAGAACAGAGCAATTCACAATACAACAAACTTTTATTAAACACATATTTACTGTACAAGACTGCAACTGTTCAAAAATTGATTCTTGTCACAATTCAGTGAATGTAATCTGTGACCTTAGATTTCCTGAAAGCTTCTTAGGAACACAGACATTCCAAAATGACGCAGCAAATCAACTTTTAAAACACTTTTAAAAACTGATTTTAACAACTTACCAGAACCATCTTCGACCTTATCGGCTATGACAGAACACCATGTACTAGCTAGTATAACAAAAAAAATACGGCTCATGAAAAAAAACGCATTTTTCAATAAATGCAACAACAGATGTTGAAAGTATCTTCGGTCCTCCCGGGGGTGGGGATCCAACAGTGCATGTGCAGTATGCATCATCACTTTTGTATGTTTCTGATTGGATGAATAAGACTTGATACAATCGTCCCTAGTCTCTCGTAATTATGAACTAGAAGGAAGATCTGAATGAGGAGGGAAAACCTCCAACTGAGTACACGCGTATGGCAAAATAGAAAAAAAAACAGTCAAGCTATATTTTACAAGCCAACGGCAGTTATCACTCGTATTTAAACTGAGTTCATAAAGTACTGTTTCAACCACACCAGCCACAAGATACCAAGAGAAAATTAGTGAGCTTAGAACAGTAAAATATGAACGCGGATATATCATGTGAAACGCGAAGAATGTTTCTGGTAGGTTCAGCCTGTAAAGTAAAAGAAACAGCTAAACAATGAAATTTTCTACTTACGATTTTACTTGTATGGACCCACGTGTCAGAGGTGAGAGCGGTCGGATGAGAGCAATGTGTGCCAAAAGAAAATGCATGAACTTTCAAAAATCCCATCACAAGAGCTTGGTAACATGTCACAGGACAATGACTATGTCCTTTGTCTTAAACCTCCATGTAAGCAGACCCAATTCGCGAGTCGTTACTCGCTGGTCAAAGAAGTTCATGTTGCCTGCCGAGCAATTTGAACCGAACAGTCGTTGTAGGTTACAACTCCGTCTGTTTTAGACGTCAGGACGTAAACAAATATTTTTCTTCTATGCCTACGGACAGGTCACAATAGAGACATATAAACTCACACATTATATTCGAAGAAAAAAAGTGGCAGAATCTGACCCCATCAGCCGACTTCCAGTTCCACAGGTAAAAATTTGAATACTTTTTTTTTCGATGGGAAAAATCTTACTTGATTGTAGTCCAAATGAAATGGAAAAGAAAAAAAGCAAAAACAATTTTGCACAATTTGTCAGGACAGCTAGTTTATATACGAAGAAATTTCTATAATTTCCCCTTTGGAAATAATTATTGACATTTTCAAGAATGCAGCCAGAAGCTGGCTGATGTGTCAGCGCTCAGCTACTCTATTAAAACGTCCGATTGTAGCAGTTCGACATTGGTTATTTCTTTTATTTTTCCAAACAAGTTCGCCAACCACAAAGTTCTGGAAAAGATTCAAGAAGTGGAAGGAAAACACTATGAACGAATATCAAGCTCTTCTCTACCCTCGTTAAATTCTTGTCGCACGACTTATCAGACAAGTTGCACAACAAGGGGAGAAGTAAACAGTTTTCATATCAATCCCTTCAAAGACGATTATGGCTGGTAGAAATCAAGGCGGAGGTGTTGGTATTTCAGTTACTATCCTCATTACTCTTCACTCAATTTAATCTCGTGGAATTGTAAAGGGGTATATGATATATGCATTCGCAAATTCAAGAAAAAATGAACCATTTTATATAAATGGACGATCTAAAATTATTCAATTAATTCAATATAAAACTGAAATAGAAGCATCAATCCGATCAGGATTTCAGCCAAGATTTTTGGATGGGGAATAAAAGTGTTGCTCAAAGGAAAACATAAATCAGTTGAAGGAAGTGAACAAGGGAAAAATCAAGCAATAAACACACAGAAAAGGAAAGACCACGACAAATATATAGGGATACTTGAACCGGGTTCAGTAAAACGGAATGAAATGAAAAGTAAGGAAAGAATATTTTAGAAGAACAAGCTGTCCAGGAGCTTAGACCACTTTATTTATGTTTTGGGTTCACTAAGTTCGATTGATGGCTCAAGTAGAGGAAACATGGAGAAAGAACTGAAACCATTCAGACAATATGATTGTCTGAATAATTTGAATTATATCTTGAATTTAAACCAGCAACAAAATTGAAAGAAGTGCTCAAGTTTTCTAAGAGACTTGCTGTCACTTGATTTGCACTTAGAGTCATCAGATACTCTGTAAATTAAACTACTAGATAGCAAATCTAGTCAGGATGGGGATATGTGATCGACAATTGATTGGTCTAATAGAAAATTTGGTTTCTCTTCATTATTTTCTCGTACGATTAAGGTGTAAAACGATCCTTTTAGTCGTCGGATATTCTCAATTTAATTAAACAGACACAAATAAATTTAAAGACACAAACACAGACAAGGGCAAAGCAATATCGATTTTTTTCATGAAATTTCATCCCTCCAGTAACAATAAATTAATCCTAAAAACGAAAATGTATAATCTGTAAAAATACATTTTTTCCTACTGGGACTCTTCTAAAATCCTGGATCCAAGATTCATAATAATACAAGGGAGAAGATACGAACTCACAGATCAGAATTATTTATTTTGAGAGAGTCAAAAAGTAATGTGAGATTTGAGAAAGAGCGGGAGTAAGGAAAAAAGCGCCACCAACCCCACTTCATCCACTATAATCATTCATCTCGGCCCGTACACTTGGCATTACATAGTGAACTACCCACCTCCATTCGATGTATTTATGTTCTTTCCCCAACACCAGCTTCTTCCCGCGTTTTTTCTTACATTCTAATATCGGCATCAGTTGAGCATTTTTCATAACATATGATACAGTCGGACTATTTACCTCGTCTATGTGTTCACTATATTTCGGCAATGTAGCCTTCGTTGGGTGTTCCTGGTTCTAGAATGTGTGATCTCCGAAACGTTGTAAACAAATGAACACATAGAGGAGGGAAATAGTCCGACCATATCACACACTATGATTGATACATCCCGTCTAATGAAATTCAGACAAAAATTGAGCCTTTTTGTTTTGATCTCTTGTACTTAAGCTTCTTTTTATCTTTTTGTTTCACGCCGACGAGCAGATCATTACAATAAAAAAAACTTGACGTTCACCAGTTTTTCTTTTCCCATCTTATTATCTAGTCAGAAGATTGGACAAGAAAATGAAGGTCATACGGTTTAGCTATGGTTACAAAGTTCTTATGAATATCAAAGACATTACATTTGTACCAATGAACAAGGGTTTTAGAGCCAAACAATGCAACAATAGTAGCCATTGTTAATACTGTACGAAAATTATACAAAAAACTCTATTCCATCAAACAGGGAGCACAGAATAATAAACAAGAATGTCACCACGAGTCACAAGTTCGAAGACTTTCCAGAAGCAATCAAACAACAACAAAAAAAAAGAAAGGCACCAGATAACATCATCATCGTCCTACGCAAAAAAGCTGGTAAAGTCATCTCTAGGAAACAAGTCCATCTATTCATCATACCTCGAACAGAGTAAAGTCCCAGGAGATTTGGACACTGCAACCATTCTACTGTTATATTTATTTTTTTTAAAAAAGGGAGTCTGAAAGATCTAAAACAATTACAGGCCAATAAGCTTACTCAACTGCATCTACACACTTTTTACCAAAGTTATCAAAAGCCGAAACATCAAAACTCTAGATGAAAACCAACTGCAGAACTTGGTTGGCTTCAGAAGAAGCTACGCGATTACTGATAGTCTCCATTCGGTAAACCAAGTAAAACAAAAGGCAGCAGAATTCATACTCGTTGTAGCACTTGTTAACTTCAAGAAAGCCCCTGACTCGATGGAAAGGCGTAGACCCTGTATATGTGAGAGTTTTGCAACATATCTACGGCAAAATAAGGCAACATAAAGAATATGTCCCCTTTTGATTCTTATCTAGGGTGAAACAAGGTGATACCAGCTAACCCAAATTCTTCAATCTTTCTCGTCAGAAACTTGAACTAGGCAAATAAAGGAATCAGAATAGACGGGGAATACTTAAGTAACCTCAGATTTGCTGACGATGATTAAAATCAAAAGCGCAAGACTGAAGAAAGTAGACCACTACATCAATCTACAACTACGAATCCCCATGAAATCTTCAAAAAAGAAGAAATCAAGCGAAGAATCACTCTGGGTAAGCAAACTTTCGTTAGAGCAAGCTCAACTTTCAAGAAGAAGGAAACCCCCAAAGAAAGATCTAAAACAGAGCTGAAACTATGCATCGTCTACGGGAGAGAACCATGTTCAACATCACATGGAGATATCACAAGACAGCACATTACATTAAAGAGATATAGAAATCATTAGAAAACACAAATGGCAATAGGCTGGTCATGTTGCAAGAATTTCAGATACCGCTGATGACTCACAACAAAACTGTGGCTGGCAAAAGATTTTGTGACGAACTAGACAAGTTCAGGACGCCCGTGATAGAGGGCTCTGGCAAATCTTGTGGAAAGTTCGTCCAACTACGAACGCAAAAAGGCTGGTTAAAGTATGTACATGCGACCAATATGTGACTCGTAGTAAGATTATCTACGAAAGATTATCTTATCAAATAATTTGTTTGTTTATCGTTATTTCATAAATGGGTATGCTTAAGCAAACATATATAAAATTAAACGGATCCTTCTTCTCTTCCTGTATAAGCATATACAAAGAAGACAACCAGGCGCTCTTCAACCTGGCTATTGTCGAAGTGGGCTTTAGCGACAGCTGTCTTATTAAAACGTGATTAAAATTCAAAGAAAATGTTGAATTTAGTTTTTGATGTTTTAAATGATTTTGTGACAAGGTGAATTAATTTCATCGAGTTTATTCACATTCTGACTCCATTAGACGCATCTAAAAATAACGTTAATCTAAATACCTGAATATATAAAGCATGTCAGTGAATGAAGAAAACCTTCGTTTTTTTCCATTTGCGATGATGAAAAACAACTTCCTAAACGCATTGTTTTCGTTTTATTTCAATGCCACACGAACATTTTTTATTTTATTAACGACATCATTATTAATGACAACAACGCATTATTTACAAAGCTGATTAAATATATATGCAGCAAACACTTTCCCTTATATGCTGTGATTAAATGTGTCGAGCTGTTTGTTTTTGTTTTGTTTTGTTTTCAGTATTCTTTTTAAATAAATAATCTAACAAAGAAATTACGTACGATTACGATAAAGTCAGAACAGAATAGCCATTCAAAGATATGGAGTAACATCTAAATCGCCGCGTTGGACAGAAGACGGCAAGAATTGCTTTCAAAGCCGTAAGTACGTACTTAGTTTTAAAACACGAGGAAAACAATTTTCAGATATTTGTCGCATTTTGAATTGGTTCAGTTTCAAAGAGACATTGATGACGAAACCATTTCATAGAATGACAGACATTTTCTAAAGTTTACATTAATCTTATCAAATCGTTTTATCAAATTAATACTTTCAAAAACAAAAGATGAATTAAATAAGGGTTCCTCATCCTTTTTTTTTTTTTTTTACTGTCACCCCCTTTTGGTTACTTTTTAAAAGTTTATCGCCCCCAGCTCATCTCTCCGTTGAAAATGACTGCTTTACCTTATCTAATGCCTTTAACCAAATAAATACTCACATCAAGTTGCTTGACTTTACATCTTCCAATTCTGTAATGCATTATCTTGGCTGAGACAAGCAAATTTCTCCATCAATTGTTTACAGCAGGTATTTGGAGCTTCAGGGTAACCTACACTGACTTAAATAATGAAATGACACGATAAACGGAATGGAAATCAGTGATTAAAACGATTTTCTTCAAAATATACATTTTGCAGTTTCTACCTATTTTGTGAATTTACTGATACAAAATGAAAGATCACCTAATTTTTTTATTGAAAAATCTGTTCGTATCTGACAATCTATACCCCCTCATCTCAACTTCTGCCCCCCTCGAGGGCGACATCACAACCGTTGTGAATGACTGAATTAGATGTTCACCATTCTCGTTCCGAGTCACCTACGTACCTTTCTTGAGTGAAAATTCTGATAAAACAACTTATAAGATTCAAGGGGGATAATTCCCAATAACTAGAGTTACTTCCCTTGTACTGTTCTGAGCAATATTTTTACTTCAATGATATTTTTTTGATTTTTTCAAATTTATTTTTCATTATCGGATGAGGTATAATAACATTATTATTAATTTTGAATAGATTTTACCTGCATCCTAACTTTCAATTGTTTTTTTTATCACAACATTGAATCGGACTATAATTCTACGGCAAAGATTAAACAGCATATTCGGAAGTAAAGAGTAAGTCCATAGTGAGATTCGAACTCATGCCTGGCTGTTTAAAGTTTCAGCCACAGAGACTTTATAGTTGAACAGAAGCTGATTTTACACCTCAATCCTTACTCGCTACGATCAATATTCAATGCTTGTTGATGTTTGCTTTTGAGATCTAATTGTCTTTTAATACAACAGTGTTTTTAAACAACTGAAAGTCTGGATGTTGGTAAAAACTAGTCAAAATTGATATTTCTACTTGTTGGAATTTATAGAATTAAAAATTCCCCAGAATGGATATCTTTAGGAATAAAGAAAAATAAAATGAAAATGGTTGAATTAGCAGTGAAAGTAGTGGAAATCAAGAGTACTAAAATTCAAATGATTGACATATATTTACTAACTGCCATTTGAGAGGGAGATATTCAACTGATGAAATTAGAATAATGTTCATTTATATGCATGTTATGCGATGAAAAAAAACAGATAAGTATACTACCCCTTTTTACACAATGGATGTAAACAAGAACTCACTAATTTATTGTTTGACAAAAACATATTTGAAAAATCTTCATTTGTTCCAGAGTTATCAAGTCCAAAAGATGAGTTGGTTGGGTCAAAATTATTTGGGATCATTTAGCAAAAACCTATTCAGAAAATCTTCGCCTGTTCCCTAGATGCACAAAAAATAAGGTGATCCTTGCTTATATGGATGTAAAATAATATTTTCATGCAGTATTTAGAAACTATATTTCACATCTGCAGGAGTAAAGAATATGAAAAATGACTCACTTCAAGAAAAAACTCTGTACTTCCTTAACTACTAAAAACCATCTCACATACACAATGAGTAACAAAATAGTGGGCTATCGATTTGTGAAAACCGTATCTTTCTATCTTCATTAGTTTCCAAGTTATTAAGCTTCAAAAAAGAGCAATGAATGGGTCAGGTAGGACCGGGCCAGGTCGGTTTTAAAATCCAAATGAATCTTCAAAACATACTAATGAATGGTGGAAAACACTTTAATAATTTCAAAGATTTAGGGTAGTCCTGTGACCAATACATTTGATTACAGTGACCTCACTTACTGTTCAGACAAAAATTACATATTTGACAAGGAAGGGGTCAGTTTATTTCATAAACACAGAAATGGTTGAACTTTGGTTACACCTTTCAACAACTTGTGTTAATGACTGATAAATGCTATTTGCTGTTACATCTAAGAAGTTATACTGCTAACATCATTTTTAATATGATTCTTTATAAAGCTATTTCTCTTGTGAGCAACCCCATTTAAACTTTTTGCAGTGCCCGGAGAGAGACTTGCTATCAGTGACAAGAATTTTGCATATCCTGTTGTTAGAATAAATGTTTTTTATCCTTAAAAAATAATCATAAGAGGATATTAAAAAGTTGACAACACTTATGTAAAATATCTGTGAGATTTTTTTATGCTATCACATCCATTAATTCACTCATGAACCTGTTTTTTCTTTGAAAATGAATGTTTTGTCTTGTGAAAAGTTTCAACAACAGTTTTACCTCTTTTTTTCATATAGTTTTAGTCTGCATCCAAAATACATCATAATATTAGAATGGAAAAGGAGTTCTCTCCCCTTGAACGAAAAATTGGTAAAATTCGAGAAGGGAAAAAAGAGTTGTCTCCCCTATCCATCTCGGTTTAAAAAACAAAAACAAAATTTAATCCACTTATATAAAACGTCAGAGAAAAATCACATAATTTATGGCCCCCGCCTTGGAAAATAAACCCATAGACCAACTGTCAGTTTCGTAAGTACAGAATTGTGGCCTACAACTTGGATTATACATATATACATTTACTTTTATAAAATAGATTTCATAAGAGCTTACATATTCGCTACTAGAGTGATTATAAATAGAGTTTATGCAACAAAAGATGTAAACGCTTCCAATAATAGGTTCATCATTTAAAGACAGAACTAAGGGGAGATAATCAGGTTTATTTTGACTTCAGCTCCCCAACAATAGCGAATCCCTGTTGTCTATATTCTGCACATAACATCCAGTCCAGCAATTGACTTTCATATTCAGAAAAACTCTGGTGACATCAGCCATTCTACAAGTTAAACCTGCAGTCAAGTTGTTGTTGCAATGTTTGACCTCTCATTTTATCTTTTGCTTCTGTTTTCTGTGTCCAAAACTATCAAAAGTGGTTGATACAATTCCAGGCAAATCGTATCATAGACCCCATCACTTGCTAATGCACGTCATTAACATAGTGGGCGTAGTATTGCTGCAGTCATTCCTTATGAAGAAATTCATCTCAATCATACGTAAACCTTGACAGTCAAAATCAATGCTTTTATGCCATCAAAATCAACATATGGTTCACAAGTTTATCAACTCATTCAGGCCTGAGGTTTTTTAAGGGTTTCAAAGTAGTGACAAAATGGATGGGTTTAAGTTCTCTCATTTTCAGAGAAACCCTGGGGAGTCTTATATAATTTTGAAGGTTGGATTTCATTTATGTCAAAATCATACAAATGTGATGGGTCACACAATCCCATTATGTATTAAAAAAAGTGCACTTTGAATTTGGCAGCCAATGTGTGCTCTCAGCCAGAATTAGTTAATAGAAAAAAAGAAAGGTAAATCTGGAAAAAGAAAGACTATGTGAGACGATGAAAAAGGCTGTGTAACAAACACACATCACAGACAATCTGTACACAACAAAATAGCTGCATACACAAAACATGCATAAAGAAAACAATATAATAAAAAAAAAGTTAAAAGTAATATGTGCATTCACAAGGCAATAAATATGAATAAAAAAAATATAACAATCATTTACAGGCTAGGAAAGTGCATAAACCATTAAAGTCGTGAGCTCAGAGTTTTGTGGATTGGGACAACTTCTCATATCAGAAAACTTTCCTTGGTCAACATGCTTTTGTATACACAATGAAACTAAACTAAAAACTATTTAGAAAGGGAAAAGGGGGAGGGTAAAGGGCTTAAGAGAATAAGGAAGTGTTTATCAGTGACTGGCTGAGGTTGCTGTTACATGTGTAGCAAAAGTTAATGAATCCTGTAATAGAACAGAGTCTGAAACAGATATCTGAGGTAACACCATATTGGCAGACATTCCTCAACATTTTCCCTACTTGGTCCGTACTCTTCTTTCCATTACCAGAGAGTTGTAATGAAACAATTGTTCTCCATGATATTTTTCTCTGTTCCCGATGGTTTTCTTGAGACAACCAATGCTCTGGATAGAAAACAATAACGGAATTTTTCTATTTAAAATTTTTTTTTACTACTTATGTTCATCTCAATTTTATTAATTGGTTCTTACTGCAAATTTTTGCTCAGACCTATAACACTACTCCTGTGAGTAAATATCCTTGATTGGAAAATAAGCCTTAGATGTGATTCAAATTTCAATGTCAAGTTGAACTCTTGATGGCTTGATTGGCAAAGCAGGCTAGGTTAAACAGTGCTTCTCCTTGGCTATGGGGATGTGGTTTTGAATCCCATCTAAGGCTTATCCTTTATTTTCCAATCAAGCCTATTCACCCACTGATGGAGGGTAATTCTGAGCCAAAAGTTGCAATAAAAATCAATATGAAGGTACAGAGTAGTAAAAAAAAAAATTAATTACTGAATTGTTGGATGCAACAGTTCTCATGATTTCTTTCCTTCTAAGAGACGATTCTGTATAGCAATTAGATATTCCTTTTTCTCCCAGTTACACAGTGGATACCAAGAGTAACACAGAATTAAGAGAAGTCATGCTTTGCACACCTTATGCTCCACAGCAAGTGACATCAGAGATAACTTCAGTTTTATGTTTGAGCTGTATCAGGACATTTTTGTTTTTTCTCAAGTATTAGTAAATCTGTTTCCCCTCATTTCTTAGTTCAGAATTTCCTGATTTGGGAAAATGTGTGTGCGTGTCTCTCTGTATGCACATTTGTTTAAATACATAAATTTAGAATGAATTGTCCTTGGATTAGCTATGGCTTTTGAGTAAAGTTTAATCGATGAAACTAATATGATTCAAAATTACTGCATGTGCAACAAATATGTTTTTTCAGGTAAGTTGTGTAACCATTTCTTCTAATACTATTAAAAGCAACTTTGAGTATTGGCATGGATTTTCATAAAAACGCTTCTAAAAATTGTGATTGAGATTAAATTGTACATGTCTTCAGTCTTCAATTTTCAGATGGTCATATGATTTAAAGAAGCAACATCTATATTAGGGTTGAGCACAATGCAGCCAATAATTTAAAAACAAGCCAACATGTTTGCAAATGAAAAGCACAAATCTTGTGAAATAATGAAATAAGAAAATAAAAACAAAAAAAAAACTGTGACAACAGAGAAGATTTTAGACACAAAAATTATTTATGTTAACTATATAAACAATGATATATTCATGTTTTTGAAAACTAGCCTCATACAAAATCCGTAAGCCACACTACAGATTTATGTGCAAACTGCATTCAGTGTTTATATCTCCTGTTCTATATAGTTTATTGCATATTTTTCACCAATCCCGCCTCTCTTGAAAAACAGAGACACGAGAAGTTTTGTGCATTTATTTACGAACATGCTGGCCTGTTTCCAAGCATCTACTGAAATGTCTGCCATAACAGGGGGTGGGGGAATCCAGCAGCAGGCTAAGGGTTGAAGAAAGGACCCCTCTGAAATATTTACAAGGAATAGCTTATCATAAATAAATTTCACTGCCCAAGTGATGCTTTCTCATTATTCTTTTTTATTGTCATTTAATGAATATGTAACAAATGTGGCATTGAGTCAGCCACATCAAATCATTCCTCCCTCCTATATCATTGTATAAGTTTTGATTGAAGGCCAGTATTGATAAAACAAAATTATCAATATCATTTACTAAGCTTAGCTTGATATGACAATTAGTAAGAATTGAACTTACAACACAAAAGATTTGCTCCAGGGGATGAGCTTGCTAACCCTTGCACTATGGCAGGAAGGCAATTTGTATCAGGAATCTTAGCAGCAGACATTTTCAGAGGAGAATGATAAACCAGTATCCATCATAAAATCCTAATGATTTACAGTATTTTATTCTCACAGAATCTGTTTGGCTGTCTGGACATTTCCTTTTATCTTTGAACATTTATCTACATTTTGCCTTGGGTTTCAGTAATTCTAGCCTATTTCTGGCAATTATTTTCTTATTTTGCGTGTCCTCCAATAAATAGGCAGTCACTTCCATTAATCACGTTTTGATAAGCGTGGGAATAAATAAAAAAAGTGACAGTGGGCAGTTATGTTCTCAGAGTAAATATGTTGTGATATAGAAAATAAAATAAAATATATATATATATATATACATATACATACATATACACAAACACACATTTTGTTTTGTTTTTTCCAATCCTGCAATATTAATAACAACAAATGAAAAAGTTTTTTCCATTCAATATCTTTATTAATCCTTATTCTGGGCATTGCCTTGTGTGATGTTCAACAACGGAAAAGCTTTTTTTTTTTGTTTTTTGTTTAATGTGAATAGACCGAATGCCTTTCTACCTAAGTCAATACTCGACAAGGTGCATCCAACTCACCTCGTGACAAGCTCTCACATTCAAAAACATATGCAGTTCTGGAAAAGATACCTTTCTCTTTTTGTCTGTATATTGATTTTTTTTTTTTTTTGTTCTGAATCATAACATATTACAAACATCTGTGAAATTTGTTCGAAATATACAGATAAATACAATCCCACCTGCCAGTAAAAGGAGTTAAATTGGTTTTTAAGGAAATAGCAAGCATGGTGGTGGTGGTGGTGGTGGGGGGGGACTATTTCCTATTCATTCAATTTATGTACATGACAAAGCAAACCTTTGAGCAGTCAGCAGTTTTCTATATACAGCTTACATTGACATCAGTTTACATTCTTTTTTTTTTTTTTTTTTTTTCCGAGTGTGTATTTTTGTTTTATTATTTTTAGTTTTGTATCAAATCACTTTCCAACAATTGAGGATGGTGTGAGGTGGATATGGAAAGTAAGCTAGAAAGAGGGAGGGGGAGTGAATTGAGGGTGCCAGGTAGATCTGTGAAGGGAGTGGGGTGCAGCAGGAAAGGTCACATGACAAAAGTTAAACCAATTAGCCACTACCACCAACACATCATCATCATCATCACCGTCAGTAACAACAATTATAGTGGGGGGCGGGGGGGGGTAAAAACTGCATCATTTTTGGGGGTGGCTGCATTTTTTTTTTTTTTTTTTTAGATGGCATCCTTGCAGTTTCTTGTCAAAATGATCTCATAAAAAAAAAAAAAAAAAAAAAAAAATCTGACTGTGACAACATCAGCAGCAGAAATGTTAATAATTATAATAATTTCAGTAAGGATAATAACAATGAGAGGGGAAGAAAAAAAACAGTTATAGGAAGAAAGGGAAGATAAAAGTAGAAAAAAGTCGGAGGGATAAAAAGAAACGAGTTATGAAAGAATAAAAAGAAAAAAATTTTCTTCAAAAGTGAAGGAAAATAAAACAGGGAAAATGAAGAAGTGTTTTGGGAAAAAGGATAGTTAAAAAAAATGGAGGCAAAAAATAATAATTTTATGTAAGTTTTCTTTTTACAAATCAGAAATTGGGTTTTATATCATGTAGTTTTTATTGATTAAGGCTATAAAAATGTAAATTACTTGTTAATATATATTGAACTTTTCTCTTTAAATAATTTTCATTCCTAGTGAGACTGTTCATTCATTAAACACTATTTTTTTAATTATATAATTTTTTTTTTTTTTTTTTTTTAAATCAGAATATTAATTTTCTTGATTTTAGATGTTTACTAAGCTTTTCTTAGTCTAGTACAAGTACACATAAGGAAGGAGGAAGATTGTGCTGCACCAATCTTCCAAGTGCAAAGAATGTACTTGCCTCGAAAAATTAGCATCTGAAATTCTGACTCACCTGGGCTAAAACACCAACTGCTGGAAACGTGGAGCCACAAAGCAGGCTCTTAATGTTGTCGTTATTATCATCATAAAAAGCAACTTTGCATTTTTGATATAGAAAAAAAAAAATTATAAATGATTACAAATTGATAAGAAAGTAGATTTATTAGGGCATTTAATACCACTACCAGTTTGAAAACATTTGTAACCACTTGAAACAATTTAAAACTTTAAAAGTTATAGAATAACAATAATAAAAATACATTAATTTTAACATAGGTTAATAAAAAAACATTTTTTTTGTTGTTTTTTTTTCTAATGAGAGATTGGTCATTCCTTTTTCAAGGTATGAATGTATCAAATGCTTTCATTTTGTTTCTTTTTTAAAAAAATATTACATTCTCAGAATTTTATAATAGGGGCGGACTAAATAAATGTATACTACAGAGTGAATATTAAAATGAAGTATGACATCATATGGCACCGAGGTCACTTTATAGCAGGAAGGAATTTATGTAGTCAACCTACTTAGGACATTTAACACTGTTACAGGTGCAATCAATAGACAGAATAAATTATGTAAACGAATTATTTATAATCATCATCACCATGGAAATTCCTTTTCCCTAGTGGCATCTAGATATCAAGTAAGTTTACCAAGGGAGGTAATAAGAATAAGATTGGCTTCCTTGAAAATCATCTAAAATAAATCACCTTACAATTATGACTAAATATTTTTTTTTTTTTAGTCAGTTCATCACCGAGCCAACTTCAATGAGATGAAAGCATAAATGTAAGTTATCCAACCCCAACGTATCACCTAAAAGGAGAATATAATCACTGAGATTGAGTCGAGAGCATAATCTGTACATGCCTATGATATATGTTGAGTAATTGAGTGTTTTTCAATACAAAACAACTTCAAATGACCCATTAATAATGATTATTACAGTATACTCAAAAAGGATATCTCATATTTATAACATTAGCGTATATCAGATCTTTTGAACTATCATTGGTGATCTTTGCTTTGATAGCATGCAAAGGTTCAAAAAGTCATATTAAAAAGTATAATTTTTGATTAAGAAGTATATTTAAACAACTCATCAATCAGAAATAAATGCAATGGAATTAAAAGCCGGTCTTTTGATCTTCATTAAAATTTCAGTTTGGCGCATCAGAAACACTGAGTCCATGATACCCCTCACCAATATAAGTTGCGAAATTCGATTAAGAACAAAGACAGGCTTTTAATTTCATTATTTCTTCAATAATTAATAGATATTTTATTTGATTATACTTTCTAATGAAAGATCATACAATTGGAGCTTCAGAATGACTTTTTCATACCTTTTATGCTGGATAAACACAACCAAAGGTTTATGTACATCTAACCAAAAATTACCCAATCATTAATAAAGAAAATCAACTGGTGACCTCCTGGCTTGATTTTGGTGTTTAATGACCAAATAAACTGAACCACATCTTACATAATATATAAATTCTGAATTGGCTCAAGAGTAGATTTTTTTACCAAAATATTGTTAAGATTTCTTCAGAAATATTGTTATCTGTGAATGTTACAATTCCTGCCATGAATTTCTATTCCAAACATTATTTACTCATTTTATTCATTTCTTCATAAATTATTTTGCTGGTTTCTCTTTCAAGTTGATTCTCTCTCATTTTTTAGTGTTTAAAATGGCTTCCATTCACTTTCACAATTTTCCTTACAGAGGAAATTATACAAGTAGAAATTTACAAGAAAGCCATTCAATATCAGTATTCTAAATTGCTTCTTATAGATCAACCATCATCAATAGATCTGGAAAATGGCTCTTTCTACTGATGAGCTACTAAATTTTATAATTAGTTTTAAATCTCTACCAATTAACATTTTTTTAATCAATATCTGATAAAGAGATTGAAAAATGCCACAGCATTATCATAGGTATCCAAAAGATTAGTTGAGCAACTCAATGGGAAAATTTTCTTAAATCTTCACATTTTTCCAAGACTGAAATAAAAATAAACATAAAAAGTGTGCGGAGGGAAGGTGCACATCTATAAAAAAAAAAAAAAAACTTAACCTCAAGTGGAAATAGCTTAACAGTAAAATCCTTCACTATATAAAATCTGTATAAATCCCAAGTGTAATAAGTGAGGCTATATCTGTGATTTTTCTTAGTCGTAGCATTTATATCATTAGATAATTCATAGACTGGCATTTTCATCATGGTTGTCACATTTCAACCATTGTTTTTCTAGTAAGTCACATCTGGTAACCTTCAGGAAATGCTGAACGAAACACTTTTTTCTTTCAAGTCGGTGGTGCATATATTGCCCTCTTCCTTCGCATTTTTGTAATATCTGCTTCTAGAGGATATTAAACTTAGTGGACTAAAGTGTCAGTCTCATTTCCTGAAATTTGAGAATTCAATCTTTGGGTCTAGCAATGTCATAAATACAGTGGCTCAATTGAGAATGAAAGACAACACAAGAAGAGAGGCAACAATTATGAAGTCAGATGTTCCTAAAATGGACCAGATGTGAGAAAAACATAAAGGATGAGAATATAGATCCTAGAATAGATAAAAATCAAGACATTCCTTGAAAATTTCTAATTTGAAATAAATAAAAGAATTGGAGATTTTTCGTATACATTCATAAAACGAAATGATTGTGACAGACAGCTAGAGAACAATGTAACTCTGTAACATTCTCAACTGCTTCAAGCCATTAATACAGGTCCACTTAGAATAACTTGATAGAATGTTTATCCTGCCAATCAAAGTCCGCACACTCTTAACAAAAATAAAGCAGTTTCTCTAGTGTAGATCACTAGTCTACTTATGTCAGATGGTTGAGTCAAGGTTGCTGTAGTGTTTCTGAATGTTCGGAAAGATTTTGAATTGTTATCATAGGTAATTAAATAATCAGGCCGAAGCAGATATCTTTCCAAATGGTCGCATCTAATGTGTTTCTATATAGGGGGTTGTTCAAAATACTAAACAAAAACCAGAGGAATGCAACATAATACCAAGCTAAATGAAGAATGAAGTACCTGAAGTAATATGAGATCCAATGGGAAATCTGTTGTTTAATGTTAATTCATGATACAAAAAATCATTACTAAATCTGTGCTTCAAAATACAATAAAACATTGGTTCAACAGACCCCGGTATAACAGTTTTTGAATTTAGCAGATACTTTAACCTAACAAGCACAATAGACTCATATTGTTTTGTATTCATCGTCCTGTTATCATGCCTAAGTGACAGTGTGTTTATGTGATTTCTGAATGTTTGTTTTATTTATTAAATAATTTCGCAATCCTTACGACTCAAAATGGCATCGACTGACACAGAAATGAAGAGAAGGTGCGTGAATGTGGCACAGAAATTAGAGCAGATTGGAAAATTAGAAGGTTTCTCAGAAGCACAGGTTTGTGAAATTAACAGCATAAAAAAACAAAAAAAACAAAAACAACAAATGTCTGATATCTAGAAATCAAGAGATAAATTGATAGTTTTCTTCAACATAATTCTACAATGGGTAGTAGAAAACTCGTAAAGGTCGCCAGAGATAAAAATTTAGAAAAAGCAGTAAATATATAAATAATACATTCAGAGATCTAATGGTGTTATATATAGCTAATATAAAAGTCTTGAATTAAAATCTGCCAGTGAATTCCATGAAAAACCCACGGGACTTAATATCAAGGCAAGTGATTGGTTGCTATGGTGTTGTAGAAAAAGGCAGGGCCTTGTGAACGAGAAAATTTGTCTTGAATCTTTAAGTGCAAACATTTTATAGAAAATTTTTTAAATGAACTTATTCAAACTGAGATCCTTATCTATCACAGGTTTACGATGAAGATGGAATTGGCTTATTCTATCATGTTCTACCTGAAGACACGAAAACCTACAAGCATTCACAAAGTACTCCTATTTGAAAATCAAATAAGGAGCACATTTCTGCCTCATTTCCTGCAAATTCCAATCATTTGCACCACCTGAAATGATGGTAGGAAGATAAGGATACCAAATGCTTTTCAAAACTTTATGAATCACTTGCCCATTATTTACACCAGCTCGAAGTATGCGTGGTTTATTTCAGAGATTTTTTTCTGACTGGTTCTCCAGCCACCTTGTCCCTGATTTAACATGCTTCTAGACAGTTTTGAAAATATCCTCCATTAACAAAGGCATTTTTGCTTTTTAACAATGCCTCTTCTCAATCTAATGTTGGAAAGTTAGTAAAGATGACACAGTCAATTAGTAGATGGAGTATTATAAGAAATCAATTTTTGCAGCTATTAATCTTCATCTTAATTATTGTTGCTTTTCACCACAACTAAACTCAGGATAAATACTCTTTAGCAGAGTAAATAAATTAACAGTGTAGATCGGAATAAAGAATAAATTCCAGGTGAAAATCGTACTCACACATTCAGTCAATGGACCGGGGTATAATTGCAGGCTTTATACGAAAAACCTTTCAGAAGAAGTGATAGTTGTTTTGGGGAAGAAAGAAGAGACAAAAGGAGCCAGGAAACTTCAGAATCTATGATCTTACAACATCAGGTCTGCCCTCTTTGACTCTGCAGCTGCTTGGAAGGTGCTGAAGACTACGATTTTTGGCAAATGATTGGAAGAAGCTGTT
The DNA here is from genome assembly GCA_963457665.1 of Thysanoteuthis rhombus. NCBI lineage: Eukaryota > Metazoa > Mollusca > Cephalopoda > Oegopsida > Thysanoteuthidae > Thysanoteuthis > Thysanoteuthis major. The sequence goes on along the minus strand of OY735215.1, from coordinate 1,604,683 downwards.
GCGCTGCATTGAACTGGATTTAGATTTTTGAAGGATGAGAAACTATTTTCAATGCATCCTTGAAAATGTTGGTGATCAGAAAACCATGTTCAGGAATGGCTTGAAAATGATGAAAGTGATCCTGGCCACCTTTTCCAAATTGTGGCTGATGTTCTACATGGTAAGGAGGGTGGGGGGGTTCTTATCCACTACATAAGCAGATTTTCTGACCCAGAAATCGTCTCTTACTATAAACATTTTTGGCAGAACATATAGTTAAGAAACAATATCAGGGTGGCGAACAACTAAAGCTGGACACTCTCTTGAAGCAAATTTTACCAACCGCTTGTACATCGCAACCACTTACAAGCAATTAGACAGGGGTGCCTTCAATAATGCACATTTCAAAAACTCTGCAGCTGAAGATTCCACGTCATCTCTACATCACAGGGAAAACAACTAGAGCTGAACGCTTTCTTTTTGTGAATTTCACCAACTTGTTTTGTATCATAATTCAATAAATTCATTTTTCATATTTTATTAAAGCTATTTTCGCATCAGAATACTTGGATTTGAAAAGACTAAGAAAAAGGTAAAAAAATGCTCTTTTTCTGGTAACGTTTGATTTAACAGACTTTCGACATTAAGGGACATCTGTTCATCCCAATAAACTGTTAAATCGAAAGTTTACTGTACTACTCTCGTACAAAAAGACCAGCATAGATGAATCGAAGAGGTTACAATTATAAGAACAAACAACCGAGGAAAAAAGTGAAAGTATTTCCTCGTATTACAAAGTCTGTTATAAGCCTATGAATCCTTGTAATGAAATATCAGTTGAAAACTAAACTTCCAATTGATAGCCTGTGAAATCGGCCGAACAGTCAACTTGTGTTTATGTTTATCTAGAGCCATTTGTTCCCCATTGATCAATAACCGAGTGCCAACAAAGTGATATAATTATAATGGAGCATTTTTCTTATAAACTATAGACAATTTGTCATCATTTTTTAAAACTAGCATATATCCGTCAAAAATGACAGTTATTCATGCACAGATCAATATTAAGGAGCCTAAAGCTATTTTATTCAGTAATTTTATTTTTAATAATTCAAGTATCATAATTTCAAGGTTTTTCTCAAGTTTCAAATCAATTCATTGTTTGAAGATGTGATCAGACATGAAGCCTTAAAAGTGTTTAAGACAATCTTCATCGTTATGTTACAACAGACTGTCTCATTTTAAAACCCAATAATTGTTTTTATTAACTGTGTTAATTTGTTACACAGACCAATCCATTATAACTTTGAGTTTATATCAGGAACAGGAACATGAATACTACAGATAAATCAACAAAGCAATTTGCAAATATGTATTCTATGTTCAGACTATAGACAGTTAAATACTGAATCTGTTGACTCAACTAAAGTACATTAAATTTGCCACTATTTTTTTGACATGGCATTTTAAGAGCACTCAGAGAAGAAAGAAACAGCCATTTTTTCTTCAAGACCAGTTCTCTAAGCGCTGAACTTAAAGAGAGCAACTAACATTTTACAAAAGCTGCAATCTCCTTTAAATCAATTTGTGTAAATTCATGTACAGGCCAGATATCCTGAAAAATATAGACATTATGGTTACTGAAAGAATTTTGTGAACATAGTCTTTTAACTGTGACATAAGATGAACTATAAAGAATAGATTGTATTGTATATTTATTTATAAGTTTGGTCCTATAAGAAAAGAAAAAAATATAGAGTAGTAGATGATTAACCACAAAAAAGTGCCAGTTGCAGAGGTCATGAAGTGTAAAAGGTTAGGATACCCGCTCATAAGCTTAAAATCAAACCAACCATGTTCATACCAGCAGTAAAATCGTTCTCTTTATTAGACAGAACATGGCATCCAATAATAGACTTTAAACATGGTGATTTTATATGGCTTGGCTACTATACATTATACAAATATGTGAATGGGTATATTATCCATGTAGTGATAGGTCTAAATAATTTGTCAATTTTCGATTATTCAAATACTGGCCAAAAAGAACATGAGGCATGAAATGCTTGACTAACAGCTCAAATATTCCTAGGCTTGAAATCAGCCTAGCAATAATGATCTCAAGTATCAGGGAAGCCTGATCAGTCACCTCTTATATGGAAAATAGATAATAATTTTCAACTAAATAAATTTACTTGAAGCAAAGACATTCTGTTTAACATTTATAATTTTTATGCCGATAAAAGTTTTTTTTTGAAGAGCAAGAATTAAACAAAAAAGCTAATTTTTGAAGAGCAAACAAATTTCAGCTCAACATTTGACAGCAATATACAAAAAAAAAAAAAAAAAAAAATAAAAATAAAATGATATTTGGATAAAATTCGAATGATGTAAAACAGTTTCAAATAAATAATTTTTTTTTGATTAGGAATTAAAAAAAAACAAAAAAAAAAAAAAAATGACAAGTTTTTTTTTTTTCAAATCCCCCCCCCCATAAACTTTATAAAATGATGGCATGGGGAAGGAAGCTTATATATATATATATATATATATATATATATATATATGAGAGAGAGAGAATAGAATATATAGTTAGTTTTCTTCTTATTTCCACCATTAAAATGAATTTTTGATATACACAAACAACAATATTTCTTTTGGGGGAGGGGTGAAAAATTAATAACAAGATCAAATAGTTGATTATTTTAGCTGCTACTGAGGTGTTTGCCCAGTCAGTAAAACAATATCAGTCTTTCAAAAGCTCCCTACAAATCAACAAAAACATTATCCTAAGCAGTTAAATAATCGATTGAAATTTTCCCTTTCATCCATTTATGCCTCTTTTTACAGCAATAAAATCTTTTAATTTACACTGATACATGCATGAGAAAATAAAATTAAAATAAAACGACACAAACAGAAAAACTCAATACAAACCAGGGTCTTTCATTTTTGTCTTCACAATTCTTAACAAGAAAATTTTGGAAAACTTTTTGTAACAAGATTTTCACATAGCATATACAATTAAAGTACATGGACAGTATTCAGGGTCTTTTTTTTCTTCTTTTTTTTTTAAACATTAATTTTTGTTTCCTTTAAGTGGACTATAAATGCAACACAGAAATAAAAAATAAGTCACAGGGATAATATAATTTCCTTATATATATATATCTTTTTATTTCAGGGTTTTGGGGATCTGCATATAACTTTAATTTTTGTCATGAGATATTTTTTTTTTGTTTAATATTTCATATTTTTTTTAAATATCTATTTGGCAAATTCTCAAGTCTTCATTGGATGCCAATGAAGTTAATTAGTAATTTATGTTGCGACTGGTGAAATGAATTGTGGTTATCTGTCTGCAAAGCTCAGTGTGGAGACTCTTATCGAATGTTAAACTACACCATATTTTATAAACTTATATAAAATTATTTAATGCATATACCAAAATATTTTCATACAAACTTTACAGTTATCTACTTATTATTTAATAAATCCATCTTTTTATTTAGAGAAAATTGTTTAAAAAAGACAGACTCATACAATTATTTTTAAAAAGGAACAAAAACACTATTAACCATAAAATCATTTGGGATCTGATAAAAATACCAACAACTCTGAACAGATCATTTGTTAAAAAAGGGAAGTAGAGTGTTACAAATCTCAAACATTGATCTAATCCAAAATAATTCAGGTCAAAAGTGGTCAAATAGAATAAAACATGGAGTTTGAGAAATATTATCGTTGAGAAAAAGAATATTCAACTTAATTTAACCTTTAAATTATTTCCAAGTGCAACAGATTGTTTCAAGGTTGGAGGTGTAAAAATTGAAACTGTTTTTTCTTATTACCTTGACCAAAAAAAGAAAAATCCTCGCAGCTCATCTCTTCCAGAGAGATGGACTACCAGAAATAACAGCAATTTTAATGCCGCAAGATTTGGGGAACACTAGTGTTGCTGGTATTGTAATTTAAAGACCTGTTGATTGAGGAACCAAATAGACAGAACTACCAACACTTGAATCAAAGTCAGAAGGACCAAAAAGATCTCTTAATAAATGATTTCCCCAAATTTTATAGCTACTTCTAGAAAAGGTTTTATTTTGCTTCTGTCAACAGGAGGATACCAAAAAGTTAGGAAATGCTTGAATTTATGAATTCTCAAGTATTAAAAAAGCTTCCACTGTTCAAGTAATGTACTGCTAGATTCTTACATTCTACTAAATAACAAATAAGGAAAATAATTTCAAGTAGAAAAATAAAATCATTCAAATGTTCTATACAAGCCATTGGCATCAAACACTAGGTGAATTATTCAATGTGTATGTATCATATTTGGGGAAATAATCCCTTAAACAATGTAAAGTTTTGGAAGGAGGGAATAAAAGAATAAAGAGGAGTTTATAAAGTCTTGATATCTCTTATTTAGAATTTTGCAATATTTACAAATCATATATATATTGAATATACTTACATACACAAAACAAATAACCCAGGGAAAATTGTTTTTGTTTTTTTAAGGCTCGTGATATGTTTGCAATTGATATTAATACTTTATTATTATTTCTATCATTTTACAATATTATTTTTTTTCCAAATTTTAGAAATACACAAATGGAGGAAGTCGTAGTGAGCATAATGTTAAATAAAACATATCAACTACGATATCCAATATGATAACTTAGGAAAGTAAATGGTATTTACAGCTAGATTTTACAGGTGAAAAATGGACTGCCCATAGTAAACATGGTGTGGTGAAAGTAAGTATCCTCACAGACATCTTTTGAAATATTTTGAAACGTATTATTGTGATACATTTCAAAATAAAAATGTCTGAAGACACTATTTTGTCCAAAGCATATATGCATGTTCATAGCAAGAAGACTTGAGGAGCCATAGATATCCTCAGAATGGGCAGTTTTGTTACTTACAAGTTAGACTTCACAAGAGCTCATAGAACAAGAAGTTGTGACAATTATGAAATAAATCATACCATGTAGGATTTCACCAGTAGTTATAGAGAATTGAAGGGAAGCAACTCAAGTTATACCATGTAATCCAAGTAAAAAAAGTTAATCCTACTTACTGATAATGCAGAATATGTATATAGAAATAAATACATCTCCAGTACTTTTCTTTTTTTTAACATGAACATAAAGATCTACTTGATTAAAGAAAAAGATGGATTATGGCAGCTGCTCTGAGTGGTGGTGGTGGTAGTAGTAGTAGTGAACAGCAGAAGTGAACTACTTGAAGTAGTCTGCATATGACCAACATGCACAACATTACTTTAACAAGAGAAATGATTTCTGGGAAAACAATTTTTGCATAAATTTGGATTTCACAGCAGAGAAGTAATAACAGTTTTGAAGAAAAAATTTAATTTCCTTCTTGATTCAATGTTAAAAGAGCCCTTTCAGAAAGAAACTTACATTTTTTTTTAGATTGTTTATAGAAAATGCATACAAAATAATGATTTGAACTATATGAAAAAATCATATTCTAGAACATGGCCATTCGTTAATAATGATTACCATAACTCTCACTGTTTCTTTAACTTGTTTTCACCTCATTTCCAAAGTTAATAAGTATTTGTATGATTTTTGTATTAGTTTTTTGTAAACATCAAAAGGCAAAAAATTAAATTAGATTAAACAAAAAAAAGAGAAGAAAAATATAAGTCTTTTTTACCCATAATAATCAAAAATTGAACTTACAATACAATATATTTTGATGGTTACTTTACAGCTGAAGACCTACAGCAGATCATAAAAAGGGCTTTTATAAAATATTGGATCATCTTAAGATTGACTTGTTTTCAATCCAATCACACCATTTCCAAGATTACTGTGTCCAAATTTACAATATTTCTCCTTCTTCCAACAAGGTTTAATAATTGATAAAATATTTCTTCACATAACGAAATAGAAGGAGCCGAATACAATAATTATGTATGTGAAAATGAATATTTACATATTTATACCTTTTCTAACCAACACAGTGCAGGAGTGTGATCTAATCTGAGATCAAATTTCTCAGTGATATCAAGCCTTGGACAGTGCGAGTGCCACTGAACTATGCCCAGAATTTAGTGTTAAGAATTTTACATGAATTGTGAATGAAGTAGACAAAGACATAGGTTAAGACGACATATTGAAGATCTACATCAGTGGTTTCTAACTCTAGGCTCATAGAAATTAGAAATAAATTTTCCAAGGATTAAGACTGATCAAAAATCAAATATTTTCTGTTAATTTTAGATAAAGACCAAATTTTTTTAATATCATTAGATTTCCATGTCCACATTGTCCACTTTCATATATAAAAAAGCCTTCTTCTCGCAAATCGAATCAAAGAAGCAGGATTCACATAAATTAAAATCCATAATAATCCTATTCCAAGATATCACTATGAATTGAAATGTTGGTAATGAAAAAATAATTGAGCTATTTCATTCAATTGAAAGTGATCATTAGAGATAAAAAGTCAGAAACCACAGGTCTGGAAGGGAAAAAGAAAAAAAATGTTTATTAAACTGATGTATTGCAATTTTAGAAGTATTAAACCAACCACAAATAGAGAGAGCCATTCACCCAAATTGGAATCTAAAGTTTTCTTAATCCTAAGCTAAAGTATTTTTTAAAGATACTCTTCAAATTAACAGAACTGACACCTGAAACAGAATTTACAAACTCCAAAACCTTTAAACCTGGCCCCTACTGCTTTAACCAAACCTACAAAAACAATGTAGAATCCCATCATGTATCACAGATTTGACAAATTGAATAGATTGTATTAAAACCAAAGTGGTAAGAATTCTTCAGATTATTTGATGGCTTTCCTTATGTATATAAGTATTCTCGACTACTAAATAGTTGCCCTCCACCACTTAAATCTTTTCAAAATATTTCACCAACCCTTGCTTATTAATTATTCTGACAATGAAGATCCATTTCCCCACACTAATAAGGTGACATTGTGTTTCCTTTAAAGGAGATTTTACTCCACACATTGGCATCTTTCTTCACAAGTCATCATAACTGAATATTCTTTTATGTACATCTTTTGGCACAATATCATTTTCATGGACCCAAAATTGGACCCATCTAAAAGAGATACTTTCCCTATAGCATCAATTGGTGTCAAGTGATGTAAATAATTTGATTATTCTACATATTTTGTTGATGGAATTTTTCTTTTTGAAAAATCTTTTTTTTTTTTCCCCACATATAATGAATTTAATCAAAACAGTAACAGAATAATTCAAATTTACTTACCTTTACTAAAAGCTTCCGATTATTTTGATATTCAGACTAATCTGACTAATAAAGAGAATATATTACCAACAGCCGACAGTTACTCACAATGAAACCGTGGGATTTTAATATTTAATTGAAAAAAAAAAAACACAATTCTATTTATTTATTTTGTGTAACAAAATAAATCATATTATTGTTACTGTTTTGATTAAAATCATTTCAGGTAAAAGAAAAAAGATAGCAAAAAAGGGAAAAAAATTCCATTAATAAAACAGATAAATGTTATTTTCAAACATGGTTGAAAAGCAGATATTTAGTGGTTGTCCATATGATAAATACTCCATGGAGGAAAAAATATGCTTTCAACCGGGTTTTTTAATGATTATGAAAGATCAGTACAGTTCACTTCATTTGAAAAAGTGAATCCTAACAAATAGTAGGACTTGAATAAATAAAACTACTAACACATTTACTTGGTTTTATTGATTGATAGATTTTAATTTTTTTCCGACCCGCCCACTAATTGGATATTTTTTCTTTTTATCCAATCCCCCCCCATTAATTAGATTACTCTCACTAATTAGATTTTTCCAATCTTCCTGCTAACTAGATTTTTTTCCCAACCCCCTTATTTGGAACTCAATAAGTAAGGAAATAGGTATTTTCGATATTAATAATTTAAGTTCTCAAAAGACCTAGCTCCTCATTTTGAAAGATTAAATATCATGGTAAGTATTATACTTACTTCTTAATGTTTTCACTTTGAAAGTGTTTGGAGAAAAAGATTACAATGTATGATATTTTTACCAAGGGATTTTTCACAATACATACATATCAAATAAAAGTCAAGTGATCCTTTGCTTATTCGTAAAGATAATAGATTTTTTTTGTTTATAAATTAATTTGAATAATTTCTGTAAAAAGGAAATTTCCTTCAAGATAAATCTGTTAGTTATGTGCCACTTGATGCAATAGTTTTCAAACAATTCTTGAAATAAAACTGCAGACTTTGTCTCTTCTAGCTTCTCAAATAGAAAAAAAAGCAGCATTTTTCTTCAATTGGCATCCTCTACATAAACAATAATATATTAAAAAAAAATTCTTCAACATTACATTACCAGCACATCCGTCTACCAATAATTCCTCCAACAAAGTTAGACAGCAAATGAATTCATGACAACCAATTGTTGCAACCATTTACAGGATCATTAATCAACAAAAAGGTCTTTTCTCCATAATTGTTAGCCAACAATCAACAATAAAGAAAAATCATTTTAACAATTTTATATTACAAAAAACGAAGGGGGAAAAAAAAAAAAAAAATTATGAATATATTTAAAAAAAAAAAAAAAAATTGTCTGGCAGAAAATGCATGGGTTCATGCCTTCTCTCTTACTCTCTTTGCCTACTTTCCAAACAAAAATTTTTTTATAAAAACTCCATTAAAAAGAAAAAATAATATAGGCTCAAAAAGACATTTTTTCTTCAAGAAAAAAAAAAAGAAAAAAAAAAAAAAAAAGAAATTAATAGAATTCATCATTAACTGATCGACTATGCACATAAGGCTTGAATATACCAGAATGTGGAATTTCGAGGGATAAATACAAAAAAAAAAAAGATTAATTATTAAAGACAATGATATGAAATGAGAATTGGGTCTGCATGTATAAACATAGGATCGACTGAATTTTAGAGGAATTAGCAGATGAGATACAAGCAAACATAAAAACAGAAAAAAATTCTAGTCAAAACCATTAAAATGTCTTTTTTTCGATTACAATGAAGTAATCGATCCGACAAGAAAAATGTATTCTTTGAAAAAAACAGTTTTAGGGCAAATATTTACTCACTAATTTTCGACTGTGGAAAAATTGTTCTAACAATTTCTCTGCTTTCAGATGAAGAACATTCCAAAAATCAAATAGATTTGGGGATATTTTTCAAAAGTTCACTTTAAATAGAACTAAGAACTGAATATTAAGTTGTTGAATTTTACAAACACAAACATCTTGATCATAGTATATATGGTACAATAAATATATCTATAATCTAAATGAATATTTTTATTTGGTCTTTAAAATATGGAAATAGAAAACGAACTAGAATAGATGGATTGACCTCAAAACGGTTTGAATTAAACGGTTGAAATTCAATTCATGATAATGGTAACTGATGAAAAATTAAATATTTGAAAGTTCATTTTGCCCCTCCTTCAGAGAATAACCTGAGAAGTGAAAAAAAATGTTATCCATCACCTGCCTAAAACATTTCCATGTCTGGAGAAAAAAGAGAATTAATTTGATGATTTAAAAGTGACTATTATAGATCCTGTTTATTCTATTTTTTTCTCCCCTGCAATTGATAGTTATACGAAATAGTCTGCTTATATCTGTCAGACAAGTATAGGGTCACTGGAGTTTTACACACTGTATCCCATTTTCCCCCGAGCAGGTTTGGATGGAAATTTAGAAAAAAAGAAAAAAAAGAAACTTTTTTCACATGGGAAATTCTTTCATTAGTTTTGTGTTGCTATCTTCAGTGAAAGATAATCATCACTGCTACAAAAACAACCTATAAGAAAATGGAAACATGAAAGAAAAAACAAGATATTTCACACATTATTTCTCTTTTTTGTTTAAAAATTTGGGTTCTATAACTTTTTGAAAAAATCCCAAACATTTAGCAACCTTATAACAAATGTATAAATAATTTAGAATTAGGTGAATTTTCTTTAATGGTTTTTGGCTGCTAAAATTAGGAACAAAGGGAAATGATCTCTGCTTTTATCATTCACTTCCTCCCATACTTGCATTGGGTAATCAACTCTATTATAGTAAGTATTCTCCAAACATTTAAAGGATTTAAGAAAACTACACAAAACAAGTTTTAAAAACTAAACTTCTTGATCAAAACTAGGTTTATAAAAGTATTTAATTTCTAAATGTTTACACTAGAAGTAGTAACAGGTTATAAAAGTAAATAAAATTGTTTATTAATTCACAATCACAGAAATGAGAAGCCTATCCTGCCAGAATATTCATCCAAGGTGCAGATACCCTTATCTAAGTTAAAAACCAAACGAGGTGTGTGAATAGTTATAAATTTCATCTGACAAACTAAGACACTCATTCATCCCATGTAACACTGGAAGAGCTAACTATCAAGTCTCATTGTTTCTGTTGTTTAAAAATGTAAAGAGAATGAATGAAACTTGTAAAATACAGAAAATGGTTCCAGACTGATTTATCTAGGTTGCTTGTATAAAAAGAGCAAAGTCGAAGGTTTCTAAATGTACTGATATTATCGATCATGATGTAACTGATCAAATTTAAGATACAAACAGACCTTATTCTTCATTTTCATTTTTTTTTTTTAGAGAATGGGGAAAAGATAGAAAAGAGACAGAAGGCAGTGGTAAGTACCAACATTCCCAAGCCAGACTAAATTGAATGTGTGTGCATGTCAAAAAGGAGGAAAAAAAACTTTTTTCCATGTGTCAAATAAAAATTTACAAAAAGAAAGATTAGTTGCATCACAAAAATAACAAAATTTACAGCAATAATAATGATAATATATTTGATTCTTGAATTTTTTTTTTTTTTGCATATTGCATTAAAAATGCTTTTTGTGACAAAGAATTACAATAAGCAAAATTGCTGTAACCAATGATATTACTTTGATTTTACAAACACTGGAGAATATTCTATCAAAGAGACAGACACCCATCCATATACACACACTTGAAAATACAGAAAAAAATTCAAATGAGTAGGATCAGTGACACACCACATGATCATCAATTCTGGCTCTTTCAATAGTGCAGGCAGCACACTTTAACAACTCTGAACCCATCTAAGTGTTGAGAAGTAGATACTCAACATTTTGTCATTAGTCAAAACACTGAAATTGTTAGAAATATCAGAAAGACTGCAACATTTTTATCAATTGTTGAGTTTTTTCATCTCTGCATTCCATGTCATTTCATTATTTACATATTATGAATGATATTTTGATACTGACAAAATTCTAGGTATTTCTACTGAATATAAAAAGTAAACCTGTCTTGTTTTTAATTCAAAGAAAAAAAAAGCAGTAATATTTTGTGAGGTAAGCGAGATAAGTGAATTCTTTTCACCCCTAGTAATTCAAAATTATTTCCATGTTTGTTTTGCATAGTTGTGCTTTTTATCTCAAATGTTCAAATTTTCACAATAAAACTCATGGGTTTTCCAAGATAAGATAAACGTAAAGTTAAAATTTGTAAATAATTGCCAAGTTTCCGATGTTAGAGTTTCTACAATTGTAGCCGTAATCTTTTCTTTGGTTTTATATAATATGTATACATTTTACTTTTTTTTTTTTATAACAAATAATTTTTCAACAATGGCCATCTATTAGTTTTAAGCTATGAATCATTCTATAGAGTAATTTGTCATTTAAGAAAAATAAAGATAAAGCTAACTATATACATACTTAAATAAGAGCAACTCAATAATTTTAATTTATCAAAGGTTGATGCTACAATTTAAAAAGTTGCTTTGTACAATTTGGCTACTGAACAGTTAATATTACAATTTGAAATACACAGTGAGCTTATTGCAGCATGAAATTATTTCTATAAAATGTTAAATGCCATTTTCATATATAAAAATGTACTTTTGCACACTAGTAAAAATTATGAAAAGAAAATGGCTTAGCCACAAAAGATTTTAGTATTAGAACTGCTTCTATGTCAGGCAGGGCCTAAAAGTTTTAGGGGGTGTCTGTGTAAACTTGTGTATGAGACCAAATGATTTTCAGTGTTTTGTTAATGTAGAATAAATGAATATCAGATTATTATTGTTGTTGAGCCAAGTTGAAATTGAAAAGACAAAAAGATAGAATGAATTCAATTCACTTAAAGTGTATGAGGCTCACAAAATTATTTTGATGAAATCAGTGATTGGAATGTATGATATGTTAACACTGAACAAAAAGAGAATTACTGGAGGACACCCAAGACATTGACGATATCTTTTTTTTAGCAAACATTTTTTCTCAGTTTTTAAACATTTTTAACTTCAAAAATCTGTTATGGTGAAAAAAAAATAAATAAAAAAAAAATAAAAAAACATCAATGTTCTCTTATAAAAACAAATCTAAAAAAAATATTGTATATGCCTCGTTTTGTTTTAAATTCTGTTTTTAATACCCCAAATTTCCAATTTTTTCTGTCTATATAAACATGTTTTTTTTCATTTTTCCCAGTTTTCATTTTGTAAGCAGCAAAAACATTATTTTCTTTAAAAAAAAAAAAAAAAAAAAAAAAAATCCATTGCACCTGATAACCGCAAAGTGCATTTTTATTTTATATTTATGAATACTTTTGGCTGGTCAGAAAGAAAAGATTTTGACCTTTCCAATCAACTTTCTCTGTACTTTTAACATCTTTTTTTGTAACTTCTCATCTTTTACAGATGGAAAGTGCAGGTCAATCTATGGGTCAGATCCAGCTTCCTGGACACATACATACACACACACATACATACACAAAATTTTGACAAAATTTGCAGAAGGGAGAGTTTTCAAAGACCAAACAATTATTTCTATTTTGGTTTGATGTTGAAAAAAAGATTTTTCAGTGCACATGTACTAATAATTATGATATTTAAAAATGCCACAATTTTTGGCAGATTGAACAATATTAAAAAGCTTGTTCGTCAGTTGAAATTCAAATAAGAGCAGATAATCAACAACTTCTATCAAAACATTTATTCTATTAACATGAAATATTACAAATGTTTTATTTTTTTTTTTTTTTTTTCAATGATTTTTTTTTTTTTACTACCCTCATCTTTCCTATTGCTTTTTCCTTGACAATATTTCAGGCAATTACTTTTTTGGCCATCTCCAAGTGATTCATTCTTAGGTTATCTTCAGGTTAAATTTAGTTCAGTACTAAGTCCATTGGTCCATTAGCAGTGATATTGGACAACAATTTCACCTGAAGACAACTAGAGAGTGAACCAGCCAAAATTTTGTTGAAAAATAGTTTTTAAAAATATATATATAATCATAATTATTAAAATAGTATTTGTATAACTTATTTCAAATAATAAAAACTTACTCTTGGAATCAACCATTCACTGGATTTGAGTGTTAAGGTAAGTTTTATGAAGTTATTAGCATAAAGCACTGGAATTACCAAGGCAGACAGATTGTGAAAGATATTGGGTGAGAAGTAGCAGAATTGCATTTCACAAGATTATTTGTGTAATTTTTCTAACAATATTCAATTACATTATGCCTTATGCCCTTCTAGTTCATGCTTGATCGAATGTACGTTTTGTGTAGAAAATCAGGTTATACCCAAGTAAATTAAAAAAATAGAAAAGATGGTCTATGATTATTTACAGCACTCTTATTTGATCCTGAATCTAGAATTAGGAAACCTTCATAAATCCTATTCAGCAGAGTACTAACTCAATGAATATCATTTTAAAAGGTAGTGCCACTGATCGAATTCCTCAATTAAATCAATTAAGCTAAAAGTAAGATTTTGATTACCTGAGCAAATAATAGTTACTAATTGGAATTTAGATTACCACCCCCAGAGAATTGAACAAACCAATAAACTAAACAATACTTTTTTTTTTTCATAGGAAAAGATAGAAAAAGGTGGTTTCAAATATCAGAGCCATTGGTTTGACATTTTCTAATTCCTATAATAGATTTATGCACAAAATATGTTCATAACTGTTTTTCAATTATATAACTGTAGACCAAAGATATTATTTAATGTGCAAGGTTTTTCATTTTTATTTTTTTTTTTTGTGAAGTGTATAAAAAATACCTTTAATATTGTGCAAATATCCAATTATCGTATGCTGTGTCCATGTAAAGTTAAATAACCGATGATTCAGTTCTATCATGATGTTATAAAAATTATAGAACCGTTATATAATAATCTTGTAAACCAAGTGATTTATATGCTACAAAATGAATGTCCTAGCAGTTCTCACACTAAATTAGTACAAATTATTAAATCCAAATGCAACCTTTACAACAATAGGAAATACAGGCAACAATAATAGAAAAATAGAAGAAATTAGGATAGGAAATTTGATCTTGGAACTTTCAATAAGGATTTGTTTTAAATTATTAAAAACCTTAGAATTTGCAAAGATATTACATCCAAGAACCAAAGATCATAAAGAACTTGTATACAGAATTAATAATCACTCAATTTTTTTTCACCAACAAAATAATGTACTTTTCAATATTACTTTCAACATTAATGAGGACAAAAAGTTTTATTCATATTAACATAAAACACAAACTTAACATTCAAGCTAATCTTTAAAATGCAAGGAATTAAAGTGAAAAAAAAAAAGAAATGAGTCAATGAGAATATTTTAAAGTAAAATTTAATTCAATTTTTTTCATCAAAGAAGTTTAGAACTTTGACAGTTATATTGTAAAAATTCTAATACCTACAATGGTAAAAACTTTTCTGCTTTGAGTTACTGCTTCTATTTGTTAAAATTTTATAAACTGTTTGGCCATTGTGGGAATCAGACTTTTCACTAAATGACTGTAACGATTCCAAACTTTTTGAATGGATATGATAAAATGAAATTTTATTTTAAAATACCTTCATATTTCTTGAACTTTTTTTAGTTGAAGAAAAAAAAAAAAAAAAGATATAAAGATTATCTCCCCATAAGACTTTTTTTTTTCTAAATACTGTTTTCAGAATACGTGCATTTTTTAATTGGCCAAAATCAATTTTTTTTCTGTTATGTTTTGTTCTTATTCTTCATGATTCTAATTTAATTATGTTAATTCAACTGCTATTCACATCCTTTACATTGAGACAAACAATAATCTTAATAGAAAAGAATTGGAGAAACATTTCCTTTTCCTCTCTTTCAAATAGAAGTCTTAAATTAGATTGAAATTAAAGAGGTGAAGATTCTCCAAACTGTCAGAGTGAAAAGAAGCACTATTCTTTTATCCCAGTAAAACAAGTGTGACTTATAGCCTCAGCTTTGTGCTGATTGGTTTAAATTGCACCAATAGCTCGATCAGCACTGAAAACATGAACAATGGCCACATTCAAGAAAATCTTCAATTTTTTTAAAAGGAAAAATTTGGGCAAAAATCAAACTAGTGTTATTGTCAATTGGTGCAGCAAGAGGAATATTAACCATTAAACAACCACTTTTTACAGTACAGATGTCAAAAGTTACAGCATTATAACAGAGATTCTTTAATAACATTCAGCCAAATGATTTAGATTAACATATTCTATTGAAGAATTTAAAAAATCCCTTTCCTTAGTTGAATGTAATTCATTGAAATTAATTTCAGAAAATACAATTGGAAAATTGTTACATGTTAAGACATTTATGCATCCTGTGTATGTTAACCATGTTTGTTTTTTGTTTCACTGGTGGGAGGTGTTCAAAGAATGGACAGAAGGATGTTGGAATTATAGACATTTGATTGATAGTCTAAACACGTGGCTATATAGTACCCTACAGACACAATGTTGCTCAACCTAGCAACTATGTTAAACCCAATATAAGTTGAAACGATTCAGCTATCAATCATGATTAACCAATGAGAGAACAATAGAGATTCAAAAGCAGACATAGAAGCTGTTTTTATTGCTTTATCAAAATTTAAGGAGTGTATAAAAATTAATGATTTGAACCAACTAAGGTAAATGCTCTTCACAAAATAAAAGAGACCAGTTTTGTACGAAAGAAAATGCCGAAGAAATTCATTTGGGATTGGAAGGTTGTTCATAACTTTATATAAACACAAAAGGCTTTTATCATAAACAAAGGATAACAGTTATGAAATCAGGCTGAAAACTGACAAAACATGGAACCTTGTAAATGAGGAAGTGGAACCTTACTGCTGCCTGTTGCCAATATGTGATCTCTTTTTTTTTTCCCTTTTTAATTCCCTTGTTTTTCAGCAAATAGCATTTATCATGTTAACTTGTATATATGCTGAGAAGCTTATTGTGAACACTAGGATTGTGGGTTTGGCAAAGGCTTAGACTAATAACAGAGACCTAAAATTTCATGCCAAATGTTTGGCAAATTAGGATTGTTATAAAAAGAACTGAAAAAGAAAACTTTATATATCAGTTACATACCTGTAAAATTCCAAACACTCTTAAGTATAAATGACTAAAAACAAACAATTCAGTTTAAAATGCTTCAAGGTATTAAGTAGAAATATCAGTTACTGCAGAGCAATATTTTTGACCACAAATATGTGATTTGATCATTAGATGACCTTTCTTAAGCACTAATACAGGACTTGATCACTTTAAGCAGGAGTCTTCGAACTTTAAAGACTCAGGGGAACCCTTCTCAATAATTAGATTTTCTAAGGAACCACTTCTAAAAGCAACTTTCCCTTTACATACATACATTATATATATATATATATATATATATATATGTGTGTGTGTGTGACAATCGGATTTTTGCCTAGTTTATGGAATTATCTGAATGTGTTTAAACCCTAAAAAGAAATACATCCTCGAATGGAAAATAAAAACTAAGCTTGCAGGAGGAAGACAGATATTTGAACAACTAGTAACTGAACAGCATCTGTCTCACATAATTGAACGAGATGCTTTCAATAAAAAAAAAAAGTAAAATGTTAATTTTTTTTCTTCGATAAAAAGTACTGTTCATGTAGAAGAAATGAAATAAAAAATGATTCCTTCGCAGCCTTTGTGAGTTATGACATAAAGAATTATTAAGTATATTGCGAAAATGTCACTTTGTTTCATGGGACCCCGTGGTTCCGCGGAACACAATTTGAATACTACTGACATAAGGTAATAAAACACTTGGAGATTCAATCTACCTCACCCCAAAAAATGCACAGCTAATTATATCAAAAACTGAGACGATTGGATAGTATATACTGGATGAGCTCCAAAAAAGACCTAATATGTCTGGAAAATGGCCAATTGAATGAAATATTGCAAGTTTCTGACACAAAGATAGAACTTAAAAACCTGGATTGAAAAAAAAAAAAAAAAATATCTTGCATCAACCTCTCCAGGGAAAAAAAACAAAAATTGTCAGCTACTTCCTTTAAACATATCGAATCTTTTTTTTGGATCATTACTAAAACATCAACATGAAATTCATGACAGAATTTACTTGTAATAAAGATTAAATTTTTTGCATAAAACTTTTTTTAAAAGGTTTGAAACCCACATTAAGATTTAACCTGCTGAAATTATATTGATCTAAAAACAGGTATTACCCTTTAATCTTAGTTGAAATAAATAAATAATAATGATTTTGAATCGCATAATCAAAAGAGCAGGTACACATCACTCAACCTCTTGATTTGTTTGTCTACCTTTTCAATCAATTTTTCAGTAAACGAAGAACAGTTCTGAAAATTTTCTAATAATTATAAATAAGACATCTCTTCACCGTTGAAAAATACTGTAAATACTAGCAATAATGTCCCTTAAAATTCTGAGGTTTTAATTCCGGTTCAGGTCTATATTTGCTGGAAAAGTTAACCTCCTCAAAATAAGGCAGCAACATTTCCATCAGGCTGCCATGTTAAAAGGGTCTAAATGGATTGATATGGCCCATCATGAGATATTCTTTATGCTTAATAAGTTGACATATACGTAAGCATATATGGTATACATTTATTTCTACACACATACACTCCCGTATTAAGTAACATTTCATGATAATGTATTTCTATTTACTCCTCTACATAGAGAGGTAGATTTTCTTATAAAACAAGCAACTACACAACTGTGCAGAGTTCATAGTTAAATGCACACAACAAACTTTGGAAAACTAGAGCTTGCTATTTTAAGGAAAATTTAGCAAGAAACTTGTTATTCAGAATTGATGTGCATACAATTATTATTCAAATTCAAATACATAATTACATGTTAAATGCCAGAATTTATCATATGATAGCAAACCCAAATTATATGAAAACATTCTTAAAAATGAAACCAAATTACACACACACACTAAGATATTTCATAATCATTATGTTTTTTATCATCATTGATTATTACTATTATATATAACTTATTCTTCATTAATTAACAATTCATATAATTTGAATTAAACAAATTATACCAACTAAGACAATATTTATAAATTAAATTTTTGAACCATGCAAAATCAGCAATTTGCCACTGAAATACATATTTTTATTTTGTCCTTTGTCTTTTAAATATGCTACTGAACATCAAGCAAATGTCTATAGTTGAGAAAATACATTTTATGGATAAGATTTAAAAGATAAATCAATCCTCAATTTAAATAATTACTTCAATTCAAAGATATATATAATTTTCTATCAAAATCTAGAGTAATTCATATGAAACACGGAAAACATGAGATCAATATGTGCTTGTTTGCTTGTGCTAAGAAAAACTATTGTATTGATATTGGCAAAGTTTAAAGGGAAACCACAAAGTGTTTCTTTTGGTCTTCTGTCTGCCACAGTAGCTATTACAGGATGGAAAATGTCGTATATAAAACACACGCAGGAAAGAAAAATGCAGATCCCTTCGGGTTTTGGTTTTGATTTTTTTCCTACCATAAATGCAATAATATTTCTCCATGCGTTTTAATAAATCAGCTAATAATTTAGCCCACCACCACAAATAACAAGGAAAAAAAACTGTGTCTGTTCTTCATATAAAAATGCATGTGAAAAAATAAAAACCATTTTTTAATATTTCCTCCATTTACAATGTTTTAACAAAAAGTTGAAGTTATCTTCCAAATAAAACTCACAAAAAAAAAAAAAAAAAATGAATAAATTAAAATGGTAAAATCCAGGTAAGCAAAAATGGCAAAATAAAAAAAAAAGATCATTTTTAGTTTAAAATGGCTTGCCTAAGAAACTCACCCCTGCAAAAAAAAACAAAAAAACGTTTGGTCCTTTAAGTTCTACTTCAAAACAATAAAATGATTTTAAGAATATGAATTATTAATAGTAAGAAAAAAAAATTAGAGAAATTCAATTCAAACAAAATATATTGAACTCAGATATTATGTAAATATTTCCTGTAAAGAGCCCTAAAGTGCGAACGACATTTTGTTCGGATATCTTTTAATTGAAAAAAAGAAAAAAAAAAAAAAAAAATATGTGTTGTTTAGTCCAAGAAACAGGGGAATAAATAAGAGAAGTGAAGTTTTTTTCTGAAGTGGTCAAATAAAAATACTCTTTCCCTTCTGCCATAGCCAGACAGACATATACACAAAAACACACACTACCAGTAATGAAAGACAATGTTTTTTTTGTTGTTGTTGTTCTTTTCTGAAAGATCAAGTAAACTTTATCAGTTTTGTCTCTGGACAAACAATAACCAGGGGTACATCATTGACACAATCCTCACAACATGTGTTTTGTAGAAACATCAAGTAAAAAAGCAATTTGGTAACTATTCATTCTCCCATTTTCAATATTTGGTTGTGATTTTAAAAAAATAAAAAATTGTTTTGTTTTTTTGTGTTTTGCTTGTTATTTTCTTCTCAGTTTTACATGTTATTTTTTTTTTTTTTAAAGAAATTTTTTTTCCGTCATCATTCTCATCAGATAATCCAAAGATGTTCTTTTCCTCATTCATTAAATATGCTCTTTTCACTTCTCCAATCCACTTTTACCCCGTCCCCCATTGGTTCATAATTTTACATTTCTCTGTAAATCCTCGTCTGAACTTGGTGCTCTCAGTGAAATACACGAGTGTTTGTTCACTCTTTGTCCAATACATCTTCCTCAATCCGACTCTGAAGAGAGAAATACACCACCCAACTCAGAAACATACTGCTCACTGGTGCATCCAATCAAGTAAGAAAGAAACAACACCAGACAAAGTGTGAAGGGAGGTGAAGGACTGTCACAAACACATAGAATTATTAATATTTTTTTTTATTCTGCAGATTCAGTCCCATCCTGCCTGTCTAGTTAGCATCAATCATCTTCTCGGCCGAAGAGAAATTCACAATGCTTTCTCCAAGTGCAAGGCCGACCAACAAGCCTTGGTCAAGGAAACCAAACTCCCCCAATGTTTACACCAAAACTCCTTTCCAGGCTAGGGTAAACTTAATTGGGAACTTCTTCCTTCTTTTCTTCGTTTGGTCAAAGCAAATTGGTGTAGCTGCTACCATCACTGACTGCTGTCAAACAGCTTTGCCAGGAGCAGGCTGCCAAATATATGTAGTACCAAAAGACAAAAATGTCAATTGACAAAATTTCAAGGTTTGCTGACAACAGAGTCCAACGCCAGAGCAGCTAGAGTTGATGTTACCATTACAGACCCTGTATCCCCAGTGCCGTAGGAACCAATCTCCATGTACTGCTGTGCCTGGGAAGAAGGCAGCCTGTACTGGGGTTGTTTTTGCTGGATATTCAAAGCAGATACCTGAACTGGAGTACTGATCATGGGAGGGAACGATGCGGAGAAATGGTCCTGTGAACACAACTGTGGCGTTGCCAGTTGAACTCCTCGATCGTAAGCTTTAGGTAGTGGACTGCCTATCCTGGTACCTTGGTATGAATGTAAAGCCGATTCATCAAAACTGCGATGAGTTTCCACAGCCACACTGACGTTCGAATGGATGAGTGAATGTTGCTTGAGACTTTCAGATTGAACAAAAGTATCTCCACACATGCCACACACATAGGGATTTTCTTGCTGCAAGAGAAATAGCAAGCAAAATATGAGTACTTTTAAAGACTAGCATTTCAAGGTTAGCCAGAAGAGACAAATATGAACAACAGGTCGTAAATTAGTGTTGTAATGGTCTCTTCAGGAGGAAGAGATAACTGGAAATCTTTTTAAAAAGCTGCTTCGTCAAATAGGATCTGATTGATTCAATGAAGTTAATTTCTTAAATAAAATGTCACCGGTCCAATCAGCTAGAGATACATAACTTATTTTCCTTATCAGTTGCCTGAATTATGAGCTGACATCTTCCATTGGAAACTGCTATCATACCTGGTAGTACCTTTGGGTAACTTTTTCTTTAAAACTTACATGGAATGTCCTTAAAACAAATGTAATGAAATTAGGTATATGACTTTAGTATATTTTCAATACACATACATCAATCTAAATTTCAGAGGACATACACCTTGTTTACGAGGAACAGCCAGCACAGTTTGACTTCTGCAGGTTATTCATTCTAGAAGCATATCTTATGTTGCTCTTCCTGAGTAGACCTTTTCTAATGTGGAAGTTGGGGTCCATAATTTTCTACTACATTACAAGTCAACATAATTCATTTTCCAGGTTTGCAATCCTTAAGTCCAGAACCACCTTCCCTACTTCTTCAAGACCAACTCTTGTAATTCGTGCAGAAATGAAGAGAAAACCACAAAGGCGGTGTGAGGCTAGACCAGCAGGAAGACAGAAATAAATAATTAAAAACTTTTTTTTTTTTAAATCCGGTCATCTCACCAGAAGGTTAGACTTTGACAAAAAGATATATATGTAGCAAGTTTGACTACATTAGTAATCTTTCCAGAGACAGATGAAAGGGAAAGGGGCCATGAGAACCGTTTATTGACTATTGAAATGTTTTTGTCTAATTCATTTCTTTTTTACAATTGGTGTAACCTGTAGGGGGTCTTTTTATTTTGAGAGCCAAATTCAACACTTTAAAAATCAGGGTCCATGCTCAAACCACATTATAAGCAATTCTGTATTATATCGAACCATGTTATAACAGGTCTACAATGTATTTGTTCCTATGATGTCAAGCAGTAGTTAAATTCTGTTGTGTTTCATTTTATATGTAAAATACGCAAGCTGTTATGTAATTCAAAGAAAAACAAGGAACCAACCTGTGAATGCATCTGCAAATGAATATGAAGTGTCTGTTTTTTAGAGAATCCAGCATCACAATACTCGCACACATATGGTCGTGGGTCTGCATGAGAGAGATGATTCTAAAAAATAAAAAAGAAATAATATATGACTAATGGCTGTCGATTATCACAAAAAAAAAAACAAAAAAAAATTCTGTTCCATTAGACACATATTACACACTCCCAAGTTACAGTAAACCCTGGCTATAACATACTAATCGGGAAGAGAGGGTTGCTGTTAGAGCTGAAAGTTCATTATACCGAAAGGTTATCTCTCTTTCAGTGAACAAGAAGTAACTTTGGTTGTTTACCGTATTTAATGACCATCATTCGGTAAATCCGAAGGCAGTTCAGTTGCCTGTCATTCCATTTTTGACCTTACTTGACATCATTTGGTAAATAATAAGTTTAGTTCTCAATCCATGTTTCATGTTCCAGCATTTCGTTCAAGATAAAAATGTATGTTTTTCTCATCTCAGCGAAACATTAAGTTCCTGTTTTCAATGTTGAATGTAATCATATTTAGTATATCTCTGAATTTTTGAGATGAGGTATTATTATTATTTCTATTATTAATTGGACTATCCTCATCTTGGTTGTTTTTCATACAACATTCCGGCCGTTGTACTCTACGGCCTTCATCAGGTAGGTGTGGGGAAGACAAAAAAACTGCAAGTAATCTGATGGTTCTAGGTTCAATCCCAGTGTGAGACAATATAATAATACTACTAATGCCAAGAAGGGGAGTACGGTCAATATACCCCCGTCAGTTAAATAAAGGGTTCAGTTCGTTACTTCCCCACACCTACCAGATGATATCTGATGAAGGCCGTAGAGTGCAACGGCCGAAACGTTGTATGAAAAACAACCAAGATGAGGATGGTCCGAATAATAATAGAAATAGTAATCATATTTTTATTCTAATTTTTTCTTCATTAATTTTAAATTAATTCAGTTATTTTTCAATTGACAAAAAAAAAAAAAATGTTTTATGATGGTTGTTTTGTAATTGTTTTTTTGATTTCATAAAATTTACACTCAAAACACATTTTAATAACAAAAATGCAAAAACAATTTATTCTGATGCAATATTTTAAAATAATTAAAGAGTTAAAAATGATTTTTTTCTCAAAGTTATGAAAAGTCGAATGATTTTATGAAATTAAATTACTTGGTTTTTTCAGAGTGAAATGTGACTGGGATGAACTTCAAAACTTCAATCATTTTTTAGCATTCCCAAGTCACATGATTTTTGTGATGAAAAAAAATATAATTGATAACCACTCGTTTTTGTCAATTGAAAAAAAATATTCAAAAGTAATTGAAATTTATATAAAAACAATTAAAAGTACAACTATAATAATATTTAAGTTGAAAATGGGAAGTTAATGCTGTTTTGTTGACTTGAGAAGAACAGATACTACACTTTGATCTTGATCAAAAGGCTGGACCACCAAACTAGGATAATGCCATGCTTATTATGGTCAGTGTGTTTGCCACATTTTTAAAACTTTGTTTGGTAAATCCAAAGTCAGTTCAGATGGATCCTTGTTTTTTTTTTTTATGGTCGAAATTGATTAAATCACAAGTCTACACAAAATCTACAATACTTCATTTAAGACAGGTTGATTTCTTCTATAAATTAAATATCCTCACGTTTGAAGACTGCTTTATTAATGAACATGTATAGAACTTTGACCTAATAAATCTACCTTGGGCTTCAAAAGAAGGTTTTTACTAATTATAGAGAAGACAATCAATTTTAGCACGATAAGTAATGTCAATACTAGAGCAACAGTGTAGCTTTTTTTAGCTGCTGTCATGCACATAACCAATGCCATAGTCACAGAAGATATAGATATGAAGTTAGGACAGGACCAAATGGTCAGGAAGGAAGATAAGGTTATACCAATCTTCTGAGTGGGGAGGGCCAATCTGCCTTGAAATTTCGTACTTTTACCCAAGCATAAATACAAACAACTACCCAGTAAGACATATGCAACAACCCTTCTTCACATTTAAATTCACTGTACATCAAACTGAATATAATCAGAGGAATTTACATTCGTCTGATCCCTTGCTTATTTTTCTGTGTGATCAGAAAAACTATAAAATATCAAAGAAATCAGGAATTTTCTTCATATATGATCAATTTATCTCCATAGTTAACCATTTTCATTAGCTAACACTAGAGGATTCGTTTCGAAGTAAATTTCAGTTAACATACCTCCAGCTGATACGGTGATGTAAATGTCCTCGTGCATAAATGGCATGCATGAGTTGCAGGAGCTGCCATAGGAGTGATTGGTATGACACTTGTCCCTGATATTTCACTCTCATCATTGGTTAGAACGAAATAGGCAGGTTTTTGGATTCCGCTCCTCAGAACCTCTGTCATCTCGTCCTTGACGTCCTCACTTGATGAGTCAACATACTTTTTACACAATGGCTTCTGGTGGGTAAAGAATGAACTATGATCAGTGATATCTGCACTGATGATGGCTGCCTGCTCTCTAGAGACACCTCTTGTCTCAGCTATCATAAGTGCAGGCTCATGGCTTACCATATCCTCTGGAATCACAGCAGTTGTCGTAACAGTAACAGCAGCAGTGGTAGTGAATGAAGTCACAGTGGTACAAGTTGCAGTCACACAGGTAGAAGAGAGGCTGGTATTGATAGTTGACTCATCTATCGATAAATCAAGAGCTTTCTCTGTCCCTTGGATGGTTTCAACTCTGGACGGACCTGAAACAGAAGTAGAAGTGACAACAGTATCTGGTATTGCTTCTGATGGTGCAGTCGATTCGCTATCTGTAGATGAAGAGTTTTTGTTCCGCATCAATGTCAAACGATGCTTTTTGGCCCATAAGTGCTTTGGTAGATGATTCTGTTTCCAGAAATCCACTTTGCAGTTTTTGCAGTCGGGTGGTCTGGGAATCTCCTCTATACTCATAGACCTTGGGTCTCCATGACCCTCAGAGTGAAAACATTTGTGTAAGTGAGGGCGTGAGTGACCACAACTGCTGTCCTGGCTAAGATGAGTCTGCGTTTTCAGGTGTTGCCGTCGGTGTTCCGTGTACTCCTGGGCATTTGAGAAGGACTTATTACAAGTATGGCATTTGTTCAAATCTTCTTTGAAGGACTTTTGTAGGGTTAAAGGTTGTAAAGAACGACTTTCTTTGAATGATGAGGGTCCTTCAACAGTTTGTTGCATTCTAAGAGTTTTACTCTTGCTTGTAGAAACTAAAGATGAGACCTGACTTTCAGGGAATTCAGTTGACAATTGTTTTTCATTCAATTTGTGCAGAGTTGGCTGTGTTTCAGTTGTCATACACAAATGCTGACCATCAAGTTGGACAGGCGGCTGACTTTCAACTATTCGATGTGGCAACTGGTGATCAGAGGGCCAGTGTTGCTCAAGTCGACAAGGGGATAGCCTCATTTGAACCCTTGTTGGGGATAGATTTTCATATCTACCAGGAGATATCCTTTCTGTCTGTCTTGTAGGTGATAGTCTGTCTATTTGATGCAAGGAAGACAGTCCCTCAACATATTTGTTGGGGGACAGCCTGTTTGTTTGTCTCCTGAATGGGGGTTTGTCTGTAAGTCTTGTAGGAGACAGTTTGTCAGTAACCTGTGTTGGGGATTGACTGCGGAGAGATCTAGTGGGAGACAATTTTTCTGAGCATACTCGAAAAGTGGTTAACCTGTCCCTGTGTTGGCTTATAGGAGACAGCTGTCTCATTGGAGATAAATTATCTATATGTTGTTGAGAAGGTGATAATCGGTCACCAGTGAGCTTTTTGGAAGGTGATGACCTACCCATCTGTTTGTCAACCATTGGTTGCCTCAAAGGAGATAACATGTCCATAGGTTGGTTTGAAGAAGACAGGGTATCAACATGGGGTCGAGAGGGTGATAATGTATCAATATGATGTCTGGAAGGAGACAGTGCCCTTATGCTTTGTCTCGTTGGGGATAGTGAATCTACACGATGCCGTGTGGGTGATAGCATGTCCACATGTTGCCTTGTAGGCGACAGTCTCTCCACATGTTGCCTTGTAGGTGACAATCTATCCATGTGCTGCCGTGTCGGTGACAGCCTATCCACGTGCTGCCGTGTCGGTGACAACCTATCCACATGCAGCCGTGTCGGTGACAGCCTATCCATGTGCTGCCGCGTCGGCGACAATCTATCTACATGCTGCCTCGTCGGCGACAGCCTATCCACGTGCTGTCGCTTTGGTGATAGTCGCCCCATATACTGTCTCGTAGGAGATAGGCTTCCTAATCGTTGTGTGGGTGACAGCTTCCCAACTTCTTCAGGAGGAAGTTGCACATTGGGGATCATGTGTTGAACTTCAAGCATTGGGATTCGCCGCTCAACATGCACTCGTGCCTGCCCATTACCATAAGCTGACCTTGATTGAGAATTATCTATGTATAGCTTAGGAGATTGCCTTTCAAATGATCCAGTACATTGTTCAGAGTGAAAAGTTTTCTCAACAATTGCTGTTGGAGATTGTCTTGTAAGTATTACTTTATTTTGTGTAGCTGATTTTTCCATAATAAGACTAACAGGCTGAAATTCAGCCTGTCTTGTTTGGCATTGTTCTGGTACCAAATTCTCAACTAACTGTGACTCCACAACTATATTAGGATTTAACGGTTGTGTTGGGGTAATCACTTGTGGTATGTTAGTAGGACCTGGATAGGGAGAATTTGACACTAGTTCAGATTGCTGCTTGTGTACGAGCTGAGGTGGTTGAGCTATGTTTTCAACATTTTGACATGTTTGATTGGATACAATTATGCTCACAACTGATGAGTTGTTAGGGTCCTGCTGACTGGGTGAAATGATCTGACCTGGCTGACAACTAGTGGTTGCCTCAGAGCTACAAACCATCATCTCCATGCCAGATGATTCTCTGTTTAGAGACTGAGAGACTCGGACAGTTTTGGGACTGCAGACAAGCGTAGATTCTTCACTGCCAGAAGTGGTCAAGGGAATGATTACCGTCTGTGATTCATCTCTTGCTTCTTCATTTCTATTGATTGGTGATCTCTGAAAAGCTTGGAATGGGTGTTCAAATTGGAATGGTGTTATGCTCTGAGGATGAGAGATGAGACTGGCACTTATAGCAGGGCCACTGCCAGATTCAGGTTTTACCAGTTGACTTATGTTGGGCAAGAGACCAGTCAGTGATAAGGACAAAGTAGACGAAGGAGTAGCTCCATGGCTACCCTCCCTTTCTACTGCACTTTGTAGGTTTCCAGGTAAATCAGGAATCAAATAGACTTTATGAGTCAATGGTTGATCATTCGGTACTGCAGAAGCAGCTGTGATAAATGGCTGCCTCTGGTAACCTTCCTGAGAATCAATCTTGAGTGCAACCATGGATGGGTGGGTCAATAGTTGGGAGCCAATTCTTTCAATCTCTCCTGCCCTCATCTCTTTATGTGAAGACTGTCAAAATACAAAAAAAATATTTTAAGTATCACAAATGGATTATAAGAGAACTTGCTTCATAAAATATGGCAACATTCACTTTCTATGCTAAGCCATTTACTGCAAAAAAATAAATAGCTTGGATGGAAAATATGACAAAGGTTTTCCATTGCTTACAATATGCTTTTGATAGTCATTTTTGTTTGAGATAAAATTCACATCATAAATGTGGCCCAGGAAATTGAAACAAAAACCTTATGACTGACATTTTTTTTAAATCTTCCATCTTGTAATGACAAGCTTATTATTGCTAGCATTTGTAGTAACTACCACATCCTTTAGCAGTAATTATATTAGTTGTAATTATCATATTCTTCAGACTTTTTGCCCTTATTATTCGACTTTTCTGGCACCTAAATACTTTTAAAATAACTTCATCCAAAAACATTCAAATTTCAATGGGTGTTTCTTTAATGTATCATTGTTATATTATATACATCAATCACCAGTAATTAAGTTTTTAGCACTCAGCTAGTCATCTTTCTTTATTAAAGAAAGGACTCCTCATTCCAAAATGAAAATTTGAAAATATTTCTTTCACAAGATATTGCCATAACTTGGTGATCTAACAGCAAGTTTTATATTTTAGCACCTAATTTCAAAATCAAAGTGGTTACACACACACACACACACACACATTTTGTTAGTTGATTGCTTGTATATATATATATATATCAATTTTACATAGTATTAAACTTTCAGTTTAAAATATCTTTCACATCAGGGTGGGAAGGATACCTTTTGATTCACATTGATTCCTAGTAAATTCAGTTTTGTTGAATATAATTTTGTATTTTATATCCAATCTTAAAGCATATCTGAAATTTGATTTAATGCATAAAACTACAAGAATACCATTAGTATGCCATTTTATGAGGCACATTTATGGATTATGAAATTAATTATAAAGCATCAAAGATTAGTGAAAAATTAACTTTCTCTCCTAAATTCTGAATTAAATATAAGTAACAAAACTCCAACACTTGCAGCAGATGCCTCGAAGACAGAGTCTATCATTGTGTACTCAGAATCTTGTCAATAGCAATAGTGGATATATGGGTGCCACTTATACAGCCACCCTCTTGATATCGAGGTATGGTCCTCTGGTTTTTACACAACCAAAAGTTATCTACAAGGCAGTAGCTTATATACCTTCCATCTTAATCACATAGCAGCCAATTGTATACACCCCAAGCTGAGTGCACAGGGAAGTTTGTCCAACAAAGTTTTTCATGCTCTTCACTCTTACAATAATAATGATGAAATTTAAACCCACAAGTATATCCAACACTCCGTTCTATGACTGATTTACTCTTTTCAGCTTCATTCTAGTTGCTGTGAAAAATTGTGTTTCTCATTTGCATTTTAGTGTATTTGGCTTATGTAGCTATACTTCATCAAGTGTGGGCATAGGCTTTTAAACAGTTTCTAAGTAGGAATATTTGAATGATTCTTTCATAACTTATGAACTCATTAAGAAAAATTAATAAATGAATAAAAAATTTTTTTTTTTAAAATCAAGATAAATAGAGAAAAAAGTCACATCTGATTGCTTCAAAGCTAAAATTCATTGATTAACACCTCACTGTAATAGGGAGCAACCCAAATAGATTTGTTTTTTGATGCCAAGATGCAATTTGGAACACACATTAGTATAAGAGAAAGATTCAAAGAAACTAATCTGTGCTACTCAAATGCACCCTACAAAACAGAGTGTCAAGATAAACAACATACTCTAAGGCTTTTCGCATGAGTGCATAGGATTCAAATGTTTTTATCACATTGAGAATGCAAAAAGAGATTTAAAACATATGATGTAAAAAAATATAATAGGAATCAAATAATAGTTAAATAATATTTTAGAAATTAAATATAAACACTTGAATTCCAAAAATACTTACATTCTCTATAATGGCAGTTGCTGCCTGCTGAGTTATCATTGCAATTTCCTCACTGCTGGTTTGTTTCAGCACAGAACATTTGGCTTGCTGGAAATTTTCATTCATGAACTGCATCTGAATATCTGGTACCTCCACTTGGGGAATAGGAGACTTGCTGAGACCTCTGTCAGGAAAGTCATCCATGTCAAAGCTGAACTGACGCTTCAAGGTCTTTTCAGTAGTTTCTGAAATTGAAAAGATAATCAAATTTTAATCAATCATGAAAAGAAAATTACAGTAGCGAGAGAGGATACAGAGCTATGGAAAGGTTCAAAATTTCGTATATTTTGCAGGCCTCAATGAACTTGCTTTACATTTAAATACAAACAACATGAATTGACAAGATATTGACAAAAATTGAGCAGATTCAGAAATTAAACAGTACGAATCTGAGGAAACGGCTGAGAGTCCCAGCCTCTTTTGGTGTTATATAATGCATAGTCAAATTTAAGACCAACATGCACATCTCTTTATACTTGAAGCCACTAAAGTACACATATTTTTGATGCTGCAAATCCCATTCACCAGACTTGGTTGTAAGCAATATCAACCCTGAAGTTAATACCAAAAGAAAAAAAAAATACCGTACAAGGTGCAAAATCATATTTTAAAACAGAAATGTTCAATATAATAATAATTGAGAGGACTGAAATTGACTTCAAAACACAATGATGGTTTGAAGAGACCTCACAAGGTATAAGAGATTGTGAATAAGGAAGCTGTCTTACAGTCATTATACAATTGAAACAAAGAGTTTGTACCAAATGGGAAAAGTCAGACAAAGTTATTAGACATATTAATGACCTCAGAGAGATGGAAACAAAACAAGTTTTATAAAGATGTGTATGATCTACAATGTACACCTGAAAAATACAAACTTTGGAATCTGAAGCCATAAGATTTGGGGATGGTAGGCACTTAAAACAGATCCTCAATAGTTTGGAATTTTCATGAGGAGCTTCTACAAGGAGACACAGGTGCTGGTAGTGCACTTCAAAGCTACAAGTAAATAGGCTCATAAAAATATACTTTATTTGCTAATCAAAGTGGACTTTTATAAAGAGATAGAAATTTCATAAATATTTTTCAGTCTGAGGCATAAATGAAGGTTTCATGGTACTACTTGAAGATCAAACATGACTAGTCAATTTCTCATTTATAATTGACATTAAAGCAATGGTCAGTATCCTGATTCGATTGATGAGTTAGTTAAAAACATTGCACATCAAAAAAGTTCCTTTTGAAGACAATAATATCTAACAAGTCCATGAAAGCAAAATTAGAAAAAAAATTTGAAGATTTGAAAGAAAATGGCCACTGATATAATATTTCTGTCAAGGCTGGACATTGTGATTATGTAGTTGCTTTAAACTCCAAATATCTGAAGTAATTAGGATTTTTTTTTTTAAATCAAGTAAAAGGAAACACGTTACAGAGCTTAAAAACTGTGCAGAAATTGTATCTGTTTGGTTGTACTGGCCATTGACAAAGATACCGAAAAATGTTAAGGCAAGATACTTTGAAGGCACTCATGGCCAATGGTAATTATGTTCCAACCTTGAAATTGTCATTACCTGATAAAGGGTTTGCTGAAAAGAAATTAATAAGCATAAAAAAATAATGAATGATGGTAAAGATACTAAACCTATTCCTATGACAATGTAATGGTGGATCTGAGAAACATTGAATTA
This sequence comes from Thysanoteuthis rhombus, assembly GCA_963457665.1. NCBI lineage: Eukaryota > Metazoa > Mollusca > Cephalopoda > Oegopsida > Thysanoteuthidae > Thysanoteuthis > Thysanoteuthis major. Next base: position 1,573,422 of record OY735215.1, on the reverse strand, counting down.
GAATTAATTTCACTGATTTGATCTGACCAGATCATTTGATTCAGAAATACTAACAATATCAAGATGTGTGCATAAATACAGCGATATCTTGGAAAGAGCAGTTAATTTCTTTTAAAGTTCGTTTACTCAACTCCAAACCACAGGGTTCAAAATCTTCTTATAATTTATGTTTTTTTCCAGCTTATACTTAGTTACATTAATTTGTACAATAATACCTTGACTGTACCATTCAAGATATTGTTGTATATAGAAAATGTCAAAAAATTTCGTGCCCAAGATGAAAGTAAATTTGAACAGCTGTTCATTTGGAAATAAATAAAAATTAGAAGAAACAAAGTTACTATTTTACATTTATAAAGTAATCAAATAGGTCCATTCAAGACAAACATCAGAAGCAAAGCCATCAGTTGAAACTTTACAAAGATCAATTCAACAGAACAACACTTGAAGGCAGTTTTGATTCCTTGCAGTATTTGATCAATGTTTTCATAAGTGCAAATCAATGCTGATATTGTCAGAAGAATTGACACGAAATACCATCCCAGAGAACAAAAGCTGTCAAAAAATACATAATCTAAACACTACTTTCCATATATTTAGCCAATACTGATGACGAAATTTGATGATATTTTCTATACTTGTTGAAAATCCATTATATACAATGCAAAAGATGATTTTTGCAATTCTAAACTAATCCTCACATTACAAAATGATTTTAATACAAAGATTAAAGTACAAATTGAACAAGTTGTTCAGTACCTGTGGTAACAATAGAACATTTGATGATACACAAAAAAAATGCAACAAAAAGGTTTCATTTTGTTTTTAAAGATAGTGGTTAAAAGAGAAAACAAGACCAGTTGTTAAAAGGTGTTTGAAAGCTGATGCTTCAGTGAGTAAAAAAGAAGAAGAAAGGCGAGATGTAACAAACGCATTCTCATTAATAAAAAACATTAGTAAGAAACATTCATTCATAAAGACAAAAAATATTTTTTCATTCGACTTTTGGATAAGTAGAGAGAACTGGCAAAGGTGGATGCAACTGATGAATTTAAAGTTCTTTATAAGCCTTTGAATGGACATAAAAAAAAGAGAAAAAAATTCAGAAGGTTATACATCAACCAACAGAAAAAAATTAATCCAAAAATAGAGGAAAGATCAGAAAATACATATTAAACCTAAATGAAAAAATTTTTTGAATTGGGGGGGGGGGTCCATTTATTCAGAAGATGTTCTGAGAAAAAATATCAACAATACATATGAAATTTGAAAGAAAAGAAAATTATCTCAGATGAAAGAATGCCAGAAATCAATTTGTTGATGTAGTCTTTGTGAAAATTTAAATTAAACAAACTTTGAATGCTTTCGTTGTATTGTCTTAGGTAACATAAAAAAAAATCTATAAAGGTTATTTTCTTTTTTTTTCTCTTCAAAGAAATAATTCCTTTGTAACATAGTACCATCTGAAGAAAGACCTCTTTTTTTACCTGCTTTGGACTGGATAGAGACAGCAGTGGCGGTGGTAGTGGAAGTGATGGTTGTGGTAGTGTTGGTGGTAGTGGAGGCGGTGGTGATGGTGGTATTGGTGGCAGTGGAGGTGGTGGTGATGAGGATGATGGAATCTGAGGCATCCAGATGATCTGGGGGCAACTCCTCAGCAAGAGGGATCTGCCGTTGAGCAAGATCAAGCAAACTGTGGGCTATCTCATTAACAAACTGCAATTGGCTGGTTGCACCTGCACACAGACAAAATATACAGAAGATAGGCACTAAGACAATAACAAATAAATTTGCCCTTCATTCCTTCACATGTGAGCAAGGGGCGTAAAGGCAAAACGCTTAGCCTTGGCAAGTTGCCTGCAAATGTCGGTTTGCTTCAAAGAAATCCAAGCCATGTTACAAACTGTTGAAACAGGAACAAGGGGAAAAACAAGAAAATAAATAGAAATAATACAAACTGAATACCCCCACCCACCTTTTTGCTTTATCAAATATTTACGAGAGAAGAAATCTTGAAAGACCATCGTACTTCTTTCTCTTCCTTGAATTCTTGAATATATTTTGGCTTCAAATACAATCTTTGATTTCACTGAATATCAAACTATTCATGGTGGTTTTCAACAAACCTATTTTATCCTGGAATCCCAGTTCCACATTAAGATTAATCAAAAGGCCAAGAGAAGGTTTACACACCATTGATTATATTTCATCACATCTTCAGAAAAACGTTGGTCATTTCTCTTATTATATTTCAATGTTTTTTCATTCCTTATACACACAAGTATTTGAAAGATAGGGATTTATTGAATTTATTAAGATTTTTTGGTATTAGTTCTTCATCTCAGACTTCTATAACTTTACATACAACTGTAATTTCAACAGCACATTCTCACATCTGTTTCAAGACTTGTACGCACAATGACTATGTATGAAAAGAAATTTCAAGCGACAGATATAACACATCTTTTCTTTCTACACAATATCCTCTTATCCAGCAATTTGGCAAAGATCAAAGTCAAGAAATAGTTTGCATTAGTCCAAAGAATTGGTTGCAGTACTGCTGGTAAGTTTAATGATACTATTTCGACATCTGAGAAATCAATTTTTTTTATACCAAATTTTACACGTTGAATTTCTAAACACATACCAAATAATTAATCTATTTAAGGGAGATAATTATGACTATCCACAGCACCACAGTAAAGACAATATTATTGATGAAAATTGTTTTTTCTTGAGCCACTTAAGAGTAGAAAGTAATTTTATATAAATAACAAGGATATATTTTGAAAGGCATGTGCATATAGATTTAGGTGCAAAAGAAAAAAGTGTATGTGAGGAAGATTATAGAAAGCATGTCGATGTAAGGGATGAAGAAAGTACAGGTACATTGGTGCGGTTAATTTGTTCAAAAATTTTTATGATTCAAAACCGCACTCTTCAAGGTCTTATAATTTTATGTATATCTTTTTCAGCTTATAGTTAGTTACACTAATTTGTGCAGAAATAAATTAACAGCACAACATTAAAACCCACACTGAATCAAACGTATTACTGTATATATAACTAACTGAAAGTATCCACCCACAAGGCAGTTATCCCCCAGCTATAAGGAGTCTACTGCCGTGAAACCTTGTGTTGAGTAATTATTCTCACAGGTGTTACTTCAGTATGTATGACTTACATAGAGTACATATAAGAGTTACCTCTGTTGATGACTGAGAATATTTCGAGGGGCTCTAGGAAAAAAATGTCTCCAAAATTGGTCAAAGGGAAAATAGGTCTTGAAAATAATATGAATATTTTCTTTAAAAAGGAAATAGAAAGAAGAAATAATGATCATAAAAAAATTGAAATCCAATAATAATCTAAGAAAGACCTTCGTAATATCAAGTTTCACAGAAATTGGTAATTTAAATGTATGTAGTAAAGTTGTGATAAAAAGAAACTAAAATCAAGATGAAAGCAAATAGTATTAATAAAAATTAATAATGATTGACTATAGAGCAATATGCAATGAATATAGTTTTAAAATGTAATATTTTTAGATTATAGGAATACTGAAAACAAAATTGAACTCCGAGCAAAATAAATACAGTGAATGTTAAAACTCATTAATAACAATTTTGACTTATTGTTGATATACCCTTGTTTAGTTATGTGAACAAAAACCCTCTGACAATAGCCACTCTAGCCTTCCATACTTTAAAATTCTTAATGATATAATATTAACTTCAGTTATCAATTTTATCACAGAGCAATACATGATGAATATAGTTTTAAAATTAAATATTTTAGATTATATGAATACTAAAACCAAAATTGGCCCCCTTTCAAAATAAAGGCAGTGAATGGAGGGAAAAAAAATTGTATAGTAATTTCAACATGTTACATTATTAGCTTATTTTTGATTATGTAAAAAAATAACTTACGATAATGATAGCAGTTCTAGCCTTTCGTACTTTGAAATTCTAAACGTTACTTTCTGTTTAGTCCTGAAAATACTTTTTTTTGCTTCCAAAATCACAGAACTATTAGGAAATTATAGTCTGTAACTATCTGAAGGGAAATATCTGAAGCCTACAACCAACATTTTGAGAGTTCAAATGCAATTTACTGGGAGAAAGTGTGATGGAGAGGTTAACCAAATTTTCATCATTATGAGGATTTCCTGCACAACAGTAGCTGTGCCATCAACAAGGCCTTCATAAGATGAAGACCCTGGGGTCAGGCATGTTTTGAGGGCCAAAGCATAATTACCTGCATATTGCGGTATTCATCCCGACACTGGTTCCCTTCAATCAATTTACCTATCTCAGTCCAAGATTTATGCCATAGTTGACACAGGCAACCAATTCTAGTGTGATGACTCTGCAATCTTTCCTGATAGGATTGTGTGTGTGTGTGTGTGTGTGTGTGTGTGTATTATAGAGTATGGTTGTACATGCTTATGATGAAACGTACAGATGAAACTGAAATATTTTTAAACAAGAATGTAAGAAAGATGGTAAGGTACGATAGATGACTTAATATGAGAATAGATGTGAGAGCCAAGAACTCACCCATCAGCATAAATGCTCACTTGCAATCAATCTGGTGACTTATAGAACATATTTTCCTGTACACGAGTAAGATTGTAGATAAAAGGAATGAAAAAAATGTTTCTATGGTTTTATGATTGGATATTAATTTAGTATTAATTCATAAAGCTATATTTTCAAATAGCCACAAACCACTCTCATACAACCATAACAAATTCTATGATCACTACAAAATAAGAGATTAAATAAAGCATCAAACATTCACAATTGACACCGAATTTACAAACATCTTGGTGAACAGTCAATTGGAAAGATGGATTTGAACCAGCTGCAAATGATGGGTTAAGGAAAAGAAGTCAGGGTTTTTGCTATCGGCTGTAACAGCAATGGATAAACCCTCTCATCAATAGTAAAATGCACCATTCTTTCACTGAATTATGACACTAGAGTCATGTCCATCAACAGGAAGGGAAGAATGAAGGCCCTCCTGGAAATCACCTCCGGCATCCCAATTGATTGTGATGTGAATAGCATAACTAAAATCCTTTGGTCTAATATATAAATTTTAATACCTTCATATAAAAACTACAACAGAAAATAAAAAGGGTATTTTAAATGTTAAGCAAGCAGCATAAAGAAGATAAGTCTAGACTCACTTATATAACTTATTTTGTATTCTCCATCGAACTGTACACTTAACTTCAATTACAAAACAAAACACAAGGATAAAAGGTTCTTCCAAACCATAACTAATCTTAGAATACTGTGAGCTTTTTTTTTTTCTTTGCGCTTCAATGTTTGCATTTTATTTGACTATGTTGTGAAAACAAACATTTGAGAAACTTTTTCCATCCTATGGAGTCAACAATAAAGGGAGGCTCCTCTCTCAAAGTGGTCAAAAGTGAAAGGAAACTTTTCCCACCTTTTGTGAGGTGGAATTGGAGGGAGACTTCCCCACCATGTAAAGGGACAAATGTGACAGTAGACTTTTTCATTCTAAGGTGACAAAAGTGAAGGTGGACTTTCTCCCCCATTCAGGTGTCAAGAGAGAAACAAAGACCTTTTCTCTCCTTTAAAAGATCAAAAATGAGGGAAACTTTTCCTTAAATTGAAATTAAGAAGTTTTTTGGGGAAAAAAAAAAATTTTCGATTTTTTTCAGAGGGGTTTGGGGTGGAGATATATATATATTGATTTAGAAATGGATATATGTGATCCAATAGAATGATTATAAATTGTGTTAAATTATATACAAATTCATTGGAAATGATCTCCAATCATTTCACGTTTAATGTATCACTGAATATACACAATGTAAATAGTACAAACAAAGAAAATTGGGGCAGCTGCAGGAATCAAATCTGCGTCCAATAGAGTAACCACTTCAACAAAGCGATGCTCTCACCATTGAGCTACATAATATGATGCAGTTTAGAATCATTCTGTTGGATCATATACATCCATTTCTTAATGCGTAACTGTCGTATTGAAAAGAAACAAATGGACCAAGGATAGACGTTATGAGACTTTGAGGTGAAAACAGTTATTTGAACCTTTGCATTACCGGCAACTGTTCAGCTCAATGGTAAGAGCGTTGTTGAAGTGGCCACCCCATCGGTCACAGGTTCAATTCCAGCAGCAGCCCCACTTTCTTCAATTGTTTATTCTATTTACGTTGTCTTTGTGGAGTAATACATCAACTGTGTAATGACGGGAGATGATTTTAAACAAGTTTCTATATAATGCCATATATATATATATAACTGCTGCTGCTTTACCAAAATCCCAATACCTGCTGGTCATTCTTACATTCAGCAGGAGGCATCTAGTAGCCCTGACAACAAAACTTACCCACAATGCATAGTCCCTGGCAGTGGACTCTGGTTCCACATGGTACATTTTAATCCACACTCACACAACACGCACCACTGATGATGGGAGAAATCCCGAAACATGTATGGACTATTGACATATAAGGATTAATAAACCTTACCACCAAAAACTTCACTCCCGAGTCTGTCTCACTCTCTAAAGTACACATTATATATATATATATATATATATATATATATATATACCCCCTCATCTCCATACAACAATTTTCAAGACTTACTTGCCACTGACATCAAATCTCATTTAGCTGCCTATTTGTCGAATGGTAATCAACTTGTTAATAAAGTATTATCGTTATTAGTGCTAGTATCATTTTCATTAAGCAGTAGCAGATGATGAGAATTAAAAAGACCAACAGAAAACATGCTGATAGGGTGGGCTAACAGGAAGGATGGTCTGAAGGTTGCAGAATTTACAGGTAGAAAAGAGCCAAAGCAAGAAAAAAAAAAAAAATTAGTAACATTCAGAAGGAAAGCAAAATAGATTACTTTCAATTTTTTTTCCTGCAAAAAGGGGCAGCAAAAAAGTTATTTTCTTCCGCCCACATATTTTGAACATGACATTTGAAATATCTTTAATGCATCGAGCGATTTTCTCATTGTACTAAACGAAACAAATGAAGAAAATATGCATTCAAAAATGAATGATATTAAGCGTAGAAACTAACATTAAAACATTCAGAACAAACTCTAAGAGACTGGAAACGAAGCCAACTAGACAATCTAGTCGTAGGACCAAAACATTTCACATAAATAATGAAACTATTAAAATACTGAGACCGTCGTAAACAATCAGTATATTCAAGAAAAGTATCAATGTTACTGAAAGTTTCATATTTAAGGAAAAATTTAGAAGTAAAGAGAATCTCAAAATATCAATTAGGAAAATCAAATACTCATTTCACAAAAAAAGTAATTTCTCTTCAATGTTTTTTTTAAAATAAAATTCTATGAGATTCGAGATTTCTCTCAGTTAAACTATTGCAGAGCAATTAAGACTGACTAGTATGAATGATGGATTCTATTTCTATCGTTTGCAGACACTTACTTCTGAGTGAGAATGAATGAACTTTACAGACCTGGCATAGAAAAATGGAGCCTAAATCCTTCAGTTTTCAGTTCAACTTAGAAAGTTACAAGACCTAAGGGAGTCAATATATACATTCTAAATAACAGATATTACTTTTCTCCTTAGGAATACTGAGGCCGAGATATTTATAAACATATTCAATCTAAAACAAAATGTCAATACCAGTCTACCGCATTGTTTTGTTGAAAATTGAAAAGTTTTGAAATTACTTTCATTCATCTTATATATATATATATATATATATATTATATAATTAGATAAATAGAAGCAAATAAAAAATACCTAACACCAGGTGACTTAGCCATAAATGTAAGAGCACTTACAAGCAGCAGCTTATCTTTTCATTCAACTTTATCCATATTAAAAAGAATCAAATCAGGTTGTATTTCTGAATTTCATACTAATGGAATGCAGAGAAAGCAACCCAAGTGGTTCTGATACTGAACCCAAACGTTAAAAACACAAGAACTGAAATTTCAAAGGACCATCCACAATAAAATTTAAATGCCGTATTTGCCTGATCACAAGATCCAGAGTAGAAGATAATTTTACGCAAGAAGCATCTTATCAAGGAAAACCTTTTCATCAAGTTTCAAGTAAATTTCACTCAAAACAACTGAGAAAAATCAATTTTTGAAAGTTTGAATAACATTATTGACAGATTTTTTCATCTAAGAAGTAACTTATCAAGAAACATCTTCAACCAAATTTTGAGTAGATTCGACCTGAAACAGCTGAGAAACAATATGGGGACAGACCTAACTAATTTGAGTTATACGATTGCTCTCTGAATACATCACTTTTCATACAGATGTCTTGCAGTAACAAAGAAAAGTTCTTGAAGAAATTGCTGAAGATTTCTATACTCTCACCAAATACATATTTCTGAAACCATACATGTGTTTAAATAAACAAAAGAAAAAGAGTTTTATAGAACCATGGTAAACTATGCAACTGATCAACAAATGGGAGGAAATAAGTAGTTAAGGAATGGAAGATTTTACAACTTAGAGTTATCTTTAAAAGGTTTCTTCAGCCTAGAAAGAATCATTTAACTTACCTTGACGGTGGGGATTATTCATAGTAGTCAGCGTTTGCAGGGACACAGGCACCTGGGAGGAACTGAAAAGCAAAAAAATAAGGAATTTTTCAAAATTATAATTACAATTTATAAATTGCCCTTTCTACAGAGAATTCAACTCTATTTATATTATGACTGTTGAAATCACCATTCTCCACTAGATATATCCAGGGATATTATGATACCATGAAGACTGGGCATTTTTTTTTCAAATACATCAGGGAAGTTTGCTTCCTGACTGGTGTTAAGAAATGTTTATACAACTAAAAACAAGCCATTTTCTTCAGCAGAAACTCTTGAGATGCATCAAGCAAGAAAGGTAGAAGGAAGCATTGAGAATATGAACCTTTTTTTTCCAACATTTCTAGAAGGCTCTTTATTAAGTAATACATGATCTTAATTCTGCAGATAAACTTAAATTACTCAAACTAAGTTTATGCGTCACTTATAAATTGGACTCCAATAAGTGCAGATCCATTGCCAGACAAATCTTCAAAAGGGCCCTATGACATACTGATATGATCATTTTTAAGAAAACATTAAGTAAATTGTGTTCTATAACAAAGAAACATGTCAGCCACAGGCTATTTAAAGATCAAACCACTGTCTGTCACATCACAACACACACATTAAATATTTCTTAGTTACCTGCAATATCAAATTAAGCCCTAAAATTACCAAGCTAAACAATTTTTACAATTTGCAGAGATCTATTTCGTTAATAAAAATTCCCAAATTGACAACTACTCTCTCACTGTAATACATTTCTGTAGGAAGTTTTGAGTGAACCAATGAAACCAGTTGGATACGCCAAAAGGGCCTCCAGTAAGTAAAAATAACGTGGCTAGACATTCTTTTAGCGACATTTTTCATAATGACGGATTTTTGTTGTAATAACCTAGTCAGAAAAAATTCCCATAAAATATGTGCTTATTATATATCGTTAGAAAGGAATTTATCATGCTGAATAAAGTTTAGAGGAGAATCATATACCTCAGAGCAAGTTATTTATTTACATCTATTTACAATCAAATGTCATAAATCCTTGTTTCAAAAATTAAATATCTGAGTCAACTGATAGCTATGACATAGGGGAGGCAATTGAGCATGGATCTAAAAATTTAATTTTAATTACTTCTTTTGTAGCTTATTGTTGACTCTTCCACAAAATTACATTGAAATTATTTGAGAATTTGTGAGAAATATAGTGTAAAACAACAGCTTTTTTTGTGACATGGACAGATAGCCACAAAAATCTTCTTCTAACCAGGCTACCATAGAAAATGGCCATATAAGTTTTTCACAACTGATCTGGAAAGTCCACCTTTGTTATTTTGACCCATTGTAGGTCCCTCTCGCACATCCAGTTAATTTTATTAGTCAACTCAAAATTCCTGAAGAACTTTATTATAGAGTTAGGACTAAAAACACTCCAATCAGAAATTTTGATACTGTTCTTTCCATCTGTCTGTCCACACAGTATTCACAAAAGTTCAAAATGAATTTCAATGAAATTTTGAGGAGCAGACTGAAGGCTATGAAAGAAGTAATGAAATTTTGAAGTGGACTTATGCAGAATTATCTCCCTACATAGTAGCTATCTGTTCAAATCACATGAATACCCATTCAAAATGAACCTTTTAAATTGCTAGAGAATCAAGTGAGCCTAATGTCTTTCATTTTAGGTGATTGTTTTTTTTCAACAAGTGATCATTTCTAAGACATAATGGATCAATCAGAATTAACATTCTGATACAATTCTATAGAATATGTTCTGTTGATGATCTACCTGTGCAACTTGTAAAATCTATGATGCTTAAGAATACAAAATCTACAAATGAAAAATTGATCATACCAAGAGTTCTTTCTGAGGCAAAAACTACAGAACAAGGTACACGTATGCAGGTGTTTATATGTTGATGTATGAATAGCATTAAAACCTTAATTAGTTTGTAATTTCATTTCCTTACTTCAAGGGACTCGATCCCTGCCAGTCTCAACTACTCTGTCCTTAGAACAACCTGTTGTCAATGCAATGTGATACTTGTAAAAATGATGAATTCACCAAGTCATAACTAAGATTCAAAAAGAATGATAAGACCAATCTTCAATAAAAACACTCAATAGAAACTATCACATGACCAATGTTCTTTGGCGGCAAGCCATGTTGGGGGTGATCAATCAAAAAATTGGAATAAGGGGTGATCAATGAATAAGTTACTTTTTCCACCTTATGTTGGATCCCTCACAAGTTTGTTTTCAAAAAAACAACCGAGTACAAACTAGTGACCAATTTAGCACAAAAGTTGCATTGCTAACTGACCGCCTCCACTTATTTCACAAAAGTACAAACTCACCTAGTAGTCGGGTAACTTGTTGTGGTTGTCTTGATTACATCAGCAGCAGTTGACCCTTCTGGCTCAGAAAGTTCACAAGAATGAACTTCAGGCATGCGACACGGCTCAGCTACATCAATACTTGTTTGTGCAGGTGTACCACATTCACTGCAATAATTAGAAACAAAGCTTTTAAGAAAAAAAATAATATTCTTTTTAATAACAAGTAAGGTTATTTATTTGGCACTGCCAAGGTTATAAAGATATGATAAAGAAATTTGAAAGAATTGGGCTTTAACTATATGAAATCATTACCAAAAATCAAACAGAGAAAAAAAGTAAATGAATGATATTCATTTGAATCTATTTAGAGATTTTATATAATTAAAGAGAAGATAACTCATAAAACATATGTCAAAATTTCAGCACCTGTGGTAATGCAGGAAAACATTCTTGTTTCACAACTGACATAATTTTTACAATTGTTTCAGTAGTTCTTAGTCAATCTTTGTTGTTCGTTGAAGTTAATAATTCTATTATTACATCTCATCCCTATTACTATACGGGTGGTTCTAATCTAATAGGATTCCTTCCAAGGTTACTTTGAAAAAAATCATAGATTAGAACCACCTGTATGGTAATAGGAATGAGATGTAATAATAGAATTATCAACTTCAACAAACAACAGAAGATTGCTTACAACTTCTTCAGTACAAGTGCCTCTTTCTACAACAGACAACAAAGAAAAAATGTTTCTTGTGTTCCTATTTACCTATGCCCCCAAGGTGGACTGGATGTGGCACAAGGTTATAAAGAAGAAAAAAAGTTAACATAAAATGTGAATCAAAAGATTCATTATATCATCTGAAGAAGTATTAAGAAGTGAAAAAACTTCTAAATTTAAAGACAAATATTTTGAAATTTCAACAATAAGCAATTGAAGAGAAAATCAGTGGTAGGTCACCAAAACATACCAAGCCGAAGTAGCAGCAATCTAAACATAGATATTCATTTACAAGAACCATATGTTCAACAATGTGTCCACTATCCTTACGACCATATTCTAGATTTGATTTCAATAGTGTGATATGAGAAATAGCTGACGTGGTCATTTTTGTTGTGGCCTTGAGGAACACACCATGTTGCAGAATGCTATTTAATCGGACCCCTTCAAAAGCATCATAGCTTACACGACTCACTTTCTCCAATATATAAATGATGCCCTATCAATATAACCCTCCAATACCTACAATTAGGAGAAGACCTAATTACACAACTCAATGCAATAGAACCATCAATAAATTTCACATATGAACATCAATCCAATGCCACCTTACTTTTTCTCAACATACCTTCTGCACAGAACCAATAGACTCTATAACACAGTGTGTCCGCAAGGCAACGAATAAGAATGAACACATCGACTATTACTCACATCACACTGGCAAAATCAAATTTAGCACTTATATAGGTTTTTATCGAAGGCCCCTCAGAATCTGCATCCAACAACACTAAGAGAATGAAGGATACATTGAGAAATCTTACAGATCTCTTCACTACTCTTACTTTTTCATGCAGAAGATATGACAATAGAATATACAGGACCAGTAAAGAAAACAGGATCAAAAACTCAGCAAGATGTACCATATTACCCAACTCAATAACAGATCAGCAAAAATCTAAAACAGCTAGGCATACACGACTCACAACATGGATTCCTCGAGACCACATGCGCAACCGAGGCCGGCAAAATGTTAGATGGAGAGATGAGCTGGACAAGTTCAGGAAGTACTGGCTCCGTGACTCCCATGATAGAGAAGTGTGGCAAATCCTGGGGAAGGTCTATGTCCAACGACGGACGCTAAAAGACTGATAATGATGATGACACCTCACATTACATCAAAAACATTAACCCCCCCCCAAAAAAAACAATAACAAAAACACACACACACACACACAAAAATTAACACCTACTCCTTCGAAGCAGGCATCTACAAGGTACCTTGTCAAAATTGCAACCTAATCTACATAAGAGAGACCGCCTGTTGTCTCAAAAAAGCAAATTCACAAACACCGAATACTGAATAATCACCTAAACATTTTGGTCCAGCATCGGAATCTCTTACACCATCTCAAGCACTGATGATCAAACACGAATACGTCTCAAAAGACGCAGGTGCCTCAAATCTGCTCTCATTTCGGTGAGCAATACAATTATCCCCAGGTAATTTCTAATTAGCCCTACCACAAGCAAAATAATTCATAAGACTAAATAAAATAACACCTCATGCAAATGAACACATGAAATTTGATGCTAGCTAAAAGGTATGATTTTTATAATTCCCCTTATACACACCTTTTTACATAATCTCTTCAATTAATAATTCAAACAAAAAAATCCCTAACCCCCCCCCCCATACCACATCACCAGGACATCCTCATTTCCCTACCCAAAACAACCTAATCTACTAAAATGCACATCCACTTGTCTAGAGATCCACCTTACATATACCAGAAAAACCCTTTCCTTCTAATACATATATACAGAGGGGTGGGGGTGGTATTATTTGGATATAGAATTTGACAAGATTTAAGTGTTATGAAATTTAGGAAAATTCCTTCTAGATATAATCTGACAATATTTAAGGAAGTGTTATATCATTTTAAATATTCAACAACTGGAGGTAAAGTCACTCGGCCTGGACAGCATAAATAGTTGAACAAAAACGGGGCAGCTGCAGGAATCAAATCAATGAAATGAGAAGAAAAGGTATAAACCAGTTATTTGGGCCTTCACCTTTCTGTTGGGCTACTTAGCTCAATAGTTAAGAGCAACAGTAACATTGAATCAGCTACCTTATCAGTCGCAGGTTCAATTCCTGCAGCAGCCCGTGTTTTCTTGAATTGATCAGAGAGATATATGAACAATGTTATAAATATTCTCCGACTTATTTGCATATGCCACAAGAATTTCATCAAAATCCACTCGATAAAACAACATTGATCACCAGAATAAATGCAGGTCCATGTTGCAAATTTTGGTAATTCAGTAATTCCAACATCTATTCACATCTTTCTTAGAACATTATGAATGGAAGAGACTTCCATTGCTTTTTTCTTTGACATATATATAGTAATAGAATAAAGTGTACAAAGATAAAATTGAAATTACTAAATACAAATGAAGTTTTAAAATTTTGTTGTGGACAAAAGATGTCAAAAGATTGAAAAGAGTGTATTTTCACAAGAGCCGATGTAAGAACTGAGAATTAAATATTCTACGAGTAATTCATTCCTTACCTCTCCTTATCCACAGATGTATCAATTGTTTCAGATGTATCCATTCTTTCAAAACTGGTTCTTGCACTTTCCTCAGAATCTGAAAACTGTCCATCAGCATCATCAGTCTCTTCTTCATCATCCATGTCTCTGTCATCTTCGTCATCTTCGTCATTATCATCATCCAAAATTTTGGTATCTTTTGCTATTGCACTCTGAGCAGCAAGGGCCACAGAATCAATCTGAGACTCATCTACGGTGACAGGAACAGGGACAATGCCTAGTTCCAGACATTTCTTCTGATGTGCTTTGGACTTCATGTGTTTTGTAAGGTTCCCCTTTGTCTTGAAGGATAAGCGACAGTGTCGGCAGTGATAGGGCCGCAGATCTGTGTGCGTACGGATGTGCTTCTTCAACATGCTTGGTTTTTTGCAACGAATACCACACTCTTCACATACATACTTGCCACGGCCCCGTCCACGAATATAGATATATTCCTCGTTGGATCGAAATCCACCCTGGAAAATGCGTACACGTTTAGGTTGTTTGTTAGACTGAACATCTTTTACACCCATACTGCTTGGGGTAGACTCCATAGACCCACCAGAGACATGCAAAATGTCTCTGTCTTCAGATGGCAACTTCATTTCTAACGTCAATTTAGAAGATTCAGATTTTGTGGTGAAAATATTGAAGATGCCATTTGGTAACTTCTCAATAGCATATGAGGAGGAAAGCCAAGACTTTGGTTTGCTGTATAGGCTCCACTTACAACTATCAACTGCATTTACTTCGCAAGATTTAGCAGAGGACACAGCAAAAATCGGATCACTGAACTCTTTTGAATTGTATAGAGAAATTAGCATCTGAGCAGTCAAGCTACCAGGATCTTGATTGGGTTGAGAAATCTTCCAATTGGAGTACATTGAAATGTTGTGGTTATCTCCTTGGGCAACATACATTGGCTGGACCTGTTGAACACAGCAAAGGGTTGTATGAGTGAGTCCCCGAAGTGAATTGACTGAATGACCGTATAAATGCTGGTGAATCAAGTTGATTTCAGTAGTGGTTTTTGTTAAAGCCCCAAGGTTAGCACTTTGGGAAGAACTGTGCGACCCTTGGACAACAGATGATGATTGAGATGAAATACACACATCATCTTGCGACTGAAATGTCTTGACAGATGACAAACTTTCAGTATTGGTAGATAAAGATTCTTCCACATCTTTTGATGTTGTCTCCACATCTTCCTGTGAATCATGGGAACCCAATTTATACTCTTTGTGTAGCAAAAATGAAACTAATCGAGAAATGGCAGGTAGCTGAGGAGTCTCCTTACCTTGTCTCGATAAAGAATTTGAAGGAACGGCAGGCAATGTGAAATGGCGTGCTGATAAGGGAGCTAAACCTCTCCCAACAGCTGAACTCTGAACAGAGTCAAAAAACTTCATTGGCACTGTCATCGGTTCAGCGATAGCAACTGGCACAGTCACAGGGGCTGAGATGACGGGGGCTAAGGTATTAGGCGAAGTCCTCACCGGTTTATATTCCAAAGTCTCAGGCAAACTACTCAAGCGTTTTTCAGCAGACAGCTTCATGGAAGAGCTACCAGACCAGCTCTGCCCCATACGTGACATAAGGGGTTCAGAACCTGCTCGTGTCACTCCTGGACGTATCACTGTATCAGAAGGTTCACTAGTTCGGACTTTTCTCTTTTTCAAAGGAGAATTCCTTTCATTCCTATTACTGTCAGTTGGTTGTTTCATGACAACATCAGGACACGATGTCCACAAAAGTGCGAGATTAGTAGAACCCTCCTTTACTGGAGGTGTACTTCCCGTACTTGAAAGAGTAGAAACAGTTTCTAATTCTTGTTCTTGGGACTGCATTCTTTCAGTACTCATAGAACGTTTCATCAAAATTTTCCCTTGAAGCTTTAATTTTGTTGTTGTGCTTGGAGTTGACACAGGGTTAGCTATCATAGGGCTGGGTTGAGTCCATGAATTCTGCACCGAAACCATTGGCTGACCAATCATTGATGAAGAAACCGTGGTTGTAGTAGAGACTAACGTACTTTGAGGAATTAGAGAGGATTTTTTCTTGAGAGTAGCTAATAATATCGAAGTCTGTTGAGTTGAAAGGGTTGATGTGTTTATTGAAGCTGAAGGTTGATATTGAAGTTGTAAAGAAGGAGAACTTTGAGGAATTTTGGGTTTATTTTTTGAACCCTTTGGTCTGCCTTTCTTTTTTGGTAAGGACAGATCATAATTTTCAAACGATGTTGAAGGATCCATTTTCTCATCCTTGGATCTTTCTCCTCTTTCTGTGTCCCAATCATTGGAACTTTCACGATCACTGGACAGACTCTGAGACAAGCTTCCTGGAAATGAATCCTTTTCTATAGAGCTACATTTGACAAGTTTTGGTTTGTCAGTTCGTTCATACTGAACATCTGGCTCAAAAATTGTTTGTTGGTCAGTGTTTGTGGCAGCAGGACCACTACGACAAAGATGCATTTTTTGCAATTGTGAAGACTTGCTGCCAATCGAAAATTCAACATTAGAAGTAGTTCCGACTTCTCCTCGAAGAAGCGGAGAAACTGTAGACGTTTCAATTTTAAACTTTGAAATATCATCAACACTGCTTGACTTTTCTCTTATAGCTTTCACATTTGTTGGAGAATTAAGTGAGGCAGGTAGAGTCTTACCCTGCATTAAGAGGCCCTTAATCACACTATTCTCTGGATTTTTACCCACTGAAGTCATGGCAGGAGCCGCAGGCATATACTGAATATTGGACTGCCCTACCATTGTTTGGGCTACGGATGCTGTAGTAGCAACCAGGTTTGACATTGTTGCCACTTTGGACAATTTTATTTCAATTTTTATTTCATGGCTGTTTGAGTGTCCACCCGTGTTGATTTTCTCACCCAACTGATCAACTTTGGAGGGTGAAGCTGCCAAGCTAGAGAGTTGCGACTTGCCTGTTAAGTTCACAACATTCTGTGGGTTGTATTTGTCACTGACCAAGAATGGTTGGGGGCTGTTGCTAGTGTCCTTCCGAAGATCCGTCTCCCCTGGAATAGGGGTGAGTGGGATTGATGCAATGCTCGGAATCGAAACTTTAGACATTGAGGAAGATTGAGGCGAATCATCAAGCTTTGGTGCATGAGATATTGGTGGGTCGCTAAATTGGCGCAAGATTCGTTTTTGTCGTGGTGCCTCCTTCATCGGAGTGTTGACTATAGAGGCATTTTCTGAAATCAATTGTGAGATACGTTTCTCAACCATTTCTTTAGTTGAAGGTTTTGGTACTCCCGATAGAATCAAAGAACTAACAGGTCTTGTTTCTTCATTTTCTTTGACAGATTGTGGCTCTTGGGATGGGCTCGAAGCAGAAGATGGTAATTTGTTTGCTATACTCAGTCCTGAAACTGATAGAGGCACATTATCTTTGGACCAAGCTGTGCCCAGTTTTGCATCTAAGTTTTCCATTTTAGTAGATTTTGAGTTCTCTTTAACAAGACAACTCTTAGCAGTTGTTGTCTCACTGGCAGAGAGTGAAGGATCATCCAACGTCCCTTCAAATGACGACGATTTACTTTCAGGGTGCTTTGTTACATAAAATTTTTTCTCAGTCAAATAAACAGGAGTATAATGGGTTGAAGAGGGCTGCAGATAACCTATTTCAGTCTGCTGACTTTTACTCATCTCTCCAAACATACGACACTGGACATTGTCTGAAGTTTCCCTTATGATAGAACCTGCATTGGCACCACTGAACCCACTTCCCCCAGCAGTGGCTACTGTAGTTACAGACAGACTGCGATCGACCAATAGTAACCCCTCTTTCGGCGATAAACATTTTTTATCTTTAAATTCTTCAAGGTGTAGTCGGGTGTCAGGCTCCGAGTTACCCCGCATTAGGCGTGTATGGGACTCTGGCACTAATAATATGTCCTTCCTCAATTTTTGTGGATCATCTTCATTTTCACCATCTGTATCACTTGTCTCTGTTTGAGTTTCTTCACTTTCATTGGTGTCTTTTGCATCAACGTCCCCCTCGGTACCAGCCGTCTCCGAGGACGTGCTGCTTGCACTCTGACTAAGACCAGCTTTGAGGGCATGAGTTCGTGATTTTGTGTGTTTGGATAGGTTGCTTTTAGTTTTGAAAGACAGGCCACAGTTAGCACAAGGGAAAGGTCTTTCATTGGTGTGTGCACGAATGTGCTTCTCTAGTACACTTGGCTTGGCACAACCACGGCCACAATACTGGCAAATGTGACGCCCTTGCTTTTGTGGAGGATACTTGCGTTTACGGCCAACTGTAGCATCCCCTGTCATGGACTGTTGTTGTTGTTGCTGCTGTTGGAGAGACTTTTCAGTAGATTGGTGTTGGTGTTGCGAATGAGGTTTGTATGCAACATAGTTCATGGGACGGGCCTCCTGATTGTCAACAGTTGGCTTTGTATAAACCAGCTTAAGACCTGAGAAGGTAAAAGAAAATGTATTAGAGATTTTGCTCAATAAACAATAGATATACAAATTGAGGGTAAATGCCACCTATATGCAATAGATATTTTTTATTGGCAATACAGTACCCAATGTATTTGATAGCTTGACCCTCCAGGAATATACATGGAAATACCCATGAATAAATGGCATTATGGACTCATCCCTTGTCAAAACTTTTGAGAGAAAATCTGGGTCATTTCAAGGTTATTCACTCAAACCATGGAACACATTCAAATGATATCATTTTATCCTCTGTGAAAAAAAGAGGCACAAATTTGAGTTTCATTTCTCTTGGGATGGGCTCAAAGCAAGAAAATGGTAATTTGTTTGCTCTCATGAACTCAGAAACAAATCAATGATCTCAGATATTTCATCAATGGTCTGACGATGATCTTCATTGATTGCATGGTGAACTTTTTCATGATCTTCGTCATTTTGGCCTGTTGAAAGTTGGCCAGATCAGGGTTGGTCTTCACGTGACATTTCATCACATCAAACATGAATACCGTTTGTATACTTCTTTTACCCAAAATGTCATTTTAAAAACTTCTCAAAGCATTGTAACAATTTCAGCTGCAGTTTTCCAAAAAATAAAAATAAAAAACTTCACGTATATTCCATTTGTTTTTATCAGACATTACGAAAACAGTGAGAAAAAAAACACAAGAAACAAATCAGTCAATCTAGAACTACACTACATGGCAGACTGAATAATGTCAACTTGAGATACTTAACAGTGTAATGTGTTACTGAATGGGTATCTTCTCTAAAGTATATGCATATAAGTCAGGTAAAAAGATTAAGAAAAGAAAAAAGTAATGATCAAAATACATCAAAACCACTACATTTGTATCTGGGGGGAAAAAACCTTTTGGGGAAGCCTCAGCTATTTTATACTTAGACACAAATTTCTTGGATTAAAATAACTATCGAAGTTAAATAAAAACTTCGATTTTTTTGTCTGATCCATAATTAATGTAGCAATGATAGAAATATCAGTACCTTGCATTAATGAATCACTGTCGCCTGCATCTGTACCAGACCTAATTATCTAAAAGATTATTTTGTAATATAGATCTTTTATCTAAAACTATCAAAAGAAAATAAAAATTACCAGCACAGGATTTGGGCATTGTTGGTTGGTCCAAAACGACCATACAGATTGAAAAAAAATATCACTCTTGTTAAAAACAAAAAAACATTTTTTCAGGTCACGTACTCATTGAGCACGTTTTCGAAGTTGTTACCCAAAAAATGAGACCAGGGTTGCCTAGAGATACACACAAACAAAGAGAGATAGATCAGTTGTCCACTTGGCTAGTTGGTTGGGCCATTAGTGGGGCTAAGATGATTCTATAATTTAGTACCTGAAAGTTTAGGGCAATTATAAAGGTAAACAATATCAAAACCGATCTTCCAATTAAATACGTAAAATGTAGCTTGAATGGTGCAGAATTTTGAAAGCCAATATTCATCCGTTTAATAGTTCAATTCTTCTTTGCTGTGGATCTAATGAAATCAAATCAGTTTTTCTGTGATATCAGGACTTATTTGTACAATCATCTTCTATCGAAAGATGAATATACATGTCTTGGTTTGATTAGAAAAATTTTTTTTTAATTCATTTTCCCTTAAAAGGTGTAATCTATGCACTAAGTTCCTGTAGAGGGGAGTTTTAAATTCCCATACGAAAAATGAAATTAAAAAAATGAAAACTGCAGTGAAAATATTGAATTATACCTAAACATATGAATGCACATACTTCTATTTCATAGATCAATATTGAATGCATGTAAAGAGGAGAAAATGAAGGAGGAAGTAAAGTGAAGGAAATGAAGACTAACAAATTTTACAAAGAGTAAAATTAAAAAAATGTTTCAGTTGGCAAACATCTGCTACTCAATTACCTTGCTGTTCCAGAGAATCTGACTTGACATGATATTTCTCAACTCCCTGCTCAGAAACTGGCATCTTTATGATCTCTTGAAAAATTAAATTCTCACTCGGTTGACTGGTAGTAACAGGAGCAAGTACTAGTTGAGTATTGGTCATGGGCTTGCCACCAGAAGGCACCCCCATTGACATTGTTTGGCTACTGGGAACTTCACGGGACATATTCTGTAATTCAGAGTCTGTGACTTGGAGCAAGTACTTTAAGTGTAAGTTGGTTGTCTCCGCAGGCCTGCCTGTAGAAGACATTTCAATGGTGACAGGAATCTCATCAGCCTCTTTTGTCGATGAAAGGATTGGATCGGGGGAGGATGCATCAACTGCAGGCATGGACTTGCTACCCTTAAACTGTGCCCGTCTGATATCTGATTTGGGTACAACTGTAAACAACAAATATAGATGCATGAGAGAGAGATATTTTTATCAACTTTAAATGTTTAAATCCATCAATAGAGAAAATACTTTTTAAAAAATTATCATTTGATAAAATGCTGATGTACAGTTACAATCATTATATGTAGGCACATCAACATCAATATCAATAATGAGGAAAAAACAATTAATTTTACACAACAAATATTCATTTTTCAACAAGATCTTGTCAATACATTCAATTCAGGCTATGGAGTTATAGATCAACCTTTGTAGACTGATTTATCTCCCAGACCCCAAACGGTTTAAACCACTCCAACCAGTCATCTGGATGTCCACTAATCATAAGGATCTTGAGGAAGATAATAAAAGAAATAAATGATGATTTACTTACATTATTCAATATAAATAACTATTCACAAAATAGAAGAATTATCGGTTTTTACATCAGAAATGTTCAGAATGCAGTAAAATAAACACAGAATACTTTTCTAACCTTTTTCAACTGATGGTAAAGAGCAAGATATATACACATATATACAAAGGTGGCAGACAGCTAAAATTAAATAGATTATCATCAAGAAGGAAAAAAAAAAGCAGCTGAAACATTGAGTTTTAAATTAACAAAATTAAGATAACCTAGGCTAGAAGAAAAGTTGAAATCTTGTAAGACCTTTTCATATTTCTAGCACATGTAGTTTTGTAATTTTGTCATATTAGAAAAAGGATATTCATACCAAGTCTTTTGACTGAATTTTTATTGTGAATTTTAATAACTTCAGAAAATAATTTTATGAATGCAGCTTACATTTTCTTAACGTGAACTTGAAAGCTTTTTTTTGCCCCTAAGATACTACTTGAGTAACTGATACAGAGAAGCACCTCATAAGAGATTGATAATCAGTATAATTCATCAGATTTTCAGAGTATGGACGCAACAAGTAGAATGTGAACTTTACTGGATTTAATCCTCTAAGCTTATTCTGCGGAAATCAAAAGGAATTAAATCCTTGAATGTTCACATAAGACAGAAAGTACTCACATAAAATAGATTATGAGAAAAAGATATTGTTTCCAAGGAACTTGTCTTATAAAAGGGAAATATCAACATTACTTAACAGATATTGATAAGTAGAAAGTTTACTGTACTGTCAAAATTTGCAAGGTTATTGATTTCAATATATAGCATATGTTTACCAAATTCCTTTTTCCATTGTAAACTGTATTGAAGGTCTTACTGAATTTATATGGACCAGCAATAGGGGTGGATGATAAAATGGCTTCAAGGATGGAGGAGGTACTAATAACAGAGCAGGAATTCAAGACATCTGTACTTTGTAAGCCACTTAACAATACCTGAACTTTCTGTCATTCGTAGAGTTTGGAGACATGATCATCTGTTATCTACAGGATCAAGCAGAACTCATAAGTGGCGATCTAGATACATACCATTAGGAGATGATCAGATTGGCTTCCAAAACACAGGTACAAGGTTGGATGACAATAGTCTGTCAACCTTACATCAGAACCCTGTCAGAAAGGATTCAACGGATCAGAGGTCCATACAGGATCAAGACACAATCTAAACGCAGTTCTACCTTTTGGAGACACCTCACCAAAATGAAGCCTCTGTTAAATGAGAACATAACCAAGAACCATAAGTAAAGCTTTCCATGCAGTTGTAGAAAGAGACATAGAATAAAAATAAGCGCCCTCCAAAAGTAAGGTTTGAGGAACATCAAAAAGTCATAACCTGTGGAGAGATTATGAAATCAGGTATGGCTGATCATGTGTGGAGGAAAAAGAGAGGACACTAACCCCTGTGTAATGAAGTTAGAATAATAGAGAACGACAATGGAAATAGGACGAGCAAATAATCAGCACACATGTTATCCTCTGATAACTTCCTCAGTAGGCTCAGCATAGAATTGAAGAAGACCTGGTGGTCATGAGTTCAATCACTGGGTCAGGTTGTGAAATTTGTATACTCTGGTTCAAAAGCAGCATCATGAGGATGAATAAACAAAGACAAGAAATACCACGGACACCAAAATAAGATGAATCAAACCCCATGGATTAGATAAACTGTTGGTTTCAAAATTTCCACCTGAAAAAGAGCCAAGGGTACACAACAACAGAATCGTTGTGACTATAACAACCAACATGAGGATACTCATTTTCAACAAATCAATAGATTATAATGTTTATGAAATGTTTCTTAGTTTTAACCATCCTTAAAAACATTTTGAAATAACAACATCAAAGAGATTGAAACTTAGCCATTTAATGAATAAAATATCTGACTGAAGTACTAAAATGTTGCTAAATGAAAGGATTCTAGTCTTCCACTACAGAAACAATTAGAAACACTAGAAGGACAAACTGTGCAAATGAATCAAATGAAGACACCCAAAACTGTAAACAATCTCCAAACTCTCACAGAATTCCTGCATTATGGTTTATAAGCTGACCTCACAAACCAATGAGAATAACCTCAATCTCTACTTTTACTACAGTTGGCCTTGTTGCTAACAACTTATCACCAAATCTAGAAAAGATATCCCCATAAAAAAGCAGCTTGAATCTAGTTGGGTTTTTCTAAATTGTACATCCTGGTTTCATTTGAGATCTACAAATATGGAAAAAAAAAACAACAAAAAAAAAATTCATCCACACTAATTGCAAAATGTAATTGAAAAAAAATCTTGCTACAGTCTGGATTTAAAATTATCTATAGATATCACCTAAAGATATAATTTAACCAAACAGGTTTTGTTGAAATAGATGAGGAGAAAACTGATATGTAAGAAGCAGCAGGCTTTATACCAAGCGGTAACCTGTTTAGGCTTGATAAAACAATGTAAATTGAAAACTAATTTCAAACCAGAAGAATAGATCATTGGCTAAATACTTGGCTAACTTCAGAATGTAAATTTCTAATTATTCTCAATTTGTTCACACTATACAAAAACATTTTGTAGGATTTTTATGAAAGTTATAAAAGCGGTTCATCTATTATATAAATTTTACTTTTATGCTAAGTTATAAACATTTTATTCAATATTTATCTAATACTATTTAGACGACAATGTTTTCAAGTTTGTAAGTTGATTTCCAACTAACTTCATGTTTTATAGACTCAACAGTTAGATCTTATGGCCTGAAAGTTTTGGTGCCAGGGTAACTTGAACCTAGGATTAACATAGAATCGGTGGTACTGAGCTCTGATTACCTCTGAAGGTCAATTTAGGCATTTTCAAATCTTAGGGAGACAGCTACATAATACAGGTTGCTAATTTGGATAAATGGGTAGATAAACCCAGTATGAACATAGGATAGGTGGCACTGACCTCTGGTGACCCCCACAGGTCAATTCAGAGTCAGGTCAATTATGGCATTTGCAAAACCCAGGAAGATGGCTGCACCCGAATGGTCCAGTGGATAGAGTCATGGAATTAGTGGATCTAGTTTAAACTCTCAAGAAAATTAAAAACTAATTTTCTTTTAATCTATTCGACCTTCAAACTTTCCAAAAATTTGTCAGTTGTAAGATAAATTTTTCATTCAAGTTTGAGGAGTCCCCCCCCCAAAAAAAACTTTTGAAAATTTGAAATGTACAAAATAACTATAATGCAACAATGGAATGTAACACTACCAGCCAGAGAGGAGTAGGGGGCCTTCTGCTCATCCTCTTCTAGTTAGGAATGCGCACAAGCATGACCCACGGAGGTACACACCCTTCCCTTCATTTCATTTTATAAAATCTCTGGGAAATATAATTTGCTTTCTTGTGTTATATTTTATACCTATGCAACAACGACGTATAAATTTGAAATATCTAATCTTTTTATCATTTTAGAGAATATTTCATTTCTCATCAGTCTTTTATCGTCTGTTGTTAGACATAAAAATCTTCCCAAGGATTCACCACATTTCTATTGTGGGCATTGCAGTGCCAATACTTTCTGAATAGGTCCAGTTTGTCTCTCCGTGCTGTCTTCTGATCTCTTTGTGTGAGGTTGAGCACGATTCTTTCATGCATGCGTTGCATGCTTCTTGGTTTGCGGGTCTGTCTCTTGTTTAGGTTCCATGTTTCAGCTCCATAAGTGACTATCGGGAGAATGCATTGGTTGTATACTCTTCTTTTTAGGATTAATGGGATCTTCTTGTTTTTGAAAGTTGAGCTTGCTCTGCTGAAGGCTTGTTATCCTAGAGAGATTCTTTGACTGATTTCCTCTTTGGAGGGTTTCATAGAGATTCATTTGTCCTAGGTAGATGTAATGGTTTACTTTCTCCAGTTTAGCGTCTTCGTTGACTTTTGTCTGGCTGAAATTCAAGTGAAGGCCGACTTTCTTGCTTTATTCATTTAATTCATCTAGCATTAGTTGGAAGTCATGTAGGTTTTTTGCAAAAAAGGCGGTGTCACCTGCAAATCTGAGGTTCCCCTATTCTCCCATTCCAGGTTTCCGAAGATCCTCTCGAGGCAGACTGAGATGAGTTTGGGTGAGCTGGAAGGGCTCAGAATCTTTATGTAGCCTGATAAAGGACCTACTGTGACTGAACATATGTTGCAGTACTCTGACATATACAGGTTCTACACCATGTAGAGTAATGGCCTTCGGGACCATGGGAATTTCCACTGAGTCGAGAGTTTTCTTGAAGTCTATAAATGCTACAGCCAGTTGCATTTTGTATTCTACTTTTTCTTTCAGCTGATTTATTGAACAGAAAAGATCCATGGTTGAGTAGTTTCTTTTAAAGCTAGCTCGTTCCCGTGGTTGGTTTTTATCTAGTATTTTTGTGACTCAGTTGGTGATGATTTTTGTGAAAAGTTTGTAGCTGCAGTTGAGTAGGCTTATAGGTCTGTAGTTGTTGAGGTCTTTTGAGTTTCTGAGATTTTACTAATGGTTTTTGTGCTCCTTGGTTTGAATATAGTTGCAGCTTCAATAAGAGAGGTTGTTATTTTGTTGTGAAATTTGTTGTCGTTGGTGTTGTTCTCTTCAGTAACTTCTCTGATGATTTGAACTCCCGAATGTAAGTTACTAAAAAATACTTCTATGTCATCATGGGAGACTTCAACGCACAGGCAGGACAAGGAAATGAACGTTGCGTTGGAGAGCTCAGGTACAAAGTACAGAACTAGAGAGGTGAAGATCTTGTAAACTTTGCAACCGCAAACAACTTCAAAATCATGAATACCTTCTTGAAAAAAAAAAAAAAAAATAGAAAATGGATTTGGAAGAGCCCCAACTACAAAACCAAAAACGATATTGGCTATATCCTAATGGACAAAAGCGACACCAAAAGACAATCAAGTCTTAAATCAAGTAAACATAGGAAGCAACCCTAGAATGGTAAGATATAAGATGCTAATTAACACCAGTGAAGAACACAGAAATATGTTCCACACCAAATCACAACCACTTAACACACAAAATGAGCTCACCTGATCCTACAAGTTGGAATTGAATATCTTATTAGCATAGAAATAAATATTTTACACTTCATTTTCCTAATAGCTCTTTTTTCTCTCCAACAAGATTATGAAGCCTGTAACTAAAACATTTCAGTAAAATGTGACGTTAATCAATCAATTAATCATTCTTATAAAATCATCGAAAGAATTACTTGTTGGCATATCAGTACTGGCTGCCTTTTGATTTCCACGTGGTGATTTGGGCATTTTGGGGACAGGTGCTTCTTTCCGACTGGAAGTTGTTGAACTCCCTGTGCTGTCAGTGGAGTCTGGAAAGAGAGGAGAGAAGAAAAAAAAAAGAGGAAACATTTACACAATGTCACTTAAGTGGGTCTGCAAGTTTTTGAAAACAAAAAATATAGGGAAAGAAACTTTCCTAATATATGCCACAAAGAGTAAAATTGCTCGATCGTAGACTAAAAGAGATAAACAGTTCCTGTGTATAAATAATTGAATTCAGAAGATAATCGATTCATTCTTCATTAATAAAACAAGAACCATAAGTTCAACATTGCATCCACCATCTATGGTAGTAGTAGCAGAAAAGGGGGAGAGGAAAAGGAAGAAGAGGAAGATGAAGAGGGTTCACACTAAGGTCCAGACCAAGTTCCATATCAATCATACATGATACGGCAGAGGAAATGGATATTTACCATGACTAGTCATGGTAGTAGTAGCAGTTAACATAATAGCAGCTGGTAAATAAAACAATACATCCTTCCTTCCTCTTCCTGTTGTTTAACATAATCAGAACTGACCGACCAACCAACTGACTGAAAAGTTGATCATTGAGATGTGATTAGACGCATCTAAAAAAATATTTCTCATGAATTATGGAGTTGCTACAAGTTCCAAGAGAGCAACACTTAAAGACTCAATCATTTATTTTCTGTCTATTCCAATATATTCTTTTTTCAATACTTTTCTTCATATTCTTTGACTTAGCATGAATGTTTTGTTAAGGTAGCCTTGGTACTTACCATAATAAGAAAAAGTGAACCCTTATCCACTAGTGACGATATAATGCTCCTTCGCTACCATTAAGCTATAACAATGTTAAACTGGGGACATAATTTCTGCCACTTTTCACTAAAGTACGGCTTATATGAATTATCTTCCCTTTGACCCAATTGTATTTTGTATGACTTTTCTTATTTCTTCTCATTTTTTTAAATTATGTGGCTTGCACTATTTTTAGCATTCAGTCAGATAAGCCATACTTCCATCTGTACTTCTGGAAAAATAGCAGAAATGGAGTACACAGTTAAGTATTGTAGTTAGAACACACCCTCATAAAACATTTTTCTTAATTCATGTAAGTAATTTTATGTTGTACCTCAATTTTCAAATGTAAATAACCTTCAAATCATCATCAGTCTTTTAGCGTCCGTCGTTGGACAGACCTTCCCAAGAATTTGCCACATTTATCATGGGCGTCGCGGAGCCAGTACTTCCTGAACCTGTCTAGCTCGTCTCTCCATCTAACATTTTGCCGGCCTCGGTTGCATATGTGGTCTCGGGGGATCCATGTCGTGAGTCACGATGTCCATTGATTGTTTGCCATTCTTGCAACATGGCCAGCCAACCACCATTTGAGATTTTTAATGGATTCTATGATGTCCCTAACTCTTGTCTTTTCTCGGATGTACTGTGCTGTCTTGTGGTCTCTCCTTGTGAGGCCTAGCATTATTCTCTCATGTGCACATTGCATGGTTCTCAATTTGCGGGTCTGTCTCTTGGTTAGGTTCCATGTTTACTAATTATTAAATGCAAGATCTATTTTTTTTAGTGTACTTTGAGATTCAGGGGTTTCCATTCATATAGAATCCTACTTCAGATATCTTTAGAGAATTTGAAGAATGTCTCAATGAATTTTTCTTTTCCCTCTTTTTATTTTGAAGGTATATCTATCTAAAATATAGCTCATCATCAGCTTTTTAGCGTCAGTCGTTGGACCCAGGCCTCCCCACCCATCCCAAAAAATTGCCAGACCTCTATCATGGGCATCACGATGCCAGTACTCTCTGAATTGGTCCAACTTGTCACGCCATCTTACTTTCTGTAAGCCACTTTTTTTGCATATGATCTCTGGGGATCCATGCTGTAAGTCGTGATGTCCAGCAGTTATCTGCCATTCTTACAACATAACCCAACCAATGGCCACTTTAGTTTTCAAATGGTTTCTTTGATACCTTGGATTCCTACATTTACTTTGATATACTGTGCTGCCTTCTGATCTCTCAAGTGCAAATTCCATGGTTCTCAATTTGCGTCCTATTTCCACCAAATGGCGATCTCTGAACTTTTACATAGGTAAGTATGCAAGTAATTCTTGCCCGTCGAATGGGCCGGAGATTGTGTGTGGGTTGACATCAAAGACCAAGTGCGACGGTGCAAGCGTTAGCTAATGAGGTTTGACTGAGGCTGCGTTTGCTAAGCGCATCGGGAGGCCTTTGGACTTGTCCTTAAGCTCTCCTATTATTACTCGGCCCAGCTGCGGGGTCTCTGTTTCCCCGGGGCAGCACTGCTCCATTGCACTTAAAGGAGCAGGTCCCCTGGTGGATGCTTTCGCGGGTGACGTTGTCTAGCCATTACAATGAGCTTTTCAACGGTAACTGCGTCGACTGTAGCCATTTTTGGAAAGGTTGTTCCTATTTCTTCCCACGTTAACCTCGACCTTGTGTCACATTTTGCTGCGGTGGGACAGTGATTAAATCGATGCAAGTAATTCTTGAGGTTTACAAATGTAGATAAGAATAAACAAATAAGAATAATAAAAGGTAAACGCTGGGTAATAAGAGATTAGTTACAGATCCTTCAATAACTGAGAAATATAAGGATTGAACCTTTCTGGAGATAATTTTTCTAATGTAGATGTAACCCATCCATATTAAGTGGTACCTCCCATAGCAAATGACTCTAATAACAAAATTCGACTCAACAAGACGTACCAATTGCCATAAAGAAAATCTTTGAGCAAAAATGATTTTAGTTAGCAAGAGAAAAAATACAAAATTTCATGAAATTATCCAGAATCATCTAGATTCCATTTATAATCATCTTCATTTATATCTAGTATCCAGGTGCTTATTTTCAGACCGACAGGTGGATATTTGGAGATTAATAAGAGGATTATTCATTTATTTATTACATTATTTACATGTTCATTTGTATTGACACATCATTTAGAAAATGATTATTACATTGAACTTTATCTACAAGGTTATCATGAATGTTTTAGTGGGCTGATATTTTTTATACAGAACAATTTCATTCAACGACATTTTTAGGAATGGATTGTCTCCCTTAAGAGAGGTATCACTGTATCATGGAATTTCTTTTACTATCTCTTTTTCAAAAATTTCGATGCACTAAAATGAAGCTTTTATTGAAAAATAAAACATCTCAGATTATTCTGGTTTTATCATGTCATATTTTGTTGATTATATGCATCTTTTTGATTTGGGTTTTTTTTTTCAACTGGTGAGTACAACTGGGAGAAAGATTGTGTTAAGATCAACAGAAAATTGTGTCCACGGGTTCAAGGGAGTGCATTTGAGCTTCCCTGGAAAAGTACAATTCATTTACTCTACTCACATACGATAATAAAGATTTTGTTAAGATCAACAGAATTTCAACAAAAAGTGTTTTTGGATGTAGGTTTCTAAGATTCTACTAAACATTATCTTTCTCTTCTCATGAAGATCAAATATCATGTCATCCAATAAGTGATGTCCAAAATACATATCTGTACAATTTTAAATGAGTGAGTTACATCACCATAGTACAATTCAACTGATTTGTTACTAACTTGACCTTCCTGAAGATGGATATAATGCTCTATGCATTTAGAAAACGCAATAATGCTGCTGAAGCAATCCAAAATATTCATGGTATTCATAGGATAGATTATTTAGACAAAAAAAATTGCCAAAGATGGTTTGAAAAGTTTAGAAAAAGTGACTCCAACTCAAAAAAGTCATCATTTTGAGTTTAATGATGATATGCTTTTGTCTGAACTTGATAAAAACAGTGCTGTTCAGTTGAAAAATTAGCACAAAAACTGAATTCAAGCCATTCAATAGTTCATCGTCATCTGCAACAACTTGGAAAGGTGCCTAAACTTGGACAAGGAGTTTCTCTGCACTCTTGCAAAGACATCTCACCATTTTTAGATGGATTAGTAACTGGAGACGGAAAATCAATATCTTGCGGGTATATGAAGTAATGCAGGGTTGGTAGGGGCAACAGGCAAAGGCACAATCCAAAATGGACCTCCATCGGAGGAAAGTATCAGTTAGTAATTGGTGGGATTACGTTTATGTGATTCACTTTAAATTGCTACCTAATGTTACGATTACAGCAGATACCTACTGTCAGCCATTAAAACATTTCAAAGTTGCTTTGATCAATCGCAAAGCTGTAAGGTTTCATCATAATGTGCAGCTGCTCCTTACAGCAAAGATTGTATTTGAAAAGATTTACAACCTTGGCTGGAAAAAAATTCTACACCCTCCTTAATCTCCAGATCTTGTTCCCGTTAGCTCCTAGGGGCGCCATGGTATATTCAAAAATTTTAACACAGTCATATATAGATTTAAACTTGGCTGACTAGCATCTGATCACAAATATTAATACATCCTGATAAGAGCTTAAAACTCATTGACTCAACAGGAATTTCAGTAAGCTGTTGACTTCTGTTCATTTTCTGCTGCCTGCCATTATTCTCTCTTTGCAGTCATCCTTCAGGATGTTGCATATTGTCAATGACACTGTGTAAAACTCTGATACACTTTGCAACACAAGTATCAAAACAATATTTGAATATATTTGGCTTTTCATGTATTGCTTTGCTCCAGTCAGGTTTCAATTCAGCAACCTTGCTATGGACTAAAATAGAAGGATAGGGGGTACAGGGTGAACCAGTTGGGAAAAAGTAGTGTGCCCAAAGAATCGAAATATAGAATTTTCACTTCAAGAAATTAAAAACAACAATGGCAGTTTGAAGAAAATAATGTTAGGCAGTCTATGGCGGGCACATACAAAAGGGTATGTTCGGTAACACATGGAAACAATCTTCATATTATGCATCCAAAAATGTCTCATCAAATTCATTTCCTCTCACATTATGAAATAAGCAACATCAACTTCGTCAAGAAATGTTCTTTCATGAATTCAATAGAAAAGTTCTGTATTTCAACCAGCCCATCTAATCTTGAATTTCACAATTTCAAAACTAGTCGGCATTCTTTCTAGAGACAAGTTTTACATTCTGGATTGATCCAAATTGTGTTCAATATTAAGTGCAGATTCCTCAAGGGCCCACCGAAAATTGAATCTACTGAATGGTACAAAATAGTAAATTTAATGAATACAAGTAATTTGATATAAATTGAAAAAGTTTATTCCAATTATTCATTTTCTAGGTTGTAGTTCTTTATATAAATGGAAAGGTTTTTATTATACATTGTGAAAGTGATGGTACAACACAAACCAGAATGCAGATGGAAAGAGGTGGAAATATTGTAAATCTGATAATGGTCATTTGGTCACAGGATTCACTTCCCCAAAAATCAGCAATAAAGAGAAATCCCAAAGCATATTGGGTTTGAAAATTTAGGCACCAGAGTGAATACTTCCAAGTAAATTAAAATACCACTTAGGAACAAATCATCACAACATGGTTGGTAAACCTTGCAACTATTTTAACTGAAAGTTACAAGATTTATAACAGAAAAAGTACTTTTTCTAAGCATGTGTCAACGCCAAGCAATGATACGTTAGCATCCTATAAAGTTGGCATACAGAATAGCAGAAGCTAATAAGCCTTTTACCATAGCAAAAGATCTGATCTTACCGCAGATGGTAAATATTATGACTAGTGAATCTGCAAGGAAATTACTTTCTAAGGTGCCTCTATCAGATAATACGATTTGTTACAGAATCCAGCATAGGACCTGAATGAACAATTGATTGGAAAAAAATGAAAGGGGGGGAATTTGGGTTGCACCTGGATGAATTCAAAGACATTAATAAGGATGGTAATCTTTCCTGTTATGTATGATTGGTTGATGCTGATAAAATTATTGAAGATCTATTTTGCAAAAGTATAACCACAGATACAAAGGTTCAAAATTTGTTCAAGATATAAATGGTGGTTGTTCTTATGGGCTTATGGAATGTTGCAAGCAATCATACAAAGCCAAGCTCCTGATGCACAATGGACCAATTGTATAATCCACAGAGAACCACTTGCATCAAAACATCCAAGTCCTCCAGTGAATTTCGTCCTGGAATGTGTGGTGGAAACAGTCAACTCTATAAAATGTCGACCATTAAAGAAATGATTTTTCAAAAGTTTATGCAAAACTATGGGAGCTGGAACATACATCTTTGTTATACAACAGCAGCTACCAATGATTATCTTGTTGAGATGTACTGTCTCGTATATTCAAATTGCAGCAGGAACTTTACGTATATTTTGAAAACGAGGGCCACAAGTACACCAAATACTTCATGGTTACAGATTCTTCATCCAAATTGGCATATTTGTCAGATATCTCTGAAAAGCTGAATGCATTAAATCTCTCTCTGCAGGGACACAACATGCGTGTTCTGAAATTGGCAGAGAAGATTTGAGACTTTGGGAATAAATCATTTTTGTGGTAAAGAAAAATGAATGAATACAATGGCAAAAAGTCTTTCCCATTGTTGCAACAGTTTGTGACATACACTCAGGATATAAAATTTGTTTTTGAAGTTTTGGATAACAGCGAAAGGCGAATATCCTCTGCTAAGTGCTAAAGCCCAATGAATCCTACTTGCAACAATGGATTTTTGGCTAAAGCTGTGGAAAAAAAAAAAAAAAAGTATGGTGCAGAAATCGAACAGGAAATAAGGGTGGTTGCCATCAGTTTGATTCAAAGATTTGAAAAACTGTGTGGTCAACAACAGGCTCATCATCCCACTAGAAATCATGATTATTAATTATTATTTTGGTTGAAAATCAGTTGAGCAATCATAGGTCAAAAAAAAAGTTTTTTTTAAATACTTTTCCTATAGTTTTGACTGTTTAGGCTGTATCTGATCTTTGTTTCTTCCAGAAATGTTTTGTTTTCGTGTAGAAGTAGATTTTTATGAGGAAAGCAAATGAATTGGCTCCAAAGTTGGAGATCAATTCATAGTGCAAGCTTAATATGAAAAAACTAGAACCTTATGTTGTATCTGTCTTAAAAACACCCAATGTTCAATTTACAAAGTAAGGCTAAACTGGACCCTTATACTGTAAATAAAAAAAAGTTGATAAAACTATTCTCATTACAAACTAAACTAACCACAGGAACAAAAATGCAGTTGTTCAATATTTCTTAGCCACTAAGGGTGCCATGATGTAAAAAAGTTTGGGAACCACTGTAGTAATACATTAAATATAACAACTGGAATAGAAGAAAGATCAAACATATCATTAAACATTCAACAAATAGTCCAAATAAACTAGTACAAAACTGAAATTAAAGTATTGAAATTCTACCTAAGAAAAAAAAAATTTAAAAGACGATTAAAAAGATCTACCAATACCATGTACTTTCAGTAGCCCTGAAAAAATAAAGTTCAGTTTTCTTGATTGTATTTCAGGTACAAACAATCAGTGTTCAAAATAACGTAAGACCAGTTTTCAGATATCCTGCAAGGTACATCTTCCCAGATTGTTGATATTGTCTAAGCATCAGAAAAACACGTCTCAGACAATTTAGATGTGTTTCACAAGGCATATTCATTGCCACTTCACTACTGAAATTCATTTCCATGTTTGATAGCAAAGTTTTCCCCGATTTATAGGCCAAGATGGTCTCATATTCCCAAAGGTACCAGAGGTGATTGTTAGAGCTAAAGTAAAAGCCAAAATCTCATACGCTGATTTTCTTGGCAGGCAGGTAGGCCCTCCTCAACTTCCTATCACCATTTCTTTCAATCTGCCCTTGTGCTATCCCAAGCTAAGCTTAGTAAATGTTGATACCAAAGCTTTTAACTATTTTGAGAAAATAGCACATGTTCTCAGAGTTGACTGTAATTTGAAACAAGAGTTAACACTTACCAGAACTTCTGTTTTTCTTCCCAGGAGGTTCATAACTAAATTCATCATCAAGAGGCCCTGACAAAAAAATGAACAGAAGAAACATTTAAGATACAGAAAGTATGAAGTTTTAAACAAAATTTTCATTGTACAGAATTCACCATGTTTTTTTCTTCAAATATCTCTTCAATAAAAATAAAAGAATATGAATGAATGGCTTAGCTTATGGACAAAGATTCACTACTATAGAACTCTAGGCGGCAGGTCCTGTGCACCAAATAGCCCTCCAGTTCGCACAATGAAGTTTCAAGGTGAAGTGCAACATGTTTAAATGATAGAGGAGAGAACCAATAGCCAAATCAGATTAGGTTACCACAAACCACTAAGAATAATAAACAGGTTTAAAGGTAAATCTTTTCTGCTTAGTAAAAGTTATCCAGTTATTTTGTGACAAGATGAATCTTATGGTAAAATAACATTTACAGATATCTGCTTGGTTGGCCAAATGGATACACATATGCACATTCAAGAGGATATAGCTCAAAATGGTTTGTTGATATGATCAAAGAAATTTTGTTCATCATTCAAAGTGCAATAACAAAAATAGCGCACACACACACACACAAACTAGAGATCAAGAGCTCAAATTTTTAACAGAAAAATTGAAATTGCTCAACTATGTCACAAAATTTTAGAAATAAAAGTCAATATTTATTGCTCTTTAAAACTATTTTCAGATAGATAAACAGGGTGTATCTATATATTTAGCAACAAGCAAAGCAACCATGAGACTCAGTTGCTGGGTTAATACGTTCCTTTCAAATCTTCAAATGTTAGGATATTCAATAGGAAACCAACAAGTTGATGCTTATTACTGAAAAATAAGAATAATGTTGAATAACTTTCCTTTGCATAAAACTAATGTGGATATTTCAAAACAATCTTTTTTCTTTTCAACTGTTTTCCAACTTGTTCTTACACAACCCCACTCTCTGGTGTCTTTAATCTAATTGAGTGAAGGGTAAGTAATAGCTACGTGCTTCCAAATAATGACACCATTTGAGGCTAACGATCATATCTATGTTCTAGGAGCAGTTGGGAACTTTATTCAACTCTTGCAACTTTTGATCAACAATTACAATACATATCCAGTTCAATCACCTTAGTGGGCGGTACTCTTTATACAACAAGATTAACTTCCTGAAAAGAAATCTAATCAACTCCACTCAAAAAAGTCATATAGAACTATTTTGTTATATTTTTGAACAAAATGTGATTAAACTAAGCTACTATTGGTTCTATGGTCGATCATTCTCAGAACATTTTTAATAGAGAAGTGCAGTAAAAGTTTATGGTCCACATTGTCAAGCTGAGATAGTAGCAGAGTAATTTTTGAAAAAGAGAATGCAGCTACTAATTATTCAAAATTAAGTCATGCAGAGGCTCAAAAAACGAGGGGAAAAAAAAGACTCCAGAATGATTAACAAGTCAATATGACTAAACAGATATTTCACAAGGATCACTTGAACCTTCCCTCACCAAACTTTGGAGAAGGATGTTAAAATGAAACGTTTGAGGAATCAGACTTTGACACAGAAGAGTTTTTCATATTCAGAGAATTTTGTAAACCCATCCGATGAGTGCATAGACTATCAAATCATATTGGAATGAGCCAAAGTTCTGAATTCAGGTGATACATGGCTGTAAGGGTGACTTAAAGAGAATACCTACAAGAATTTATGTGACATGACAGATTTTAAAACATGTATTCATATGAGTGAACAATATCTCCTTCAACTTTAGAATAGATTTCTGTCTTTCCTGGTTAACTCAACTTTCCCTAAATTACAATGGTTTACTATGAAATATCCTCTCCCATGGACCATTCTGAGGGTGGGGGCACTGTTCAAATGGCCACTATAGGAAGGGGGGATTTTTCTTTCTTTCCACAAACAAAAAAAAGCAGAACAGCAAACCAAAAATTCAAATAATACAAACTTCTACGATTTTATATTTTTTTATTTCACACAAAAACAGAATTAAATCAAAAATATTTACGATGACCAGAACTTAGGAAGCAAAATTCAACTTCCTAACAACTCAATAGGGCACAACTTAGTGAGGATGGTCCGAACGGAATTTTGAGTGTAAAAATTCCATACTCGCACACACTCGATGTAAAATGGCGCATAAAAAATATGAGAGAATTAATGAAAGAAAAACAGAATTAAATACATTAATTTTATTGTCAATGATTTGATAAGTCAAGTTGTTCGTTAAGTTTGCCTATCTTCATAAATTTTTGACAGATTGCATATCTGTGTGACATCAACCCTGAATTCCAATCGAGACCATCGTCGCTAAATCCGCAGTAATTTCCCTGGCTTATAATAATGCTTATTAACTGCACTTGTTTATTCACAATATTGTAACTATAGTGAAATATAAACAATCGCTTATCCTGAAATATTTTTTCAATTAAGAAATCTTGTATTCGGTACTAAAAGTAAAAAAGATGAAGTAACTATCTTCAATATTAAATTTACCGGGCAATAAAAGAGATAACTTTTACTAATATAACAAAATTGTACACTTTAAATCAAATTCTTTAATCAGTACGCTCTGTTTATAGTTGTGTATCATAATTAGATATTCGCCAAAAGTTACACCACATGGACAAGATTGTATTCTTGGCATTTATTAGACACATTAAAGGAGGATGAAATGAGACTTTTCATTCATAAATCGCCAAACTATAATGGGTCAGAGGGCAGCAGGGTAACTCAAAAGAGGGTGCATGCTGTCTAGGAAATCTGGGCTGTGCAAAGTACCATACTGTGAAAAATTGCATCACTGGGTTTGAGGTATTAATCCAGACAATATTGAGGGTTCTAATGGGAACGTCCGATTTTTGTTGATTGGAAAATAGCGATAAATGTTTATTAGCTTCTGCACAGACTGGTTCAGTCATGAAATATTGGACTGTAAATAAAAGGTCTCAAGTTCCACTGTAAGTACCAAATTTGTGTGGTTTCATACATCATCACAGTCATAAAAAAAAACCCATTTCGACTTCAAACCCAATTTTAAAAGAAAAGGCCCTTCTTTGCAACAAGCGACCAGTCTTTCACATTCCACGACATCAACATTATTATTCCCT
The DNA here is from genome assembly GCA_963457665.1 of Thysanoteuthis rhombus. Lineage (NCBI taxonomy): Eukaryota > Metazoa > Mollusca > Cephalopoda > Oegopsida > Thysanoteuthidae > Thysanoteuthis > Thysanoteuthis major. Next base: position 1,535,659 of record OY735215.1, on the reverse strand, counting down.
CTCGAATAATTCGATTTTCTGTAAATCAATGTTTCTGTTGTTTTTCACGAATGATTCCTAGTGTTTCTAGACTTACAGAAATTTCAATAACGAATAGAAAAATAATAATCTATTCTCATCTTGCAACGGAGATATTTTCATTATTTCGCAATAATTGTGGTCATGAAAAATCCGGACGAGCAAAAAGGAAGCGGAAAACGAAATAATGTCACGTGAAGTGAAAGACGGATTACAAGAGAAAGAAGAAAGAAAAAAAGAAAGAATTTATGTGCTTCACGAAAGGAAGGAAGGGACGTCATCGACATTAATAAGTTTGCAATATCGTCAACATTCAACAGGTGGTGAGGAGAAATGCTGTTATGAACATCATTATTCTGTTAATTAAATTGACATTGTGTGTGTATGTGTGTCTCTCTCTCTCTCTCTCTCTCTAGTAATCTGTTCTGTTTGAGTTGAAACAAAATCGACCTATCATTCATATTGAATACACGATAGCAACGACCAATCCTTAGAGAAAAAATAAAAATTTCTACTCAGTCAGTCCACGGTTACCATAAGAGGCGGGGTTAGAAGAGGAGCTTCTAATAATTTTAGAGATTGTATTTTATGATTGGGATTACATATTATTCATGGCAGATATTTTCTGGGATAATTCCTAATCGCCTAATGTTAGCGTAGGAGATTTTGTTCATAATATTTGACAATCGTCAACATTTTTTTTTTTTTTTGAATACATGACGAATATTATGTTTAATCGACTTCGACTGAACCAAGTTGAAGCCTGAACTTTCCCCTAGTACAATTGCTTGAACTTTTAAAAATGTAACAAAGTCATTTAAAAACTAGAATAAGAATATGTACAGATTTTAATAAACGAGATATTTAGGATTATATTTTTTGATATCACTGCAACGTAAAAAATGAATCCAACCAAATATGACACTGATTTCGAGAATACATCAAATGTGAAAGTTGATAATTGCCAATGATGATTAAAAAATAATAAATAAATGAAATGGGTTATCTTTGCTTTGACGTACATAGAGCTATGGCGGTGTATAACCAGCTTAAAGAGGACCCCAGAAGTATTTTTTAATTGAAAAGTACGACTAGACACACAATATCACAATTTAACACAATAATTAAATTGATCGCATGTCTTTTCATTTTTTTTTTTATTTAATTTTTCAATGATTTTGATTTTATGTCATGAATTCATAAGTTTCGTACGTCGGATGCACATTATTGTGTTAATTCCTGATGAACACGACTGAATTATACTTTTCAATAAAAGATTATTACATACTTTTTAATTTGAAAAATGATTCTTTTTAGAGCTTCCCTATGCTGGTTAAAAAAAAGAAAAACAAAACTAAACACCTCCATAGGTTCGTTGTGTGTCAAAGCAAAGATTTCCGATTCAATTTAAAATTTAGAAAAAAAAAAACAAAACAAAAAAAAACACTGTATTTTTATGATGTTGATTAGTTAATAATGATATTTTGATTAGTATAACTATTTACTAAAGGTGAAAATTGTTTGTCAAGTGCATATGGTGGTATTTTTTGTATTTTTTTAGACGGTCAGAATTCCAGATGTTTTGTGACATCAAAGAGAAAAAATGTATTGTGCTTGATTATTTTTTTTATTTTTGCTGAGTTCTTTGCAAAAAGATAACAGCTCTAATGAATAGCCGAAAGTCGTATTTAAAACGACCTCTTTTACCGTCAAAAACTCAAAGCAAAGACATTTTACAGCACAGAAAAGCACAAAAAACACAGAGTTACGGAAAACTTACTGAAAGGCTCTCAACCGTTAATCTACAGGCTACATAGTCAATATAGTCATGCCGAATTTTTTTTTCAAGTTCATGCAAAATATAAGATACTAAATGTTTGAACGGCAGAGGTGAACGGCTTCAAATAAGTATCAATCTTGAAATGAACTGACGAAACATCAAGAAATAAAGAGAAGAATAACAACAGATTTTATTGGAATAGAAAAAAATACGAAATAAAACGAGAGAAATTAGAATAGCAGCAACATTTAAAAGAGTATGAATGTGAGGAAAGAACCTTGTTGTTCTACTTCCCCATTTTAATATACAGAGACACACACACACCGATTATTACAAACACATACACCACCTCAGTGTATGCATTTAAGAGAAGTAGTAGGTAATCATTAGTTGAATTCTGCCTACTAGTAGGAGTAGTAGCAGCGTATTAGTGCGTACGTATCACTAATGTAAGGAAGGACTTGAAATTTAAAAGCAACTCAAGACAGTTTTATGCACGTATTATTCTGCAGTTTATATACTCCCACCATTTTTCCTTCAGAAAACAGGTTACCACTATGATAGGGGTGTAGCTAACAACTGCTATCATTTTATTTGTCAAGCTGAATACTGGTGTAGTAAAAGCTGGGCTGGGAAACAGTATGCAGGGTAGTGGCAAGGAAAGATAAATGTAAATTAAGGACAGTTGTTAGGACACGAGATGTGAATGAAACTCTAATATGCAGCCATACAGATATGAATGAAAAAGCAATTACTACTAATCCTACTACTGCTCTTACTACAACTTAATACTACTACTTCTATTGCTAGATCTGTCTTGTTCCTCTTTTTCTCTGACTACAAGTCAGTCAGCGCGAATATGTGTGATGTTTGAACTAGTATTTTTTTTTAAATCATTTACAGAGTAAACCCAAGCTTTTGGTGCAAAACACCGGAAAAGGCAGATTTTTCGATCCTATCATGTTGCCTACGCCTTTAAAATGAATTAATTTTTTTTTATTACTCGTTTCTGATTAAAAGTTGTTGGGGGAAAAAAAAAAACAAATAAAAGAATTTATTCCAGAAATCTGCAAATAATTTTCATAAAATGTCCTTAGGACCATTGGACCAGTTAGTGAACTAATTCACCATCGTATTTATCGGTTACAATGGTTAGCGATAGCAAGTTCACATCATGTCACGCACTTATCTTAACCTTCCTGACCCTTGATCGATGAGGTTTTTATTCATTCATTTCATTAAGCCATTCATATAATGAAATTATCTATTTTCCTATCAGTCTCAAAATGATTAATTTCACTTTTCAGAAAGATGAGCCCGCAATTTGATGAATCAAATATTCCCAGGTAAAATGTTTGCTTTTGAAAGGTTGAAAGTTTTAAGCACAGAAAGGGGGAAGCTCTTCCTTCATTAAATTTTATCAACACACATTATTACAAAAGCCACAATAAGTTGTCCATAAATAAAATCTCAAGAAGACCAACTGGCGAATAATGATTAACAAGTCAAATCCTTTTCTTAGAAATAGTTTGTATTGAGAAGGAAGTCATTATTGTCTCCCATTACAGCTTTTGTATTGGTTATTGGAATGAGATATCAACTCCGGTTTAATCCGATTTCATGTTATAGGCTAACAGGATGTACACTGACCAACTAAGCAGAGAAGAAGAGGCCCTTTTCCCAAGAAAAGTTGCTTATAACTACGAATTAAGAAAAAAAATAAAGCGAAGTTATAATTGTCTTCTAATGTTGCTGTTTTTACCATATTCTATGACAAAAATTGAACGGCCACAAATTACTGATAACCTTTCAATCAATTCAAAACAGCAAAAATTGAACTGGATGCTACATTCAGAAATTCAGTACAGACAATATAAAATCCAAATCTTTCAGGTCTTACATCTTTTTCTGTCAATTTTTAGTTTTCCTTCACTTTTGAAAATTATCATAGAAGACATTCGGCAAGCTTAAAAGAAAAAATATATCAATTCTCTTGAGATTTATTCAATCTTCTTTTCCCCAGCTAAGTTATTATTCTCTGTTCTTCAAGGCATAAACTGGAATAAATAAATAAAAATAACCATAATAGTTTACAATTTTAAGCAAAGTGAAAAGGTTAATAAAAAGTTTCTGATGAATGAAATGTTCACTCATTTTACCAAATTTCATTTCAAAAGTTTAGCATACAATCTTTCCAATCATATTGATTACAAATAACGAATAGAAAATAATTGCTTAAATGAAATGAACAATATTTTATTAGATATTTTCAGTATACATTCAGCCAGATCAGTTTTGTCAATTCATTCCCTTGAATTTGACACTAGGCCTCATTTGTGGAGTTCCAAGGATTTAACTAATCTTTAATGAACTAAAAAAACTTGACTTTTTCTTCTTGTAAGTGCCGATTACCTACTTTGATTCATACCAACCAGGAGTCAGAAAAATAGCTGGTCCTAATTTTAGAAAAAAGAAATAAACTTTTCATGATTTATTTGAAATACAAACACCTGGTGACTATTGGTGATGATTTTAATAAAGCTACAACAAGTATTGAAATGATGATGAGGAACAAACGGAGATAAGTTGATAGAAAGTAAATTACCAAGAATTAATCAGTTAAGCCTAAAGAAGACTCAGAATACTTTTTGCTCTTCAGACCAAAATTCCAAGTTTCCCCTAACTTATTTAAATTGCCCCCTTGTGTGATACGCCCCCTCATTCAGGATCACTGATCTACACCACAGTCTTTGTCTCTTATCAATCATGCCAAGACTAAGTAAAAAAAAAAACAAAAAACAAAAAAAAAAAAAACAATGCTATGCAAGTCTCAATTTTCTCCACCAAATACTCGATCATTACTTTATGAATCTAACAAAACAAATCTTGTATAAAGAAACTTTCAACTTTGATGATTTTGGTCATATGGAGAATTTGGTGAATATCAGTTATGGAGCTTGAATCTAACATTTCTACCATCTTTCTGTTTGTGCCAGATGCTTCCAATGTTAATTTAAAAATAAAACAATAGAATAGAACTCCTTTTGAACCCAATAAAAGGCTGTTCTTACTTCATTAATGTAAGCCTTTATAATGATAGATTCATCGAACCTTTAAAACACAATTATCATCTCTCAATTTGAAAGATAATAATTGTGTTTTAAAGGTTCGATGAATCTATTCTGGAAAGCTAAATCGCATTAAGAAAAATGCATAGGACAGCATTCAACACTGCAGTGATAAGTGAATTCAGGTGTAAAAAGTTAATTTCTTCAAGTTTTATTTCTACAAATCACGTAACAGTCCCAATAAACCTGCCTGAATAATTATGATAGCTTAGGAAGTAGACCTCTGTAGTGAATACAATAGGAAAAGGAGAAAGGTCTCGGCGTGGAAAAGTAGTCAGCAACTTGGTCTCCTAGACCTTTTACAATGATAAATTCGATTCATGTTTATAGCTTTGTGCTGTACTAAGCTAAGCTTAATAAACATCGATATTATATAACTTTTTTTAAAAACTGTAGTCAAAACCTTGCCAATAAACCAAATCCAAAATAACTGTTTTCATGACACAAGACTAGAATATTTCCATTTATTTCAAGTGGCTGTACGAGTGTTCATGTGTTTAGCAATGTGACATTGCAAAAGCTGAAAGCATTCATTCATTACTTAAGTACTGCATAATTTATGTGAATACGATTGTATTAATTGTTGGGGGTTTTAAGGTATTGTGAAATTTATCAGAATCAACCGACGGTGTTGTAGTCAGTTAAGGAACACTTCAACAGGTGTTTCTTCTTGTTACACCACAGCGCAAGAATCAGGTGGATTATTCTCTGTAAACTTCACAATCCTATTTAATTAGTAAAAAAAAAATCCTGTCCTGGTAACTTAGAGAACCTGTTCATATCAACAATTGAAACTGTATGTAACTATAATGGAAAAAAAAATGGATATTTTTTTTTAGAATCATTACGCTCGACACAATGCCGTGTACTTGAAAAATAATTTCAAAAAGGTGTAAAAAGGTTTTGTGATTGAAATAATTATCAAGACTATTGCAATTCATTTTAATTTCTAGAATTAAATTTCAAAAATTTTGATTAAAAAATTATGAGAGTTTTAAAAAAATCAGAGCGATAAAATTGGAATAAAGTTTTCAAATAGAAGACGTATAAACTTAGAAAACGATGCTGTCAGACCAGAAAAATTGTAATAAGTGATTAGAAGTGAGATAAATTGAAATTATGAACATTCTAGTTGTGTAGAATGATAATGGAGGAAAATATCGTTCGCCTTCATTAAAAATGTTCATTGTTGACGAAGTAGAATCACCCACTTTTTAGAAAATGAAGACGGGACGGAGAAGAGAAGAGAAATAATAATCAGAGAATAAATGTTAATGAACGGAAATGTTTGTAAGGAGGAGGAGAGGAATGAATGAAACGGAGAATATGAGATAAAACTGAACGACTATGCATATTATTACAGCATGAGTCAATCACGAAAAGGACGGAGAGTGATATAACGTATTCGTCCATTCATAAAACAAACATACGTGTGAGTCTGTGAATGATGTGGGGGTGGGAAACACGTAAAAAAAAAGGAAATATTCATCATTTTCTATTTGGGATTGAGAAGGATAGAGGTACAAAAATACTGATTGTTACTAGTTTCTTATCGCCTTTTTTTTCAACTGATACAGTGTAAACATTGTCCTTTCCCCTCGGTCGTCAAAAAAAAAAAAAAAAAAAATCCTCACCATGAATGAATAGAAGAGAGCACAAAAAGGCGGGTATACTTTTGAACAGAAACACTGACATATTTCCCAACAGTGCGATATGGAGTAATTCATTTCAGGTTAAGTGTTTTAATTAACGTTGTAAACGAGAGGTTTTAATCAATTTATTTGTCACAGGTCTCAAGTCGATTTTTTTTTTAAGGCGTATGATCTCGAATTAAAACAGCATATTTCAAATCAGACAAAAAAAACTTTAAAGTCAATATCGAAAGCCTAAAAGATTTCTGATTTATTCATTCACGCAATTTTTTAGGAAAAAAGAAATTTCACAAGCATATGAATGGATCAAGTAGGTATGCGAATTGAATAAACTTACCAACTAATCTAAGCGTGAAAAAGTTTTTGTAAAACGCTTTTATCATCTCTATTGCCGAGGTATCTTGTGTGGTCGTAAAGTACTGAGTAGCCTAAGAGGGAAGATTTTATAATTGTGGAATGTTATTGAGGAGGCGGAGTATTTTCGCGTCACTAGGTGTGGTAGTATCACTTTTTAAATTTTTGTCCACACATCTCAATTTTAAAAAAAATACTTTGAGGGACAAAACAAACATCTTTTTGTTATTTGTAACGTACATCAGACCCGACACTTGGGTACAACGAGTAAGGGGCGTCCATTAAACCCGGACGCGAGTAGAGGCGTTTAGTAGGGCTAAAAAAAGCGCTAAACCTTTTTAAAGAGCCCCATAAAAACACCAAAGCCCACTATGAACAAATTCAAAATGGTAAAAAAAAACGGCCTCAAAATGGTTAAATTAAAGGGGGATAGGTAGAATTTTCTGGGAATATTGGCTGGGAGGGGAAGTCGGAACTTATACTAAGTTAAAGCTTAATAAGTAAACTGGAGTGTAAGTGGGGTCAACAAACCCTAACGAGGCATCGAAGACCTGACTTTCAATTCTTACCCAGCATCACATTCAGTGGACGGGGGGGGGGGCAAATGATTTCCAGGAGGGACCAGGCCCCCTCCCTGGCGACGGGCCTGCGTACAATATATTGTTAGTTACAAAGATACCCACCCATCATGGTGACCAAAATTTCTACACTCACTTTAGGTCTTTCCAAAAAAAGAAAAAAAAAAAAGGGATGAATACTTCCATTTTATTTTTCTATACGCTCTCCATTAAAATTTACAAGAGCAAACAATATCGTTAAATTGTCTCGAAGTGTGAATGCCATAAGAAAAGATAAAAGAATATGACTAATAACAAACAGCTCAATTAACTCCAATGTAAAAAGAAATAATACTAAAAAAAAAAACAATAAGGCATTCTTATCCCATAAATGTACAGGAAAAAAAAGACAGAGAGAGAGAGATAGATAGATGGTGAAAGGTTCCTTGTTGAACTAATCTCAAATGAAATATCAATACGTTGCATGTCATGAGATTTCTACATTGTCTATAGACCAGGAAGATTACTAGAGAAACCCTTCCGACGTCACTGTAGTATAAAGCATATACCCACCCACAAAATCAGGCAAAGAAAAAATGTTACGAATCGGGAATAGATCAATGAGCCTTGACAAAATTTCAACAGTAACGGCTCATTCATAGATTTTTGCGAGATCTGATAACCTACTTCTGAAATATAGTTTAGTGTTTGACTGTCTATCAAATGAGTTTCCATTTTATTTTAGTCTATTTTTAGTCTTTAATGGAGAGTAAATGAAAATTCTACCACTGGTTTGCTGGTTTTGTTATCTATCTCGTTAGGCATACCAGATATCGTCTGGGTTGTAAGTATATTCAAACGGTAAAGTCTCGGGGGGAAAAAAACAGGGAATAAAAAAAGCAAAAATCATTTGGAAAGATTTCCCTTCTCCGTACGAAGTCACGAGAAAAAAAAGGTGGTTTTGTCAATCGCTAACAAATGTTTTAGTTTTCCCTTATTTTCTTTTTCGTCCTCACATCTAGTTTTCAACAACCACGCACAAGAAAATGAAATATTTGTTAGTTTTCAAGGCAATAATTTGAACAATAATAGACGAATTTTTCCATTAGTTACTTTAATCTGCTAACAACATCCTAACTAATTTCTAATTAGCCGAAAACGATAACAAAATAAGGTCTATTTGGCAGTAGGGGATAAAAATCGATCATTAAAGACTTTCCCCCTAATTCGGAAGAGTTTCAAATGATTTTTGAGACCAGCTAAAAAATACGATATTTACTTCTTCCACAGTAGAAGAAAAATGAAGACGACAATAAGATATTAAATGTGGACCTGTTAGTATTTTCCCAAACGTACTTGATTTACTCGTGACGTGGCTTGTGACAGAGCCCCTCCCCTATTCATTCATACCTTCATTCTTATCGTACACAGAATTCGATGGAGACGAAAACAGGACACAAAAAGTAAGCGTGGGAAGAAAAGGTCAATAATTTAAAAAAAAAAAAAAAAAAAAAAAAAGCTTGGAGTTTACATCTTTATAAGTTTTTTTTTATATGTACATGTGCGTATGGGAAATCTTTGGTTAAGTAGGACAGAGGACTTGATTTGCCCGAATTACACTGATTTGCCCGATTTTATTTTATTTTTGAAGGAGGGGGGGGCTCGTAGGCCGATACGTAAACCTTGGTGGTAAACTCTCCATTAATTGAACATTACAGTAAAGAAGACAAAAAAATGTTGAGACTTTACATAATGATTTACCATACTAATTGAAATTTGATAAGGAGATATCGCTAGTTCAGTTTTCTAATCAAAAGCGTAACCACACACACCACACGAGCAGTGAACACAAAAATACCAAAATGACGGGCAAATTTATTTAAATATTGTTCTGAACACAAAAAAAAAAACGAATTTAGACTTGATTTCTTTAGCGAAAGTGTGAAATTCGTCCATAAAAAAAAAATCAAGAACTATCTTTGAAAATATAGTTGTTTACTTCGGTCATTCTGGAGTTATGTTGCGAACACAGGTTTAATCACGTGTATCTGTGTGGAAGAATCAAAAGATAAGAAAATACCTCGTGTGGAAAGGAAAGATTTTTCATTCGGGTCGCTTCCGAAAGGAAAATAAATGTTACGGGAAATCACACTGATTCATGTGTAGTTTTAAACCCAGTTCGTTTAAACTATCATAAGGATAAGTAAATCAGAATTTACCAACTATTTTGAGTAAAAATATTGGAAATCGCTAGAATAAATCAATCATCATCTTTTCTTCCATATATACCCAAAGATTTTTTTTTCAATTCTTATTTGCTTTTTGTGAATGAATGAACATATATATATATATTATTTTACGTAACAGACATTTGGGAAAATTTTCGAATGAACCACTTTTCACGCCGTCAACTTTCTGAAAAATCTCCCATTGTAGAGATTTTTCTCGCAGCAGGGTTATATTAGATTTCCCCAATCTTTCTAAATAACAACACCAAGATTTTTCCGATATAATACTACTTTATACTAGCTTAGAGTTGGGTTTGTTTTTGTTTTTGTTTTTTAAATCTCGGGTGACAGGTTCCTAGTGAAAATTTTAGAAAAACTGGGTTTAGACTAAGCAAATGGTCACCATCACTCACAGTCAGACGTGGGTTTGTTAAAACCCTAGCCATTTACTTTTTTCTCTACTTCTGATTTTCAAAACTTCAGCTTTTTATCGAATTTCAGGGCAGAATTAATGCAGTTTTATTTGTGAAGACTAATTTTTGGAACATCTTTAAATATCACCTAATTTTCATGTCTCCTTCGAAAGTACAACTACATATTTAATTGCCAACCAACGGGTGAATAAACGTGTTCTTAACTGGGTTGTGTGAATACTACTACTCATAGGAAAAAAGCATTTTTCTAATGAATTCAGTTTTCAAAGAATTTACAGTAATAACGCAACTATTTTAGTTTCAAGCTTTTAGTCTTTGCAACCACTATACCCAGCGGTGTAGTGCTTCAAAGGAAATGAGGGAGCCCAGGGCTGCCTTCTCTCAAGGGGTTTATCACCTCTTCTCTGAAACTGAGAAAAATTTTGAAATTTAACTTTAATTTCAGATATTTCTGAGGGGCTGCCTGCGTGTGTGTATGCAGCCCCTCAGAGATAACTTGACAATTGGCTGTTGTACAAAGTTGATATTCACCAATATACATTAGTCAGCACACAAAGCACTGCAGTGTCAAGTTTAAAGTTGTTTTGATCAGCGGTTCTCAAAAAATCTTTTTAAAAATAAATAAACAAACTACTGATTGCAGATCTAAATTGACAACATTGAAGAGAAATAACTGAAATAATATAGTTTCATACAATAAATAGGAATTTATTTTACATGATTATTTTAGCAGGTTGCTCCACATAAGTCCGGTTCTTCCAAACATGCACATTTGGACTGCCCAAGTTCAACCAATTTCAGAGATGTTGGGGGGGGGGGTCATATGGGATTAGTATTTGAACATATACTGGCTGATTTTTCTCATTAGTGAATCATTCAAATGGAGAATTTTAGTAGAGTAGACAATCCTGACACCCATTAGGTCACTAATCAGGGTGAACCTGAACACACACACACACAATTTTTAATCCGTTCATCAATTAGAAAGTCATAAAAGAGTTCCTTTTCTAATCTGTTATTTCACAATTATTATCTTAGAAACCAAAGATTTTATGATATATAAGGAAAGTTAGTTGGTCTTTGTGTGGTCAAATTCCCCAAATCATTCAAGGAAAAAGTATTTGTTCTCAACACGGGTTCACAGGATCTGATACTGTGAGACTATTGAATAGTTGTAAAATCAATGTTTAAAGTTGTTCATCTTTTTATGATTTTGATAACAATGATGATATTCAAGTCACATTAGATATCTGAACAGCATTAAATGAAAAATGTAGATGTTTCTTCAATAAAAAAAGAAGCATACTTGCTATTAATATTTGAATAATTCTAACATCAAAATTCAAGTAAGAAAATTCCATTGAAGAATGAATACGGTAAGAATAAATTCTATTTTTGATATCACTAGAAAACATCGAAAATAGGAAACATCTAGATACTGAAGAATCTAGATGTTATCAATAAACACATCAAAATAAAGCACCCAAAGGGTAAAAAAAATCTTTTTTTCAATAAAAAAAAATAGAAACATTTTTAAAAGGGGGTCTACTGATGCCGATTTTCAAGTCCGTAGACAAAATGGTATAGCCAGGAGAACTATAATGCACAAACAAACACAAACCCATATAAGAAAAAATAGAATCCTTCGCCACCCTTGATGGCTACAGATGTTCAATATCTTTATATATTGTCAGATATGAAACAATTTGGTCTATTCATTTTCATTTTTCCAACGACCCAATCAACAAAAATCTGTTTTGCAATAAGGAGACTAAATCTTGACTCTAAAATGATATTTATTGTAATCCATGCGAGAAGGTTGCAAAGTAAAGAGAAAGTGTCACTTTCATAATTTAGATAATTTAGTGTTTACAGAAAACACCTCTGAACATCCAAGGCTGTTCAGCTCATTTTTGGCAAGGATCCAGAACAGCTGCTCTTTGTTCAGCAGTCTCAATGCGTGGGCAGCCTCAAGTCAAAAAGAAAAGCCAGTGCAGGGAAGTAAGAACTGCAGGCAAAGTCAATGGAGTAGCAATACATTGTACTAAAAACATTCTGCAAATACACATATAGAATTTTGCATATCTAACCATTCATGCACACTTCTGCAATTTCTTTTTATACCATTACTAAGCTTTAGGCATATCCCAAGATCATAAACATTTTCATCATTTTGCCAGATCCACGTTTAATATAGAAAGTAGACAAAAATGATAGGGATATAAAGAAGAGAGGCTTAATTCAAATGTTACCTTGAAAGAATAACATTGAATATTTTTTGCTGATTGTTTTTAGGAAGTGTTTATCAGCCGAGTGTTAGGTTGTTTTTTTTTTTAATAAATTGATGAGAATATAGTTCTTTTTGATATTTTAGTAGGATTGATTTCAAGAAACTTTCAACCTTAATTTCAAGATCAAACATAGAATCTCGCTTGCCTATGTATTCGGATTGTTATAGTTACAATGTTTTAGTTACTGTACCTTTCAACCTTCGTCAAATGTCAGCAAATTTCTGGGAATTTTGAACTAAACTCTGTATTTGATTGATGGGGTAGATACTGCTCATTTTACTATCCATGTGAGGTGATATCCTATGAGTTGATTCATTCTTGTAATGCTAAATCCTGCTTTTCCCCACATCCACATATCTTTCACTGCTTGACCAAGGGATTAAACTCACATCCACCAAGTAACTATATCCATTTATCCAGCAATTTTACTCATTGTCCCAAAGGGGATTCAGGTGATAGTATCTGTTCTTTCCTTATCAAAAGGCTCTAATATGGTGTTTGTGAATTGCATTAGGGGTTCACTATATACCCTCAAAATATTTTTATTTTTTTTTCCTCCTGCTATATAGCTTTCTTTACCTAATTTCCTCCTCTGGCTACATAGCTTTCATTACCTATATTCTGTCTTTCAGTTTACATTGGTTGATTTACACTTTCTGACTATTGTGGTCCCGTAGATATTAACTTTAGTTGATCAGACAACCCCTTTCATTTTCCCAATATTTTCTGTCTTGCAGTTTTCAAAAAGAGAGAACAAAGTAGAAAAAAAATTGATTTTTTTGGAATAAAGCAAACCACAACTGCAATTCACTATTTTGGCGACAACCACTGATTATTTCTATGTTTGGCCGGTTGAGGAGGTTATTAACGCATTGAAGATGCACCAATACTTGGGTGTGATATCCACAAGCAAAGAAATAGCTGAAGAAGGCCAGAGAGTACAATGGTTGAAACATTAAGACTATAACAATAAAGATAAGGACACTAGTTCAAAGAGATCAATATATAAGAATATTAATTCTTCATCTGAGAAATTCAAACAGAATTCAGCCTAAGCATAATTCACAAATGACAGTTTGCCTGTCACCATATAACTCAAGGATAGTTAGAGCTTTGGTCACCAAATTTTCTGCGGATACTAATGGGACTCTGGAGCATATTTTAAAAATGATACCCCTCCTCCCAATAATACTGGGGGAGGGGGTCTGCTTTCTCACACAACCCAATAATAATGACCTGATTTTCATCTATCTAATACTTGAAGTTTGATTCTGTTTATCAGCACAGTAAATAGTAAATTCCCCTCATGCAGGCCATGGCAACTGCCATCTCTGCCTAGGCTTCACATTTCATATAGCTGGCAGGAGGAGTCAGATTTATGCCTTCCCCGGGGCATTAGTGTCAGTTCAAGTTAGAGTTTGAACTTGACTAGCCTAGTCTATTTTTCATGCTACTAACCAATCGGACATTCATCAGTATGTAACCTCTAAATAGCTAAACCAGGGCATTGTAACCAGAGGTATTATATTAATGTACCCATAAAATGTGCTAACTTGAAGAATGCAAAAAAGTAATGGTGATTTGCAACTGAATGATAATCAGGGGGCAGTATTCACAATCACTCTGATAATGATCTCATTTTCATCTATCTCTCTATCTAATACTGAAAGTCTGATTACATTTATCTATGTGAGACCTTTAAGTAGTTCAAACTGTGACTTGTAGCCAGCAGTATTGAATTAACGTATGGTCAAGCCCTCTCTTCACCAAAACTTGTTGTATACTCTTTTTCACCAGTTCATTACTACACCCAAACCTGTAAGCAACTACATTTTTGGCATTGCTAAATGCTTTTGAAAATGCTGATAATAAAAACTTTTGAGATGTAACACACTTACTCTAAAATCTTCCATTGTCAAATTACAACCACTACTTTGTTGGATTACCTTACATCACACAACAAACGTAAGAAAGAAACCAAGTGGACTGCTTTGCATTTGCAAAATTGTGTTTGGAGCAAAGGAAGGTGGCATCACTTTCCTCCCTGTTCATAGTAACACTTGGCAGTTCTTATCATAATCCTCCATTTCATTCATTTGGAAATATCCGAAAGAAATGTACAAGACATTGATAAATTTATCTGACCAAAGTTAACTACCTTTATTGAATATGTTGTATCAAGATTTTTAAAAAAGCTACTCTCAAAGGTTGGTCAAATTGATACGTACTACACACGTGTAAGGTACAAGTTTAGAATATGAAATTAAGTAGAAATGTTACTGTTGATCTATACCTATCAAGAAAAGGACTTAGTCATGTGGCGTCTTGAAAATGTTTTGTTAAATCCTAATTTTGTTTACCCAAATTCTGTACAAAGCTCGAGTTGAAAACGTTTTTATTCACTAATTCAGAAAAACAAAAATCCATCAACACTTCAGAAAAAAATGCTTAAAATTTTTTTTCTCTTAAAACTTTTTTCTCTTTGTATATAGGTCATTGTTTTCTGCATTGAGGGTATTGAAGACACTGGAAATTGTTAGTAAACCCAACCCATTAGAGCTTCGTTCTGCTTCTGGTATTCCTCAAATGGTCACCCATCTAGGTACTGATTAGACTTGACATAGCTCAACTTTAGTGATCTTACGAGAACCAGTGTATCTAATGTAACCCTTTAATTTGGAGGAGAGATTCCCCCAATCTTACTCCTTGTGCTGAGTGATCAGCAGAGAGAGGTGGAGTACTATTTGGGGATTTTTAGAGTCTTTGGTATAACAATGAGGTACCGCTTTTCTTTATACTTAATAATTTATTTCATTTTGTTTTTCATTAGCAGTTACAATCACTTAGTAACTTGGAATCACTGAGTAATTTTGTTGGTTTAACAGCAAGCATATAATACGAGTCTGATGGTTAAATCATTTAGTATAAAGAAACCCAGAACACATTTTTCAAGAAGTTTCAATTTCTTAAAAATTTGTGGTTGGGAGTTCTATTAACACTATACCTACCACTGAATTGCACCCTCACTTTTCGTTCATCATACGAGTTAACATCTTCAAAATTATTGCAGATAATTCCCTTTACTTCATTGAGGAATAATTTTTCAAGAACACAAGATTTGGTTGAATGACGGTGGGTTATATTTATGAAGTAACTATACTGCTCAACTAGGTCCTCTCTTTTGGTCCACTGCACAAAACTATGGCTGCAAAGTATTTCGGTGACATCCTTTTATTCAACCATGAGGAATCATTTTCCCAAAACACGATTTTCGGGGGGGGGGGTTATAATGTTCCTATACTGCTGGATTGGATCTTTACTTTCTGACATTAATTCGGAGCAGGGTTCTATTTACAATGTTATACTGCTGAAATGATCTAATTTTCCATCCGTCTTCTGATATTATACTTCTAAAGTATTTCAGTTACTCCCCTTTACTTCCTTTAGAAATCATACTTCCAAAATACAAAATTTAGGCGCTAAAATTCATTTTCCCAACTCTCTTGTTTGAGAAAAAAAAGATGAAGTTCAAACAATTTAATGAGGTCAGTATATTTTTCAATTGAGAGTGTGGGTTAAACTCAAAAAATTAAATTCATTTTATGAATATTGAAAATTTTTGTGAGATAAATGTTCTCTTCACAATAGTGGATAGATACTGTGGCTCTGTATCTACAAAACCAAATAAATATTTGCAGGTGGAAAGGTCTTGCTATAGTTCTAGATAATTTACTTGCTTGAGCCCAAGTACTCTAAGTAGTAAATGATTTTACAAGATGTGCCACAATTCACTCTCTCCATATGATCACAACTTTATTTAACCAACTTTACTGGAATGAGAATCTACAAATAGAAAATCTTTAGTCAAGAAATCCTTGCTTAGCAAAATACAACCACATCAATGAAAGTCAGACAAGTCCTATACCAACATTATCAGAGCTTCACCTAATTTTCTCTCAACCCCAAGAGTAAACCATTACTTAGAAGTAGTAGTAGTTGTAGTAATAGTAACGATTATGTCAACTGTGTCAGCTGCAACAGCAAGAATCACCATGGCTGACTAAATGTTTCTCCGTTGCGAAGAGAGAAAAGTAAAGAGAAAGAACAAATCAGAATTGTGCTTGTGCGATGGGATCAATAGCTGGCGACAGCAGTCCACAATATCCGACAGATTCGTATCAGTGGGAACATACTGCCGCCAATCCAGCTGTTTAGAATGTCTGTAGTGTTTTAACAAGAAGTACGATTGGAAAAAGAAGGTATGAATGGTGGAAATTTGTTCAGTTTGCAGTTTAGGAAATGATGATGATGCTGGATACGTATATTATGAATGGAGTAAAATTTTGGTAGTGATGTAAAGACGTGTTATTATATTGCCAAACTTGCATACCTATTAGATAAAGTAAATAAGTAACAATGTGATTTTGCTAATTCAATACAAAAGGAAACAACATATAAGCTTATTCACCACATAATTTTGTACTTGATTTGAAATAACAAGTTTCAAGATTCATCAGGTGTTCAAACATAGATCTCATGATTTATCTCTTTTAATCCCTTATTAAGTTGCAAAGCATACACTGCTCCAAAGCTTGAATTTTGTGTTTTTTTTTTTTTCAATGCAGAAAAAAAATCATTCATGCACCATTTCTTTTGAGGAATAAGCGTATTGGGTAACCAATCAATGCAAGTTTGATTAGTGAGTTTTCCTCATCAGAATGGCAAAGATATGCATTAATTGTCTAAAAGAATCAAAAACATGGGCAACCAAAATTAATAATGATAAAATATAATGCCATAGGTAAATAAATAGTTATATATTCAAGAACAGAATATCATGGGTAGAGAGATAGATATATGAATGCCTTCATATAGTCACTCACCTATATATGTGACATACTAGAGAACAGGATTACTCACACGAAAACAATTAGATATCCAAAAAAATTATAAATGTATGCACACTTGCTCAACATTTCTTGTTTGTTTCCCCCTGGAACAACCACTTCAAACTTGCTTTGCAACACTGTTTCTACTACCATTGTAACTTACCCATATTTTTATCAAAACCCTAAACCACATCATCAACTATACCATCGAATTGAAACACTGCTTTTGCCAAACTGATCTACAACCAAAAGTAATATTTTACGCTCTGTAAAAAAGTTTGATAGGAGCAATAAATTAAGTATTGAAAACACATGGGGGGGTGGGGTGGAAACAGTAATAAAATTTGCAGTTTGGGAGTCGATGCCTTTTCAGAAGATAATGCAAATTGGATTGTGAGCATATAAAATAAAATGACATTTTTTTTATATTTTCTCCATTGTTTGCAAATTTGGTTAATGTGGCAGCACAACTAACTTGAGCAGGTTCGTGAAACTTACTCTTTTGGATATATATATATATATATATATATATATATATATATATACACACAGGTATATATGCAAAAATGATTATGAAAACAAAAAGTCCAATTACATTTGAATAACATATTCTATAATTCAAGTCCTGCCTTGGAGGAAAAGGGGCAGATTTGGCTGAAGTAGCGTGCCAATTGACTTGAGCCGAATAATAAAATACTCTAGAATATGCAGAGAGAAGAAGAAGAAGTAATAAAGTCTTTATCACTTTATGTAAAACTTACAAATTCTATAATGTGCAAAAGACTAGCAAAGATTATACCGCGATATTAGATGATTCTAACAACCTACAGATTGATTATAAATGAAATCTTCTGAAACAAGTTTAGATTTTGGGGTTATTTTGTACTTTATCATATGTTTTTAGCTGTTCAACCCAACTGCAGGAATTTAAAAGCTACACAAGACATAATGAAAATACTTGAGAATCTCAAAACAATCAGGGTAACTTGACCCCAGGATTGACAGGAGACAAGTGGCACTGACTTTCAAAGTCCATGCAGGTCAATTAAGAGTCCAAACATCTTTTTCCGCACTATTTCATAAGCTTCCATTTGAACATTTCTAAAAGAAATCCATGGAAGTGCCAATGGCTAAGTGGTTAAAAGCACGAAAAATTAAATCAGTAAAAGGTGTTCAAAGTCCAATGGAAAAAAATCTAATTTTTTTAACTTTCCATTCAATTTAGAAAACAAAAAATATGAATTTCTCCTCCAAGGGCTCATGTTTGTTTAGCAGTTGGTTTCAAAGGAATCAAACCCGACGATAAAACGTGCTTTTCTTTGAGCAAACCTCCAATCCTACTCCTGACCAAAATACAACAATAAAACATGAGACCTATTTAAAATCCGATGATCCTTTTGACTAGCAAACTAATAATGCCAAAAGCAAGCACATAAATTTCAGTTTAACAAAAAAAAATTTTAGATTTGAGGAGGGTCTATGCAGGCCTACCCTGAGGGTGTGTGCAGCTTAACCAAACCTGACTGGGGGGAGTCTCCTGGGAAATGCCAGGTACCCCTGGTAGCTAGGAATGATAAGAGAATATAAATATTACATAGAAAATGCACTCTGGAAAGATTTACACCCTGAACACAAGTTTTTTTTTTTTTTTTTTACAAGAGATCTTCTGAGCTATTTACACCACCAGCTTATGATGTAGTCATTGTGGATGCTTTATAAATCAGCTATCACTAAAAGGAAAAAAGTTGTATTTATTGATTCAATAATCTGATCAGATTACTTTAGGAAATATATGTCTTGTTGTTATGACTCCCATGTTCACACATAAAATACCACAATTGTAAACACATATGTAATATAAATGGTCACAAGGTAAAAGTTTTGAATGGAAATAAACATTACTTGGCTGAAGTCACAAAAGGCATTCCAACTACTTTAGTAATGAATAGAGATTGGCTTCAACTATTGTGTTCTATAAATTAGTTTTCAAGTATAAGTTTCAAGAAATAATATAATTTAAATCATACTGGATTTTGTGATAATGATGTAAAAAGATAAAGCATTTTGTAGTGATAACAAAAGGCTATCAACTTTGAACTTTACTAATACTACACACACATCTATCACATTAAGACTGCTTCCTTGTGGACTCAGGTTCAAGTCCTACATGACACTCATTTGTTTATTCATTTACATGGTAGGCTTTTCAATTAGCTACTCAGTTAGTTCCAGAGTTGGACAAAATATACTCCCTAATAAAATGTCTCTACAATTATCTTATAAATATATATATATATATATATATATATATATATATATATATATATATATATATATATATATATATATATATATATATATTATGGGAAAAGAATACTTCCTGAGAGGAAACATACCAAAAAGAGCTGATGGGTTAACACCACTCTAATGAAGAAAATATCTGAAACATTTCCAGTAATTTATGACAACCAGCCAGGAATACACTTCTCTTATGAAGATAAAGTACAAACAGAGATCAACAACTAAACAAGAAAAAGAAAAAGACAAAGGTTTTCCACCCAGAAAAATAGATCCCCGCCCATATAACATACTAATCACAAATTTACGGGTTCAAAAAGCCTTTAGTAAGTTGGAATGGAATGGTGCAAAGAAACAATTACTATTAATTTATATGGAAAAAGATTTTGAGCATCCCCAGACAAAAAAAAAATTAGTCAGGCCGAGTCATTGGAGGTCATGGTGGTGGGTTTTACAGACAAGAAATGAGGAGTGTATGTGCTGCCTCTATTATGGCAGACTGCAAAGCAAAAACCATCGGCTTTTTTCACTTTTTTCAAAAAAGCATATGCTTTCAAAAAGAGCTGACTACCGGTGCTTGAAAAGAAATTTAAAAACATGTTCCAGAGTTATGTTCTTTACAGTGATTGGTAGGAGATATTTTTCTCAGCAAACTTGTTTCCTTAAAGTGGAAGAGTTCATGGTTGCAGATAGAGAACCAAGAAAAGCACACAGTCCATTATACACAAAAACAGAAAAGACATCTGGAATTTTATCAACTGATAATTATAACTAAGGTTTTAATCATCCAATATAATAATATTGTAATCTCTTTTCTAGAGATCATTTTCTAGAACATCTTCAGTGATGATCTAGCTGGTATGATAGACAGGGATCGCATCATATACAAATATAAGACATGCAGTCTATGGCTATAACTTATCTATGAAATCATCTCTCGAGAGTTGAGAAATTATAAACAAATGATCAGAGAATAATGCAAAATAGATGTACAGCACTTCACTTCATTAGTAAACTCTAGTTACAATGGTTCCTCTTACTTTCACACCCATCCCTAAAAAATAAAAATCAGGCTAAGTAGGAAGTTAAGAACCAGTGGAAGTATCTGGCACCAGTCTTACTAGAAAATTAATAACAATAATAATAATAATAATGATAGAAATCAGTGCATAGCCTAACGAATTGACCTAAATTGAGCTGAATAATGTCCATATGTCCCTGACCACAAACATTGATCTTTTCAACTAACTTAAAATATACCTGCTGTATCATAGATATTCTATCCTGCCAAGTGGACAATATAAAACAAAGCAAATGTCACATTCAAATAAAAATGTTCAGCACTTAGTTCAATGCAATTTCTTGATATGCTATTGCAGATTTTCCAGAGTTTTTCAAGTGCTGCCAGCGCTTCCCTCTTCATTGTAATATTTCAATGAAATGCATTCGATTTTGACAGTAATGCGAAGTCCTGTTTTTTTGTCTCTGCATTGACTTCCATTTTGTTTGCCTCTTTCAGCATCATCTCAATGCTTTGCATTATTCTTTGCCACTTTGGATTAGCATTTCATGATGGAGGTTGTTTCTTTTCTTCTCATCAGCAGTTTTGGCCTTCTTTATCCTCCAGGTAATACACATACTTCATCCTTGCTCCTTTGCAAATGTTGAATAAGGTCTTTTGGCAGGAATTCATCTACTGCATACCCAGCCATTGCATTTTGGACCAAGTGCAATGCAACTAGAGAGTTCTCCAGGTTTTCTATGAGCATATCCTTTTTGATAGAGTACCCTCTTTCTACTGCAGTTAGTCCATAAGACAGTGTGAGGAGACATTTCCTTAGGGTCCCACCGTGCTGCATACTTTGCTCTGCCACTGGAAAATCCAGCAAGAGAATCATCAAACCTGCAGCTTCAGACCAAGTCTTGGAACTCTATTTAATGGTTTGTGCTGACTCATACTGAGAATGCTTTATACTGAGAAAGAATTTTGTCACATTTGGACACAGCGTATCATCCTGCATAGAGGAGAAATCTGTAGAAGTTTCCAAAATCGTGTAATAGCACTTTCAGCTTCTGCTACCATGGTGACAAGCTCAAGGGAGCTCATGGGCTGCATTAGCGGGTGAAAGAGATATTCTTTCTAGAACAGTTGTATATTCACTGGATTTTTCTGGAGGTTGTCAGATGCCTTCTCTAAAGCTTGCTCTGTGGCAAACCCTACATCAAAATATTTGGGTTGTTCGTGGATTGTTTTGTCTTGTGGGTCCAGTTCAAGTAGTTGGACAGGTGTGTTTATCTCCTCCATTTCTTCTGTTTTAACAAAGCATGACAGCAAGCCTCTCAGGATCAACTGGTGTTCCTTTATTGAAAAGGCTGTATTGAGGCATCTGTCTGCAATGTCTCCAAAAAAGGTTTCAGCTGTCTGGCAGCAAATGCAACTATTACGTCTTTCACCCATTAATAGACATTGAGGAAATGCCATTTTGGTCATTTCAATGAAATTATATCACCTTGCGAGTCAGTCATAGAACAACAAAGAGCTCTCAGTACATCTCCCTATTGCCCACCGGTTTCTTACTCTCCATTTTGAAAGCTTCCATGCACAACATGTGAACCACAACTTCCGAGATTGATCATCTTTGGTGCATCTTGGTACACTTGGCTTTTGTCTACTTGGAATATCCAGTTGACCATGGGCCCATCAATCAAAACCTGCAAGAGCTTATCAGGATAAAGTGGTGACAGGTATCTCTTGATTTTCTCCAAAAGCTTCTCTGTTTGAGTGTGTCCCATTAACTCTGAATCAAAATAATGCACAGTTACCTTCCCATCACATTCATTCCTGTACCACACAACATCTATTTGTTCTTAGCGTGTCACTTCATTTCGATATTTTGCTAACAGTTTAAGGATCGAAAGTCTACGCTAAACTTGACACCAGGATAGGCTTTTGGCAAATCAAGCTAGCCCTTAGAATCTGACCAACTTCATTATATACACAGGTTGCTAGAGATACAAGAAAGTACCTTTCGAATTGTCAAGAGCACTGGGAGCCTATCAGAAAGCTATGGATTCCTTGATGAATAGAATGCTGGGAATTATATGCTATGTAGATGACATGATTTTATACACAGATGATGTGGAACAGAGCTTGGAGAAAATCTTTCAAAGATTTCAAGAAAGAGGACTAAAATTGAACAAGGATAAATGACCCAGTATTTCAATCTGTCAAAATATTAGCACTTTGACAGATTGAAATACTGGGTCATATGATCTCAGAACATGGAATATAACCAGATCCAAGACCAGAGAATGTTGCACACCTTTATTCATGGATTTTTGATGAAGTTCATTCCAAACTATACAAACCCATCAGAACAACTCAGAAAATTGATCAGAAAAGGACAAGAATAGCAAAAGACAAGTGAACCCAAAAAGTCATTTAATGAAAGGCAAAGAGTGCTTGTAAGACAACCATGCCTGACATATTTCAAGTTGGATCCACTAACTACTGTGATTTCAGATGCAAGTTCAATTGTATTAGCTGTATTACTTCAAAACTGGTCAGAGGGAACAAGAAAGTTTGAGATGCATATGGACTGTAGAACCCTTTAAAATGTACTCATTGAGAAGTAAGTTTACAAAACAGACAGACCATAAGCCACTCATTTACAAGTTCAATTCAGACAAAGCAACAATGTTACCAACACAAATTCACAGACACAACTGAGTACATAACAGGAAAATGTATCACAGTAGATTCTCTATCAAGATTACCTTTGTCTGTAACAAAAGACAATGAATATATTGACAATATAGAGAAGGAGCTTTCTGTCATCACAAATGAAATACCAACCAATGATGACATCAGAAAAAACACTGACGGAGATGATATACTGAAACAACTGATTTCAGTCATAGAGACAGGACAATGGCCTTAACTGACTACAGAAAAAAATGAGGCCATACAGAACATTCTCAAATGAATAGTCAATACACAATGGATTGATCTTGAGAGAGCATTGGATTATACTTCTGAAAGTTACAGAAGAAAAAAAAAACAAAAAAAAAACAAGCAATGAAAATTGCACGTGAAACACAACCGGTACTGACCGAACAGTTCTTGAGGAATATGTTCTTTTAGCCAAACATGGACATAGATAATGAGAGAATGATCAGGAATTGCAATGTTTGTGTTCTGAATCGGTCCTGCATACCAACTACTTACTTCCCAGGCTATAGACAAAGTCGGGTATAGACTTAGTGGGCCCTTTAAACAACCAATACCAACTGGCAGTCATAGACTACTACACATCTTACAGAAAAGCAGTAGTGTTGTCGGATATATATATATGTTTTGAATGCCATTTTCAAGAAATTTGTTCAATTACTTTGCCTCTCAGTAAGAAACAACTTATGAAATAGTAGTGCAAAAATACCAAATTTCAACAACAGAAGTGAATTTTAAAAAAGAATTCTTTTAGAATGTTAGAAAAGTTTTAAGCAAGTAAATCAATTTCTGGTATTTATAGCAAAAACAGGAACACAAGTTAACTAATAATATGTACAGGGGTTTTTGTCTCGGTTTTGTTTTTATTTCCAAAACTTAAGTATCTACCAACCCAGATAAGCTACTGGTGTCCACTGTTCTAACTACCCAGCAATCAGTTCTATAAATATCAGTCTGGAGAACTTGAAAGAACAAATATTTGTTTAGAGACTCTGGGTCCCATCCCAAGAACAAATTCCAAGAGACCTTCAGCCTTAAATCTAGGGGAAATATATAACCTAACAGATTTGGAAAACGCAAGACAAAAAAGGTTCAACTGATAGATTTCCATAGTACTTTGTTTTCAGTACATTTATCAAGTAGAAAAACATTAAAAGTAATATTAAGTTTGGTTACTTTGTTGAAAAAAGACTTTCAGTTTTATAAAACCACCGATTTTTGCATTTTCCCTCTAAGCCCTCTCGAGACAAGAGAAACAGTTCCAGGGACTGCTCAAAGAATGTTCAGAGGTAATGAATGTAGAAGATTAAGAATTCAACAGTAAAACTATCAGACCAAATAATGGTAGTAGATCAGAATTTCCAAAACCTTGGGGAAATCCTAGAGAAACAATACAACTATATTAGTTAAAACTGCCAAAGAAAAGCAACCACTTGCTTTAATTTCCAATCTACTTGGCTGTCACCATATCAGAAAGAATCCATCTGGAAATCATCGTAGGGCACCAGCTGGTTCCTATTGAGTAATTTTATATACAAGTAAATTGACCCTTAAAAGAAGACTCAAGAGATTGTTTTATCCAAATTAATCTTTTTTTGTAAAGAGACATCTGAAAGAGAATGAAGTTCAGATTTGGTATCGTAACCCTACCTTCCATATTTTAATGAGGTAAAAGTTAAAACTTGGCCATAAAAATTATACGTACTTTTGATGGCATTGTAATTTTTCTCAAAATATTTTAGAAGTCTGATTTTCCTTCAAAATTCACATTAGATAAATAAAAATACAAGCTAAAATACTTTGACTATAAATTAAAGGAAACTGAATCAGTATTTACAAATGACATGACAGATGTATTCAACTTACCCCACGTTTAATATGTTTAGTGAATAATAGCAATGATTTATATCAAGATTGTAATAAATAACAACTTGAGATATCGTTGTTTCCTAAAAGTAAAAAAAAATTAATGTAAATGGATGTTTTAAAGCATACACATATTCAGTAAGGTTTGATGGAAAAAATTACTGCAATCTTGATTGACTTATTTCATGAATTATTTAGATCAGCATCCTCATCTTTAATCACATTTTACCCAGTGAACTACCTAACCTTCCTCTGTTGTTTATTATATCAAATAATCTTCAGAAATTTCCAAAAACTCTTCATTTCATTCAGTGTTAGTGACATTTTATTTTTGGTCAGTTGTCACATCCAGTATCCTTCATGAGAGTGAATTCTAAACTTTTTATAATCTTTTTCATTTGGGGGTCACACTGACCTTTTCCACAAGGTGGTCGGTCTGTTTTTCCATCGTCTTTTTGGACTCACAATAGAACACACAAGTTCAGAGATTGAACTCAACTCCAAGGATCAACATGAGCTGAAAGGAATAACAGATTTATCCAGAATACAAACCAGTACTTGCAGCTTTAAACCTAACATACTTTGTCTTGTTCTTAATGAACTTAATGTATACTCTTTCTGGGTACCGGAGTGAAGAGTGAATATTCAAACAAAATAAGCCACGGAAATAGACAGCAGCAATCTGTGGATCAAAAATCCACACCGACATCCTCTCGTGTCTCCTTCCCCTCAGATCGCATGACATACACCACCAACTGTCGTGTTTGATAAACTAAGGAGAGCCCGGACTTGTTGCGGCTACTTATTTTTTCATAGCCATTCTCTCACCACATCCAAGCTCAGCTCTCGCACCCCACATACAGGTCTTGTCACAGTAATTTTTTCCCCATGTAAGTTGACAACCCGCCATCACATGCGCAGCTTCTGTTTTGCAGATGGATGCACGTGTATACTCGGGGCCTCTTCCAACAAACCAAGTCAGTCATTTTGTCTGTTAATAAGATTATTTGATAATGCCATATACATTAACTATTTCAGCTAGTGAATTATTGTGGCCTTGCCTAGGATTATAACCTTGTAATGTTTTCAAAGGCTTATTTTTTGGAGACACCCAGTGTCCCTCTCATATTCACTACCACAACTGTATGGGATATTGTACTTGCAGTTCTTAGTCACAGAAGCCTGAAATTCATTAAGTGGTGTTCACTCTGAAAACAATACCAATATAATGGTAACAAGACCCAATTTTCTCAGTCACGTTTTACATAAGCTTACTTATGCTCTTTGGTAGGTGTCCTCCAAGTCTATCTATCCACTAGCAGATCCCAATGCATATTTCTGTAAGAAGCATTCTACACATGGATCAACACATGCTGCAGGATATCTGGGTTGCCACATATGAATTTTGCCAAGTGTTATAAGCAATGAATAATCCCTTTTTCATATAAGTATGGACAGTAGAAATTACATTTCAAGTATATTCTAGTAGTGTGTTATCATGTTGGACTCATGTTTCAGTGGAAACCACCAAGATATCTAGGAAGTTTTTTGCTGTCTTACTTTTCCATGCTGAACTGCATTGATGGTCTAAGGAAGTTCATATAATCCATCTCTATCTGAGCATCCTTCTGGATGAAGTTATCATCAATAAACCAAATAGATGGCTTTGATGATATTCTTTGGGCAACTTCCTCAAGCTATCCTCACCATCTTAGTACACACTAATGTGTATGCCCCCACGCACAGTTAGTCACCCTTCATAAATATAATGCCTCGAAGAGGCGTTGACCTTGATTGCAGCCAAAATCCTCGAAAGGATACTACTTAACAGACTGGAGGATCAAATTGCAAGGCATCACCACCTGGAGAGCCAAAACAGATTCAGAGATAACCAACAAACAACCGACAGTTTTCACTCAGAAGACAGATCCAATCATAAATAACTACAATAAATTCAATACAATCTTGAAACAGAGTACAAGAGATTTGGACAACATGTACATCCTCACATGGAACAGGGGCAACCCATTCAATCTGAAGTAACTCTGATCACACACCAAAACCATGGTTCAGTTGATTAGACAATGTATCTCTGATTATTCATTCAGAAGTGACCTTCCAACAAGTATGTTTCTACTTTGCAAGGACCACGAAACCCTTCAGCATGGAAGTCAGCCTAAAAAAAAAGATCATCCAACACCAACCCACACTGAAACAAAAGAACCAGCCACCTTCAATTTCTATTGACACAGACAAAGCTGAAAGTGTTCAAAGGCTTCCTTCACCTCGGTTGCATCATATTCCCCAACATTAAGTCGGACAGAGAGATTGACAACAGACCGGCTAAGGCAATCCAAACCTTTGGTTGACTATGCAACCCTATCTGGGGTAACAAAAAAGAAAAAACACAAGGAAGAGTTTACAAAGTAGTCATATTGCCCATCTTCATATAAGATGCCAAATCCTGGGTCATATACCAGCATCACTTATGCCTGCTTCAGCACTCCCACCAGCATTGCCTCCACATCCTCCTTAGCTATAGTGGAGTAAGTTTATCACAAACACAGAGATACTCGAGTCAGCTAGCACTACAAACATTGAGGCCATGCTACAAAATACACAACTGTAGTGGGCAGGTCATGTGACAAAGATAGATGACTATTGGGTACTAGCTCTGATTTGAAGAATTACTCCATGACTGGCTGAGAAGTAAGACCCCACAGAAGAGATACAATATCTCCTATGGCATTAAACACTGGATAACAGATGCAGATGATAGAATGCAGAGAGATACAAGGGGTCTACAAGGCAATTTCCCATGCCAAAGCAAAAGAAAAAAGGCAGCAATGCAAGGCAGGTACCTCTACTGGCAGCCATACCTTCTCCAGCAACCATTGTGCAAAAGCCTGCCTATGCCATATAAGCCTCCTGAAGGATCTTCAACTGACATGAAAAACCATCCCAAATCTTCGCAAAGCCAAACCATGATGATGATCCTTTTATAGAAAATGATAAATTTTAATGATCTTTATATTGTCTCTACACGCAATGGAATGTTCCCTTCAGGGCACATGCATCTGGAAATCCTGGCATACCCTGTCACCAGAATCCCCCATCCAGCCTTATTGAAGTTGTCCAGAGTCAGCTTGGCTGCCAGAAGGACATCAAATTAGTTGTCAAACTGCCTTAAGGGGGCTCCACTCTCAGAGTTTTCCTCCTCCTAGACTGGTTGCCTTCCCAAGGCTAGAGAGTTCAAAATGTCTCACTATTTTACCCATAGCTGGGAGGGGGAGATGAGATTGATTCATTCCTTCCCCACGAGCATTAGAATGAAGTGAACATGAACAGCACTGTCCGGAATTTGAACTCGGGTTATCAAGTCCATTGTTCAAGCCATTACCAATCATAGCTCCACATCTTTAGACTCATGTTTCTAGCAAATTATCATTAAATCAATTATTTCAAATAGTTTCTTAAGATTCTAGAATTAACAGTTCAAGAGCTTAACTTCAATACATTGCTAGCAGTTTAACTAGAGATTAACCTCTAAATCATTACAGTTTCAAAATATATTTATTTTAGATATTTGTTGGATTAAGCAGACTTTGACACAGTCACAGATTATGAGACCTGCACACTCAATCATTGCACAACACCATTCTTTCAAAAGTAACAATTAGTTTCAACGTTAACTCACTGCTAACAAAATTTTTAAAAATGTCATTTTATACTTTGATAGTTTCATGCTCAGAAACCATTATTAAAAACACAGATACATGTTAAATTGTATACGTTACATATTTTCATTTTCCTCAGAATTTTCATTGCCTTTCGGCATTTTCTTCAGAGAGAATGAAGAGAATGTTGTGTTTTTTTTCTCGTATGTTGAAATGACATTTGACAATTCAAGATTTTTTTTTTGTGTTCTCTCTTTGTCCGTTGAATTCAAAAGAGGGATGGGGGAATTCGAATGTTTCCTGGGAAAGAAGATTATAATTCGGAAAACTCAATTTGTCTAACGTCAATTCTGAGAACAAAAAAGAACTCAATAAGAACTTAATTTGCTGAATGTCATTTCAACAGACGAGAAAAAACACAACATTCTCTTGATTCTCACTGAAGAAGATGCCGAAGGACAACAAAAATCGACCAAATACATATACCTCTTTCTAACTTGGTTGACAGAGGTCAACTAAGATGTTTTTTGATGCCCCTGGAAAGGACATATTTCAGAAGCAACCGAATGAAACAGCTTTTGTGTTGATGTCTCAAAAGCAGTTTTACAAGATAGAAATAAATTGCTGCATATTTCAGCAACATCTAGATACTATTGTCTTATCTGCTGGAATATGTGGCAACTATGTTCCCAACAAGGAAACCCAACAGCTTTTCTTAATTTATACTTATGACATGGTTGCTGAATATTTTGATTGTATCAAACCTAGAGGAAAAAAAAAATATAGCCTTAGTATAAATGAGTATTAAGATTTAATATCATACAAGAATTAACCCTTGAGCAGCAGTGGCAACTAGCAACATTTCGAAGGTTATTACTAAAAGGCTTAAGTCAGCAAGTACAAATGAGTATGAAGATTTATTATAATACAAGAATTAACCCCTGAGCAATTGTGGCAATTGGCAACATTTCGAAGGTTATTATTATGAGGCTTTAGTCAGCAGGTACAAATACTGTCAAAACCTTGAATTAATCCGTTACTATATTTTGTACATTGACAAAATAACAGTGAAATTAAGATTAAAATAATTTCAGTCAAAACCTTGAGCAAGTTTTCATCCAATAATGTTTTCAGACTATTATATACATTTTTGTTGCTTTTATCACAATACATTTGTTAAGGGTGTAAGTGGCATCCAAGGAATCATCTTTATTATTCATTTTTAAATACACTTGATACCATTCACAGATGGTACACCAACATGGAGAATGATGGAGAACTCACCAGCAAAACATGATAATTCAGACAAGCCTGGCTGCGGCAGGGTAAAACTCTGCTCCTACAGTTACAATATGACAGCTGATGGAGAGTCTTTCATTGAATATTTGATAAAGGTACTTTTTACACAGGTACATATAAAGTTTACTTACGCACTTAATCTAAGGTATATTACTGAGTAACCCTTTTCAGCCGCCAAAAGGACAATAGAAACATCCCAAGTGAATTTATTGACAAGACAAAGCAGGGTCGCTTTTGTATTGTATATATAACAAATAAATTTGCAGGTATGTAAGAACTGTCTTTCAATCACATAGTTGTGATTTCAAATCAGACTGACACTAAGGTTACTCCCCTAAATTTGATGAGGATTATTTCTGTGGTTCTTGTTATGGGAGAAAAAAAAAAAAAATCCAAGTCAACTCCAACAAACGGGTTTGAAAAATATTGATTAAATTTACATATATCTGTGTGTTGGAAAAATTAGGTACAGAAAGGAACGGGGGAGGGGAAAGAAGTCGAAGAGAGGGGGAGGGGAAAGAAGTCGAAGAGAGGGGGAGGGGAAAGAAGTCGAAGAGAGGGGGAGGGGAAAGAAGTCGAAGAGAGGGGGAGGGGAAAGAAGTCGAAGAGAGGGGGAGGGGAAAGAAGTCGAAGAGAGGGGGAGGGGAAAGAAGTCGAAGAGAGGGGGAGGGGAAAGAAGTCGAAGAGAGGGGGAGGGGAAAGAAGTCGAAGAGAGGGGGAGGGGAAAGAAGTCGAAGAGAGGGGGAGGGGAAAGAAGTCGAAGAGAGGGGGAGGGGAAAGAAGTCGAAGAGAGGGGGAGGGGAAAGAAGTCGAAGAGAGGGGGAGGGGAAAGAAGTCGAAGAGAGGAGGAGGGGAAAGAAGTCGAAGAGAGGAGGAGGGGAAAGAAGTCGAAGAGAGGAGGAGGGGAAAGAAGTCGAAGAGAGGAGGAGGGGAAAGAAGTCGAAGAGAGGAGGAGGGGAAAGAAGTCGAGGAGGGGAAAGAAGTCGAGGAGGGGAAAGAAGTCGAGGAGGGGAAAGAAGTCGAGGAGGGGAAAGAAGTCGAGGAGGGGAAAGAAGTCGAGGAGGGGAAAGAAGTCGAGGAGGGGAAAGAAGTCGAAGAGAATGTGAACTGTGAATGATAGAAAAATATATTTAAAGAGGAGATCCTTCTTTCAGAGAATGTTGTCAGCCAAATCACTTATTGAAGATATTATGTATGGTAGAGTCAGAAGTGAGTAAATTGGCCTCTGCTTCATACACCTGAATTTATAAGGATTATGACCTGTATTCAATTTTGACCTATACGTACACCTTTCTCTTTTTAAATATAAAGTAATAATTGACATTATTTGATGCAATCTTCATTTTAACTTGATTTTCATTGACCTTGCTAGTTTCATTTAGTTTTTCAGTTTTCTTATTTAAACTGAAAAAAAATTTTCAAATAAAAAAAAAACTTAGCAATAAATGGTTTCATAACTTTAGAGATTTTCTTTTGACAGCACAATTTTTTGATTTTGTTAATATATCATAACATTCATTTGAGAGGTATTTAGACTCTTCCACTTAACAGAACCTAATTTCATCAATGGTTGATTTGGCAGGTGATGCTTACTGAAATAATGCCAAAAAGAGTTTATATAAATGGAACTGAGAGAAAAGTACAAAGAGAAATGAGTTGGGAACAAAAGGGAATAAATAATGGGAAAAAAAAAATGAAAATCAAAGGCTTCTTTTGTTTCTAACATTATCGATACCTTTAGGTAGATTTAGAAATGTGTTAAAGCTTTTCCTCAAAAGAGAAAAAATCCAATTCATTGTCAAATGATTTTTTTTTTAAATAAATAAAAAAAAGAATTTAATTACAAGTAGAATTGAAGTTTTAAAATCAATGTTCAATTTTTGATGAATTTTGATGCCATTTTGTTGACTGATTTTAAAATTTTGATAAATTGAAATTCTGTAACTCAAAAAAATCTACTAAAGGTAATTTACACTTACAATGGAGATAGTTTCATCATTATTCAACTGTACTGTACCGAAAAAAAAAAAAAAAAAAAAAAAAAAAAAAAAAACTCGCTGGATGAAAAATATACGTAAAAATATATCTATTTTCAATGTTAAGGGTTGTAAAATCCTTCATCACAGAACAATTAGATGTTGACATGTATATGTCAACAGTAGTAACAGATGAGTACAGGAGTTCAGCATCTGGAGAAATGGGGGTCAACTCAGTTGAAATTACATAATTATTAAAACAACGAATATTCCAACCTCTAACGGTTCAAAAATCAAAATGGAAAAAATATATAAAAAAATTTTGAAATTGATTTTTTTTTTCTTCTCACAGAAAATAGTCATAGAATATAAATTCTCAAATATATATAAGAACTTTCAATATCTTATTTTCAGTTTTTTCAATTCCTAAAGACTTCTATGCTTAATCACCCGGGCAGATTTCCAGAAAGATAAGCAGAATTCATTTTGTCATGGACCATTCATTTATAAGTGTAAAAATTATTTAACAACAATTATAATTTTTTTTGTTTTCCAATGAATTCAGGGCTGGGTTCCATCACATGAACAAAATTTTTTTTCTTCCAAAAATTTCCAAAAGGAATGTACTTCAAAAAAAATTTTCTCCTTTTATCATAAATAATTGAAAAGAAAAAAAAATGTTTTAGTAAATTTAAAGATCTGTTTTGCAAATGAAATTTCCAAAATACAAATTATCATGTATACATAGATATTTAGAAATTAGCTACAGCTTTTAAACTATATCAAGATCTATAAGGTGAACCCAAATGATTTGTGTCCAATCCTTCTTCTTACTAATCATACTAAGATTCCAACAGAGAGAGAGAGAGAGGAAGGGAAAAGAAGAGAGAGAGAGAGGAAGGGAAAAGAAGAGAGAGAGAGAGGAAGGGAAAAGAAGAGAGAGAGAGAGGAAGGGAAAAGAAGAGAGAGAGAGAGGAAGGGAAAAGAAGAGAGAGAGAGAGGAAGGGAAAAGAAGAGAGAGAGAGAGGAAGGGAAAAGAAGAGAGAGAGAGAGGAAGGGAAAAGAAGAGAGAGAGAGAGGAAGGGAAAAGAAGAGAGAGAGAGAGGAAGGGAAAAGAAGAGAGAGAGGAAGGGAAAAGAAGAGAGAGAGAGGAAGAGAAAAGAAGAGAGAGAGAGGAAGAGAAAAGAAGAGAGAGAGAAAGGAAGGGAAAAAGAGAGTGAGGAAATGAAAGATCAGAAGGAGAAGAGAGTAAAAAGAAACACTAAACTTTGATGGTAGATGGTTGCCTGCATTAGTGGTTGCAATGTACTGGCAGTAGCAACAACATTGGAGAGTACTATTATTGATAATAGTATTATTAGAAACACTGCTTCTGCTGTTTGTAGCTAGTAGTTTGTGGGTCGGCCAAAAGCTTCATTCTTTTGCAAAACGATTGATATGGATGGTGAGAAGCACCAGAATCAGACGGTGGTCTTCCAATACAAATAACATATACTATGGCATGGTTTCATGATGACAGAGAATGATTGCATAAAAGAAAAAGAAAAAGATATGGCTGGATTTTTTCGAAAAAAATCAGCTTTTTCGTATAGTTTACTAGCTTATCAACACTTTAACAGTTGATTTTGCCAATATTATAAAGTAAATAAAAATAATTTAGTAACAATAGATGAACCGCAGGAGAATAAGTTGAAAGAAAGGGAGAATAAACATTCACACAACAATTACATTATTAATAATCAATTACTATAAAGTAAATGAAACAATAAACCTTATAACTTACTGGTATGAGAAAATTTAAATCGTCAACTACAACTGTTGTTGATTTCCAGCTAATGTGTTTGTGCTAAAATTTACATCTTCAATGACAGCTGCTGCTGATCTCAAGCTAAAAATTATATAGTTTTCAATTGGATGTTTTTCAAGCTCATTTGTTGCGAAGTCAAACATAAATCTGAACTATTGCTGAAAATAAGGTTAACATTTTTCCAAAAGGTTAATCAAAAAGATAAAACATTAAAAAAAAGAAACCTTAAAAAAGCCATCCTAAAAGCTGTAGAGGAAATATAAGTTAGAGGCAGTTTGGGAAAATGAAAGATCAAGTCAACCAAAGATACAAGAAAAGAAAAAGACAAATATTTCAACACTAAAAGAACCTAGAATCATTTCAGGTTTTTCTTCCCTATTCCGGAAAAAGTTGGAGAGAATTTCTGTCAGCTACCATGGTGCTCAAGATGGAAATCAAAGCCTCTGCAATCGAGTGACAAGCCACCCAGTTCACACCACTGATAAACAACAGTTCTTGGCGTGTGACTTCAGCTTCTATTACAGATTCAACAAAAACTTATGTCAAGATAGTGACCCTCTCATACCTTTGGTTTGCATTAAGCCCAAAACACTGCCATCATAATTCTCATTGAAGAAGAAACTAAAATGTATGTTTGCACAAACTATTTCTTCACTTATTGCTGCATCTGCAATGATGAAAAGGGCAACTTTAAAGAACAAAATCCAATAACAAGTTATGCATTTTATCCAGAAAGAAAATAAATGAGAAGCCATAACGAATCTCTTTCAACCATAGATTCTTGCCATATTTGCTGATCGAGAAATTTCATTCTGGGCCATAAAAGATATACTGCATAAGGGCAATAGCATAAAGCTATGTCTACTGGCCTCTGATAGATGCAGAACTTGAGAAATATAGCAATAATTACTATATATTCCGACTCACAGTCAAAGCACCTGTGAAGTATACACTGCATTCAAGGTGAATTTCTTGAAAAAACTCACTAGTATCTGTTCACTATTACATAAATAACAACAACAATTATAAGTGCTAATTTCAAACAACTATTTGTTTGGGGATTGCAAAGGTCATAGCATTGAACAAGAAAGTTTTGAGAACAGCATAGAACACCTTCATATAACCTCAATCAAATGGTCAAGTGGAGAGGTTTGTAGACACTTTAAAACATGCTTTGCTCAATGCCAGATGGGAAAGACCGCTAGCAGAACTCCTGCAGGTATTTGTGACAAATTGCTGAACTACACCTCATCCCAATATACCAGGAGAGAAAATCTCCCAAGTGATATCATTGTTTTAAGCATTGTCACATCACAATGGAGACAGTGTATAACCTTGGCATTTGAATTCTAAAAAGCAATTATTTTCATGGTAAGAAGAAAAGGACCTGAAGAAGGTGCTGTATTCAATCAAGTATAAGGGAATACTTGACACCTTGTTCTGTTGTCAGACGTATGTAGTTGAGGATACATCAATCATAGCTATTAAATTCCTTGTTAGTATCAAAGATGGTATATACAAGATATAAGACGGCTGTTGAGTTAGAGGTGTTAGACATCCCATTCCATCAACAAGATCAATCTGTAATGGATAGTAACCCCCAAAATTCTAATTCCTGTCAAGCGTTTTTTTGTAATATATTGGATATCAAATTGGAAGCATTTGATTTCCTGGATACTTTGCAGAATTAGTTGACAATGTGGAATTCTTGAATGCTCTTTATTTTGTTACCTTATTGTAGAGTTTCCTTTTTGTGAACCATGTAGACACCTTTTAATAGTATGTAACAAGTGTATGCAGCATGTGTGCGTTTACTTTTAATAACTGTAATTGCCAATTTTTGAACATAATGAAGTGTTTTTTTCTCCTTTGCACATTTTCTTTTGCATGTGAGCTGTCACCAGAATGATTGTATCTTTTCTATGTGAAGTCACAATCTGATTAAATTTCAAATACTGAGGAGAATGGGATGCAACAATCGACAGGCCCTTTAAATGATTAGTAATTTGAAGTGCCACCATACAAATGGCAAATCCATCAAGAAAGCAAAAGGAAGAGAGATAGGAGTCAGATTTCAATTTTAACTAGCTTGACAAAATATCAAAATATATTCCAGCGAACTATTATTCAAGAAACATCTATTTTGTTTTTCTTCAAACAGACCAACTCAGAGACACAGCCAGTTGAGAAGACTATGTTTCACATGTTGACTGATAATCTTGGTTTCCCTGACAACTGCAGAGTCAGAACTCTGTCGTCTTATGTTTAAAACCAAACTGATGAGTAACAAAAATGACTATACAGATATTCATTTAGATGGAAAGTGTGCACAGTACCCAACTTGCAAGCACAAATTCAATATGCGAATTTACATCTCACTTTTTAGCACCAATAAAGATGTTAGTTTACTTGAACCAAATGAAACAATATGCTGTAGTCATTATCATAAAAACTAAGGAGCAAAATAGGGCCTTTGCGGCTGTAAAGCTTTAGGATTCGCTTTTATTAATTACAGAATTTAGGATGCAAGTCCATTGTCCCGAAGTTACTTTGAGGAGACAGCGGATAGTGAGATGTCGTGAATTAAGAGGGCAACTGATAAACATTAAGCTCCACTTATATAAGGTGGAAGGTAGATGAAATTCCTTACCAGAGAAAATGTATATTAGTGATTTTCAACAGAATGAAATTAGGTAAAGATTATTTGATACAGAGTGCAGAATTAAAACAAAAGAGCCTTGATTATAAGAATCAAGACTGTACACTACATTGCAAATCTACAATACTTGTTAAGCTTAGATGGAAAGAACATTATTCCATTCTTATCCATTTGTATTGATGCCAAAGTTGAATAAATATTGAAAGATAACAATATAAATTTGTTCAAAAACAATAATGCTGTACTTCTTGATTATCCAATGTTATTTACTTGTAAAAAATCTGAGTTACAGAGGTGACAAAATATCTCTATTGAAGACATGAATCCTTATAAATCTACACGTCAAAAATATATACACAATTTTATTTGTAAAGTACTCAACTAAAAATGATCGAAGCATTTTTTAAAATCTGTATCAGTGATACAAAACTGAAACTAGTGTTAAAATACATCTCTATTTACTTGCGGTGAATAGAATAGATTTAAAATAAAAAATAAAAAGAAATGATACTTAAAAAGAAAAAAAAACACAAGACATCATTGTATTGAATTTCATGAAAATATGTTTTATCGCTTGCTAAGATACAGATGGACTCACAGAAGCAACAACAAAAAAAAAATCTCCAAAAGCAGAATTACTTTCACTAGAGCCTCAAATATCTGAGCACAATGTCATATCCCACATATCAATTATGCACCAACATGATAGCCTCAAAAAAAGCCCTCAATCTAATATTAATGACTTTGAAGTTATACACATTTGCAATTCCTAACTAAGGTACTTAAATCTCTTCCAATCATTTTTCAAGATTCAAACAGGCTATATTATCTAGGTTAGCTGTCGGTCAGGGAAATCTACATTTTATGAAATGAATATAGAAATAGGACACAAAGACCACCATAGTTGCTTTCACTTGCTCTTAGCAAGGCCAAAAGAAAAAAGAAGAAAAAAGGTTCACAAATCAGAAAAAAAAGCTGAATTGACAGAGTTTCTGATGAAGGTCATTGATAAAACAATGAAGTCAGAACTTAATTCAGTACATTCAATTTATTATAAACACTTCCGTCACTATGTCGTAGAATGCATAACCCATTAGGGTTTCAGTTATCCATAATCTTCCATGTAGGCCAGACATCTTGAAAGATAGGTAAAGGCATGCTCGCTTTTTGTCCTGGGGAGGGCACAACCATAAGACATATCAATATGAATTTTTGGGGAAAGACAATGATTGTTGGAAATTGTCAACCATAACAGTCAACATAGATTTCTTCAATTTTTAAATGGGTTTGGCTGGCTATGCATGTGTTGCATGTACTGACCATACCAATAGAGCTAGTGGGATGAAAATTTATGCGTTTACATCTTATGTCTTGAAGAACATCTTTGTTTCGTGAAAATTCCCCTGAAAACAAGTTTTTAGGAGTAGGACAGCTCTCTTTTGCAATGTAAGCTTGTGCTAAATCGGTCTTAGTTTGTATTCAGGAGCGTTCTGTTTTTTGAAAATTCAGACTTTTAGTAACTTATTTATTGATCACCATGTCTTCCAAGATTTCAATTGATCACCCTCAACACAGCATTCTGCCTCAAGACATTGGTTAAGTGACAGTTTCTATAGAGTGACTAACCAGACTTGAATTAAGAAATGTTCACGTCTGATTAACAATGTGTTTTTATAGTCAAGCTAATGAACACAACTGATGTAGAAAAATAGAATGTCCAGGTGACAAGATGAAAATGGTGAATTTAAAAGTATAATTAAGACCTATTTCCACCTCTGTCTGGAAATGAACTATAGCCCAGTTGCTTCATTTTTGTCACAATACCCACCCCCTCTGTATGCTTGTCTTTGTCACCCGAAACTTTAAAAATTTTACCACCCAACCCAGCTCTTCGGAGAGTGATAAAAAAGTTTCACATAGCACTACATGGTTTGGCAAGAGCTAATATGTAGACACATGGCTGACTGGAGTCGTCAATTTCATACAGGAACAACAGTTATAGACACAATAACAAAAAAAAAAAATGTCATTTTTTTTTTTAATTAAACCATATATTTTAATTGGCGTCTCTGTCTTTCTCACTATCTCATTCCAACCAAGATGTTCCACAGGTATTTTAACATCATAATGCTTTGTCACAACAGGTGAAATAAATTTGGATTATTATTGTAAATCGAGCACCCCCCCCCATAAAAAAAACAAGTGTAAAAAAAAAAAAAAAAAAAAAGTGGATTTCAAGAAAATGAAAAAAATGTTTTCAGAAGGTGACTAGCAGACTACACATGTAAATGTTCAAACCTTTCTGAAAAAAAAAAAAAAAAAAATGCAGCCAGGACACCCGAGACAGACAAATGAAAAGTGAAAAATTCCTAACCACCGTGTTTTTTTGTTGTTTGGTCAGGTCATTGATTTTAGCTATGGTGATTAAATATTAGACATGATAAAAACGAAAAATGATAAAAATCTGTTCGTAGACAGAAGAACACCATCCTGCAATGCAAATCTCTATGTATATAAAATGGAATCTACATATCCATAAATGCTGTCAAACATAACAGCACAGGTAAACAAACTAGTTTATATAGATTTTTATCAATTTTACGATTATAATATTCAAAGCTTTTACCACGAATATCACTCGAAGTGAAAGTTGCTGAAGAGAAGTTACAATAAGAAAAACAATGTTTCTAGTAACAGATTCTTTCAAGTTACTTGTGAATAACATAGAAGTATATTTAATGGTCACAGCAGCCAGTAATTGTCATTTGAATTCTGACCATTGATAGTCAATAACATTAAACAGACCTGAACTAATTATTGTATCAGAGGTAATTTTATCTTTATGACTTACCATACAGCTAAAGGGGGGATTTTATACAAAATAAAATGAATGAATAAAAAGAACTGTAGAAAGAATCTGTATATTCATTTGTGTTAAGGAGGATTAGAAAATGGATTTATTCTAAAATGTCTTTGAATATTCACAAATCATCTGATTTCCTCATGGTCTCCATACTTGGTCACTAATCGTAATTTCTTATCAGCTTGCATGAAATAATTTCTTCATTGTCGGAATATACTATAATTATGCACATAAAACAAAATATGTGCAAATCAGAGTAATTTTATCTTTTCAATACAAACATATAGCTAGGAAAGAAAAGTGGCATTTAAGTCCAACAGTTTTAGGCTTACACCCAAAACTCAAACATGCCATTTGAAAATTGTAAAATGAACCAAGTAATTTATATCAAAATTCCGTGAATTTCTACCCCAAAACATTTTCCATATTGACTTTTTAATAATAAAAAAAATTCTAGTCAAAACTGCACAGTTTGTTTTTTTAAATATTTTTTGCTCTTAAGAGTTCTTAAAGTCTACTAAGCAAAAATACAAAAAACAATGGTATCACTCACAGCAAGATGTTTTTAGATATTCTATCTTCTTCAAAATGCTATTTTTAAGATGGATCAGTTTTGAATACAGTGAAAATAGTTCTTAACATGAAGTCAAGTGTTGTTTTTTGCCAATCGTAAAATAATTCATACGTCCATATGCAATTGATTCATAGGCTTCTTCTAGTTTGAAGAAAAATTTGCTGAAGGAACCCAAGAAACAACAAAGATATACTAAAAATGATGACATTCACAAAGTTCAATGTTTATTACTTTGAAAAGGAAACTAGAAATTTTCATGTTTGTAACCATCTAAAAAGTTCTCAAAAAAAAAAAACAAAAAAAAAAAACACACAAGGAATTAGTAAGTTAGACATCATTACTAGAAAGTCATTCTGATCTTTTCTCATATTTATATCACCAAATTTCCTTACAGAATAGCCTAAAAGAAAGATACTAATATTTGAATTTTATGATTAAAAATAAGGCAATCATACCTTAAAGGAAATACAGGAGCCTTAAAACCCATATAAGTTATAGCCCTCCAAACTATATTCAACATAGGTCATATTTGATCAACAATTGAGAGATTAAAAAGGATGACATTGACTTGGCCTCAGGCTTAAACCATTCAAAGTATCAAAACAAAATGTTGATCATGTATAATCATTTAACCAACTATACCTTCAAAATATTATGTCCCTTCAACCTTGTTTGAGATAATTCATCAGATGACATACAAGGGATATAAATTGATTGGATCATTAGACTTTTTGACTTTCAAACTTTCTCCACAAAATGAATGCTGGACTTAATTCATATTTTTTGATGCTACCCAAGTATAAATAACTCACACTACAACATCCTTGAAGACAAAAGTTTATATAAACAAAACTAATAACCAGTATCAAAAAAGAACTGGTAACTTGGAACAACATTGAGAAATTCAGAGAAAAACAATCAATAGTTACAAAAAAAGTTTTTAAGTGAAATAGAAATTTTAAATGGTGCCTGCATGACATCTTTTTTAGATCATTCTGTGATCTGAGAATGGCTCTACCAGAATAACTCACGCAATAAAGATACCATACTGCCATATTTGGGTTGATTAGGAAAAATTACAACCTTACAAGGGGATTTTCTCAGTTTCTTTCTAATGGTCCGGGTCAACATGGAAAAGGAGTGGTTTCCTTTCCTCCAAGTGAGTTGTATGAACACACAGTTCAGAGTTGAAAGTGGAATTCCCAATTCTGATGCTGGCACTTTCTACTTCCGGATAGACCAACAACATATGCATTTCAAAATCTGACCATTCCTATGTTTCCATGTACAAGGCATTGTAAAGTGGTTGTCATCGTTTCTCTTCTGTTAGAGTAACTGTCAATGAGTTTATTATTTGTTAAATCTGACTAAAATAGTGATGTCCATTTACTTATTATATAAGTGAGCCTAGATTATGAAGTTGCTCTGATATGCAAACTTGAAAAGGTGTATAAGATAAATTCATTAGGTTGCTTGTGTACCAGAACATCAATCCAATCAGATTTTTTTAAAAATGAATATTCTTTTGTAAGACTAGCACTTGAATTATTATTCTGGGACATCACTAGAAAAAATGTACTCATTAAATTATATATATATATATATATATATATATATATATATATATATATATATATATATATATTCTGACAAGTGGATACCAGGTAGCCAGAGGTAATAATAGAGAGAAAAAAAAAGTTAAATAGTGTTTTCACATTACTTGATGTTTAACAAGCTAAATCCCAAGCTGTTGATAGTATGTTCAGTACCTACAGTTGCTTTAAAACAGCTTTTTATATAAAATGAAGTGTAAGCATGTGTTATATTCATAAACAACTGATACACATGTCGGAACTGCACAAGAATTGCAGACAAAAGAACGGAAGGTTGAAGACCAGAGTTGAGAAACTCCATTTC
Source organism: Thysanoteuthis rhombus (assembly GCA_963457665.1). Taxonomy (NCBI): domain Eukaryota; kingdom Metazoa; phylum Mollusca; class Cephalopoda; order Oegopsida; family Thysanoteuthidae; genus Thysanoteuthis; species Thysanoteuthis major. The sequence goes on along the minus strand of OY735215.1, from coordinate 1,493,662 downwards.
TCTAGCAATATAAATAGACAAAAGCTCGAAATTACTGATCCATAAAATACTATTTCACTGATTTTAACATCAAAAAGAATTACGGTTGGATGTTTCTAATCACTGAACCAAAACTAAATACTCTATAACTAGCAGTGGCCATTTTCAAGATTATCTGAAAATCAAATAGGTAATTTTGTTGAAACATCATTTTAAATTCATTGTCCATACTATTTACAAAGACATGAATTATTCATGACTAAGGTTTTGAACTGAAAATAGACCCCACATTTGTAAAAGTTAGGAAAATTCTAGTATTCTCAAATAACATGCACAAACTGACGTTTCAAGTTGAAGATGAGGCACATCTAAGGTAGTTGCATACTTTCCAACTGGTAAATGTAGACAGCCCATCTAGCAATATGATTTTCCTACTCTTATTTGGCCTTGTCCCTACGAAGCTAAGCTTAGTAAATATCAAAAACCATTTCTATGAGTTTTGTACAATGCAAGGTTATAGGCACTGGTGACACAAGAGAAAGTCATTGGCAACACCAGAGAAGATGATTTCAGCAATAAATCACTGCTTATTAAAGACATGAAGTTCCTAGGTTATATATATATATATATATATTAATTCACATTCACACACCACTGATGATGGGAGAAATCCCGAAACATGTATGGACTATTGACATATAAGGATTAATAAACCTTACCACCAAAAACTTCACTCCCGAGTCTGTCTCACTCTCTAAAGTACACATTATATATATATATATATATATATATATATATATATATGCTCATACAAACACAAATTTTATATATAAAATATATTCTATACATACATAGTATTATACAATATGCATTCACAATAGAGTAATGTTACAGTAAAAAAAAATGTAATAATAATAAACTATATACACAACAAATTTTTTCCACACGCATACGTGTGTGTGTGTGTCTCTATAAATTTTAATTTCAAAGTATAAAAATTCATCATAATGAATTTTGTAAAAAGTAAACATAAGTACCCACTACGTTTTTAACCATCAACAAATTGTTAAATAACAGGGAAACATCACCGCTAATAATCATATTTTTTTTTACATGATAATCAAAATTTTATACACCATATTTCCAAGAAAACAAAACTAGCAAATTACAGATTTAGTTGATCAGCTGAAACATGTAAATACTACAGAAAATATTACTAACATAGCTGCTACTAGGAAATTAAAAGGTTACTGATATTTGAGAACCTACATTAGATACTTCTTAACATCATTTGATCACTCATTTATAGAAATTATTCATTAAGTATCTCACAATTATAAATGCATATGATGTAACCATCAGTGAAGACATGGTTACTGAAGCAATGCATGGAAACCTTGCCAGCTTCTATTATTTTGTCATAGATCATTGAAGGATGTTTCTTTATCTAATTGAATTTTGTCCTTTTGTTCAAACCATAAAACTCATGGTAATTTACAGGAGGTATTTGAAAAAGATTCGCAACAGAGCTTTCATGCACATTTTTGGAACAGGGTTTTTTAAGTTAGTTCATAAAGATACACAAGGTTGTGTATTTTCAAACAGTTTTCACTATGAAAAAAAAAAAAAAAAAAATCAAGCCTTAAAACAAAAGCCTGTAGGCTGAGGATCAGGGGTCTGTCACCCAGATAGACCCTCTTCATTGCACTAAGAGAGAAAGTGGATGGTCAATAGTATGCTCTGATGACTACACTTCAGCAGAAGTACTCGGGTATTTTCTGCAAAAACCCTAAAGAGCAACTTATCACATTTTGCATCAAGTAGAGACCCAAAATAAAGCACACAACTTATCACTCAGCGAGTGTTCATTTACACACACACACACACACAGTTAAGGAGTCATAATAGACATCAGAGCTCTGACAAACCCAGGACAGGTTAAATGTACACAAGCAATTACACTGTTTGACAAAAAAAATAAAATAAAATTCTAATTTGAGATGTACCAAGTCCTAAGTCTTTTTCCTTTTCAATAATATATATATATATATATATATATATATTATACACACACACACAAGCACAATCTTATGAATATATATTTGAATGCCCTAATATCTGTTCTTTCCACTGCCCACTCACTATATATCCAATCTTGCAAAAACAGTAATTTCTCAGAAGGATAGAAAAAGGAAGTAAAACTGTTATAGAAAGGAAACATTAAGTGTTACATTTACACTCCCTGATTCAATGATCATGTGAAACAGTGAAACCCCCCAGTTGGTCAGACACACAAATACTTGTTTATTGTGTTGCTATGCAATGTAGAAAAAAGCAAAGCAACCCAACAATCAGCCAAGTGAAATTTGAAAACAGCCACAAGGACTGACCAGTGGGCAGCCGGAACAAAGAGTGGACACTGTTAAGCAAAAATCAATTTTATCGGGACCAGTCAATATATCACACCACTAAGATTATAGAGACCAGGTTCTACAGCAATAAAAGTAAAAAATTATGTAGGAAAGTCTTTATCCATTCTCTAGCCAAACAAATCCCATAAAACTATGTACATGAGAAGCCATGATTTTATGTTACTTAGTCACAATGCCTGGACTCACAAATTGTCAATTGAAATTTTCATTAATCATTGTTAATTAAACTTCTCTAAGTTTAATTTGTTAGTTTAGGAAAAATAAACAAGAAAAAGAACAGATTCTGTTTAAAAACTGAAATGTTGTAGATTCTTTTTTAGCTGCATTTATTTCCATTTGTTCCTGTAATACTATTTGCTTTCAATTGAGTTTTCAAACTAATCTCCGTCTAACGTCCAAAACACAAAACAATTCATTGGCAACTTTCTATCTTCTATTCCATTCTTGTACTTTCAATCTTTTTAATCTCAAGAATTGTTCTAAATAGAAAAATAAAACAAAAAAGCAATAAATATGACTAGTGTGACATAATGAAAAAAATATTCCTCTTTCTTTGCCCTCTCTATATTACATTTTTCTATTTTTACCAATGATATCGACTGATTTAAGAAAAAAAAAAAAAAAAAAAAAAAAAAAAAGGAAAGAGTATACTGTCCAGCTTTCTTTACCCACTCATTCTTCAGGTCACTTAATTCCTTACAAACACTTGACCGATTTGAAAATTGGTCTTAACATGAAAGCTTAACCTTTAAGCCACCAAAAATGGATTGTCTTATTGAAAATGATTTTCAGCAATCATCAGATTTTGAAAAGGAACTAACATTTTTTCTTCATACTTCATTTTTTCTTAAAAAGATCAAAACGATTTTTAGAACTTTAATAAGATTAATAAAAACAAGAACCATAAGTTCAATGATGCATCCACCATCTTTAGGTCTATATTTCTGATTTCAAACGAATTCTAAATGATGAAGTAGTAACATCCCTAGTCGCAGTAGTAGTAGCAAGAAGAGGAAGATGATTCACCCAAAAATCTGGCTATTAAAAAAAAAAAAAAAACAATTGGTAAGTTTGAATTAAGGCATGTGTATAATTTTTTTTCAGTTTGTCCAGGATTCTTAATCAATGGTTATTGTTTTTGATTAAATGGGCTCTAAAGGAGTATGTATATAATTTTTAGCTATAAAGTTAGCAGGAAAGAGAAAAGTTTAGTTGATTTTATCCATTTAAGGACAGTTTTAGCTATCAATAACAAATGATACATACATACTGTAAAAAAACAACACTTGATATGGCATCTCCTGATAAGAGTAGATGTTCTTTAAATGACGTCACACTTTCTCCCACTTGCTCCTCCTGTTATTCAAAGTAACTGAAACAAACTGACCTGAAAAAGTGTCTAATAGAGATGTTTGGAGACATCTAAGATCCCATTAATCCTAAAGAGAAGAGTGTATAACCAATGCATCCTCCCAATAGTCACTTATGGAGCTGAAACATGGAATTTAACCAAGAGACAGACCCGTAAGCTGAGAACCATGCAACGTGCACATGAAAGAATAATGCTGGGCCTCACATGGAGAGACCACAAAACAGCATAGTACATCCGGGAAAAGACAAGAGTTAGAGACATCATAGAATCCATAAAAAATCTTAAATGGCGGTGGGCTGGCCATGTTGCAAGAATGGCAGACAATCGATGGACATCACGACTCACAACATGGATCCCCCGAGACCACATGCGCAACCGAGGCCGGCAAAATGTTAGATGGAGAGACAAGCTAGACAAGTTTAGGAAGTACTGGCTCCGTGACGCCCATGATAGAGAAGTGTGGCAAATCCTGGGGAAGGTCTATGTCCAACGACGGACGCTAAAAGACTGATGATGATGATGATGAAAAATATGTGAAGTATAACAATATGAAATATAATTTATTCAATTGTTCATGTACAAGATAATAATTTATCAGTGAAATATTACATATTTTCAATAATTATTCATTCTAATGAAACGTTTATTCATATGGTCTTAAATATAAAATTGAAAGTTAATTTTAAATCTTATTGACCGTCATCTTTGTGTTTTTTATGCGTGAAATGGAACTTCCTTGACCTTTGGGCTATCAAAAGCCGAGGTGGGGACGTTTTTATTTTGAACTGTTAAATCAACCTATAGATCAAGGTTCTTGCAAAAATCAACCTTTTAAAAAAAAAAAAGAAAGAAAAACAAAATGTTACCTTCTTTTCAAGAGAATGTGGCGATGGCTAAAAATCAGATCTGATAATACGTTCCATTGTTGACGGCCCAAAGGTTAAACTTTGCCAAATTAAGATCAGAGATGTAAACATATGAACATGTAAAAAAAGAAGAAAGAGAGAGGGGGGGGATTAGGGGACAATGCACAGACAGAAAGAGATTATCAAGGACGCACAGACAGAAAGAGAGAATAAGTGATCCTAGTAATATTGCACTCTTGACTTTGCCATAGAATCTCAAACCCTGTACTTTCGAAATCTTCCCCTTAGAGAAAATTGCATTAACATTCCCTCTCCATTTCACCTCTAAGGGTAATTGTCAGAAAGAATGTAAGTTCATTTTCAAGGCTGCTTGTCTTTGATGATTTATGCAGTGGTTCCCAAACGTCAAGACTGACAATAGATAGTGCAGTACTATGCAGTTATTCCTCTTTCCTTCCCATGTCTTACTGTGGCATACCAATGACAAGATATTAGCTTTTTTTCTTGAGTGAAATTAGTCTCTGATCTTCATAATTCTATAATAATTTACTAAAAATATGTCTGTCCATCTGTCATGACAAAACTCAAAGACAACTAGAGCTTCCCAGTGTTGGGTCTGCTTCTGTGCTCCCCTCGATTATACAGATTTGATTTCCGTTTGTCTATATAATACCAAAGCTGATTCTGTACGTGACTTAAGTAATTGAACCAGTACATTGTAGCCAGAAATATTGAATTTAGGTGTAATACTATAGCCAGCATTTGGATTTTAGAAGTATCTAAGATTGATGGTCAATAGCAATTTAAATTAAAGATTGGGATTTTATTTTACAAGATGAAATTCAACTTGTAACAGAAATTTAGTGAAAGCTAATGTCCCTAAAAAATGAGTCAGTGAAGAACAAGTGACGAAACAGATGTTTGTTTAAAAAGTATCAAGCTGCCATTGAGAAACAAAAAGTGACATTCAATTGTATCTGGGTACAGGTACAGTGTAACCAGAATGGAGAAAAGGTTGAATTGCACTTTGCACTAAATCACCCAGTGGCCAAAAGTGACAAGAATAGGTTGGTAAACCTCACAGAGCAAATAGATTATGAGAAACTTGTATTTTGAGAAATTTTCATTCAATGAAGCAATTTGTCAGAGATAAATGAAAGTGCTTTTCTTGGAAATGGGATCTTCCCAAGAGGACGTCAAGGCGACATAACTACACATCGGCCAATGGTCAACATAGTTTGTAGTTAAGCCTAAATTAAGCCAAATCCAGAGCTACAAGAGCTGTCGTCCCCAGTCAACTTCTATCAAACTTTCTCTTATCTTTGCCACTTGAGTACTTTGATCACAGCAGAATAGTTGTAGATCTGACCAATCAACCATCAATCTTCATTTAGCAATTAAGCACTTCAAGGAGGGTTAAATTAAAGTTCATAACCCCAGAGCTTATAATGAAATGCTATTTGTTATCATTAACCTTTACAGGAGCGTTCCTCTTCATTCCTCAAGTCATCAAGATTTTTGGTGAATTCACTTTGGGATTGAACCAATTTAAACTCAAATACATTTCAACCAACTTCATCGGCAGCCCTTCTGTAGATTTTGAAGTACAACATGGACATAGAAGTTGGTGGTGTAAGACTAGAACAAGAAAGAGACATCTGTTATAAAGGTGATCCTAAAATGTGCTAATCTAAAGAATAGAAAAAAGTCCAGATGATTTGCAACATAATTATGTGGGGTCTGCTTTAACACTCATCCCAATAATAATGATCCAATATACATCTATTTATATAATACTAAAAGTCTGTATGAACTCCAAGTAACTGAAACAATATATTTTAGTGGGAGTTATTGAATTGAGGTACCCCAGAGAATGAAAAAAAAATTAACTTTTAATCTCTTATTGGGGCCAATTTAAGCCTTCCTGAACTAGCTATAAATCACACCAAGAGGGTGAATTTTCAGGTGATCCACATAAAATTGGTTATGAAATAACTAACCTGCTTTATACAAAGACAATTTCAAAAGCATCACTGAATAAGCTTGGAGACATCAGAGCAAGTTAAGGCACTAAGAAACCACATTTTTGCTTTTTGCTTCAGTCTAAAATCCTTCCGAGCCAGATCGCAAAATACATAGAAAAATTTCATAGACATATCTGAAAGCTTTAAATGTACCCCTTGGAAGGGGGAACACACTTGCAGTAGTTAGGGTTAGATTCTTACTAAGTTTCACGTCAATTGAAAGAGAAATTGTTCTGATAGTGTCAATATCTAACACAATGAAATTGGAGGTTTTTTTTTTCAAATTATTTACATATCTGAGTTTTGAATGATTGCATAGATAATAAGAGTTGTAAGAATAATGAATCATGCGTTGGATAGGATAAGGATCAGTGAAATGATTATGATAGTGGTACATGTTTTAAACAAGTGCTTATTACTTACAGGCAGGCTAAAAATAGAAAAAACGTTTTGAGAAACTCCGGTAGAGTTACTATGACATATAAGCAGCAGTGAGGGACACCCGAAGAGTGTTCTCTAAAAATACTTCCAACAGAGAAAAAGGAGAAAGAGAAACAAACAATCAGGTAATACATACACTTACTTACACAGATATGTTTATAGTTCTCAACAAGTATTTCAAAGTGAAAAAAATTCCAACAAGATCAAGGTGTTATTCATGTCTGTGTAGACTTTACTTATGTCTTGCCAAATTTAATGCCAGGAAAAAAACAATATTGTCCAACCGATTCCTGTGAGGAATTTCAGAAATAAAGCATAAAACAGAGGCATGTAAAACTAAGACCTTTAAAAGAAAGAGATGAAACTTGAAAACTATCAGCCATGAGGATTGTTTACATAATAAATAGACTGAGAATAGTGCAGCATCATGTTGTGTTAAGACTTTATGAAATTACATCGAGCTATTTTCAAGAAAATAAATGACACTTGTTTCTATTTTGTTCTAGTATTGGGGAAATATGAGAGAAATGATTTTTTTTTCCTTTAAAAGGATTGGAAGACATAAGTGGCATATGGTGCTTTGTATCTTTCTCTGCTACAGATGCACAAAAGGTAAAAATATTTTAGTGTCTGTAAGAAGTAATGGATATTTGAACCCTGTTTGGCACAATTCAGGGAAAGTGGTCCCTGATTGTTGAAATTAGAAAATTAATGGAAAACAGGATTTAGATTAGATCCAAATTTTGTTTTTCTTCATTAATTCTCTTATTTCTTTTTATTTGTTCACTGTTCGTAACATTAAATGAGCAACAATGTAAAATACTACTATTTACAAAAGGGACCACCTTCCCTACATTGTACCAAAAAAGCTTTTCGTGTCCATTGCTTTTTATAAATACTAAAATATTTTTGCATTTTTGTGCATCTGTAGCACTCAGCACGCCCAAGATACAAAGAACCATACACCACTGGTAGATATGTCCAGGTCAGTATACAGTCCACCTTTTAGTTCACAATTGGGGAATATCAATCGTCCTAAAAGTGTTCCATTACAATAAGAAGCACAATTATCTAATAAGGGTTTGGACACCATACTAGCCAATGCAAGTATGTTAGTGAGTTAATGATCTGATTGGACAATCCTCCAATAGGAAGAACACATCATACAGCCTACAAAGTCATGTTTTTTTACATTCAGGGAAAACCTGTGCATTTACAGAAACCATCTTCTGTAAAACTGTCATCTTTGTTTGAGCAGTTGCTACATGGTTACTTTATTTCCACCATAACTCCAAACACAACAAATTAATTCACTATTAATTGGCAATTCATGGAGTAAGTCAAGTACAACCCAAAGTCCAAAACACAACATTAACTAAAAGGAGCTTTTACATTCCACAAATGGGAAACCTCTAAGTATAAGGCCATTTACAGTATTGACATAATTGTGCACTTTTTTTTTTTCAAACTCATTCCATTTTTAAGCTCTAATTAAACTACTGAGACGTAAACAGTAATACATGTTTTTATGCATTCATTCTAATATTCTGTACAAGAATTTAAACATTGTTGACGTCATGTGACCTCAGGCTGACCACAAGCAAACTTGACCTCATCCTACCCCAGGATTGCAGCTGATCTCAGATGAACTAGTACGCCCTTTTCAGGTCTACCTGTTTCCTACCATGTGGCCATTTAAACATTTATAGTAACAGGTCTCAAATCAAACATGTTATCCTTGTAGTTGTGATTTCCACGCAACTCATCGTACTTGGGAACTTCTGAGCTTCTGCTAAATGTAATCACCTCAAAGGGCCCTGCTATGTTATCTTCAAATTCAAAATGGGTATCATCTGATGGTAGATATGCTTATAGTCAGTTCCCCGAGTTAGCCTTTGCCTTTAGGGACCTCATTAATATGCAGTCCACAGGGCCATTTGCACGAAAACAGGAATCTCATGAGGACCTTGGCAACATACAGAAATATTGACTCCTTCCCTGCATTTACGCACTATTTGTTCTTCTTGAGATCAACAATTCAAAGCTCTACCATAATTTGAGCAATAATATTGCACTTTCAGATTCATCAGTTTTGAGGTGCATGTTAAGCAAGTTTTTATGTGCACTAATAGTTTAGAAATTAGGTGTGGAAATATAAGTGTACCTTCTGAGGTAAGTATCAAAAGAAAGAAGGATTTCAACTTCAGCTATCAAGTTGAAGTTTCTGATTTATCTTCTAACATTTACACATCCCAAGAAATTTTACATCTAATAAAAACAAAAAATTTTTTCCTCAGATTTTATGCATAAATTGAATTTTGCATAGCTTTTCAGGTACCTAAACCTTTAGAGACTGAATACACATTGAAAACTGAAAACTTTTGCAAACACCTAAAAAAAATGTAATCTATAATTGAAATTTTCAAATATACTTTCAATACATGCATTTTTTTTTAGATGTTTATCAAACAAAGTTTTCAACAATGTCAAAACATTTTCTTCTTTCTCTATCTAGTTTTTTAACGGGTTGTAGAAAGTTATACATTGTTTACAAGGTGATTCCTTATAGACGATACTCATTAAACTTGGCCGAGTGCTAATGTCCTTTTGCTGCTGCTCTCTGGACAATATCTCTGATCCTATGACAGGCATTTTTGCCTTGCAATGTAGCCAAAAAAATTCCACTCTGCACCAATTCTTAAGTCAGCTTAGTGATGACAAAGGTTTAAGAAATCAAACATGTTTTTTTTCACTGAGCAGCAAATCCATCAGCAAATTTTTGTCAGATTTGGATGTTCTATACGAATACCAGGTTATTATCTCTTGGAGAAAAGAATACATCATCACTGTATTGTGTTTCAATGAATCAGAAATGAGGCAATAACTCTGATGACACATTGTATTAGATTGTTTCCAGTAGAACACAAATAAGTGTACTGTGCATTGAGAGTTTTCCCCAATGAAATAGAGAAATACCTTTCCATCAAATTCTACTGACTTGAAACTGCTGAGAAACAACATGGGGACAGAGCCTCTTATAGAGGGATGGGGACAGAGCCTCTTTTAAACTTTTAAAAGCTGATTATAATAGAGAAATAATAGGGGGGAACATTTTTACAATAAATTAATTTGTCTGGTTGAGTATTCAAGTGGTCAAATGCTAACCTCAAATATTCATTTACCAACAGCATTTTTATTTCTTAGCTACATCAGAAAACATGGAATCTACAGATTCCAATCCCAAATTTATGCGTTTTTATACAGCTACAACCAACAAGAAAAACATTCTGGTAGTTTGAAAATTGTGAGGTCTCGATGCTTAACCTTGCTCGTAACTGTTGAACCCTTGGTCAGATTAGGCTAAAAATTGGTAAATTGTGTTTTTTGCCCAAAATCTATCCCTCCCTATGACAGGTTTTAGAGGATTAAAGAGGTGATGGTGTTATTTTCCAATTTTTGGAGGTGATATGTCCAGGAATGGGCCAAATGAATGATTTCTTTGCCAAAATTCTAAATTCAGCTCACACACTAGATCAACTATGTTATATGCTATAAAGTATCATAAAGTCATTAATACAAGTGAAATGTCTCTTTTATATACACAAAAGTGCAACTTAGAAAATATACTTGTCCTAACTTGTTTCATCCATCCACACCATATAAATCAGTCCATGCATGACGATGATGAAGCGATCTTCAGTAAAATGCATTGAAAGTCACTCATAAATCGATTGAGAGAGGAATCAATTACATGCTTATACAAAGTGGACATACTATATTTCAGTTATTGCAAATAATTGTTTCTAACACTTCAACTCGTTTTCAAGTATCATACGACTTACAAGTACTATTTGCGAAATGCTTCATACTTTTTGGAGAATTATAGGCATTCGTTTTTATTCAGAACTTTCAGAAGTGTTTTACAGCATTCAATCCAATTACAAATTACATCTCCGTAATCTGGCACTCTGTGGTCAGGTAACTCTCGTGGTCCATCACATTTGGAAACTGCTGCCATTAGTTTAGGGATTTGCCACCAGAGTTCAATGATTTGGTTTTGAACTGCAGTTCGAGTCATAATCTACAAGTTCACAAATCAACTTGTTAATTTCTAAAAACCAAACCATGGTTCAAAACTGAATCGAAGAACCCTAAATTTGACAACTTTCGAGAGTATAAAGTGAGACATGTGCTTATTGATTTTTCTGAATCTTATAAATTTCTAATGTAACCTATCAAAGGAATAATTTTCAATTATTATAACATAATTCATATAATATAAATCATATCAAAAATATATTGTTCTATTTCCCACAATATTATTAAAATTGTTGAAATTTTTTTTAACGTAAGAAATCATTACCTAATAGTGTAATATCCCATTATTACACAGTGAAAGTATCATTTGGCCAAGACAAGATAAATAAAATAAACAATTTTTAAAAATGGGGCTGCTACAGGAATCAAACCTCTGACTGATAAGGTAGCCATTTCAACGAAATGTTGCTCTTACCATTGAGCTAGACAGCTGTTAGAGATGGAAAGGCCCAAATATCTGTTCTAAGTGAATTTTCACCTTGTTTAGTCATGGTCTATATCTATTCTGTTTCTTTCAACACAGACAATTATACTATGAGGAAATGGATATGTGATCCCCATTTCTCCAATTGTTTACTCTATTTACGTTGTCTAGGCCAAATGATACTTTCACTGTAATAGCCAGAAATCATTTCAAATGGAGTTTCAACATAACGCAATTCATAATCATTTCTTTCAGATCACATAACCATTCCCTCATAGTATAATAGTACAAATAAAATAATTTTAGTTTCCCAGCATTTTCCGTGTTTCAACAATGGCCAGGTCTCAAGGTTGCAGATCAAAGAGGTACTATATGTTTTTGATATTTTGTTATGAAAATTTTGACATTCATATTATTTGTGACCTTAAGACTTGAGCACATGAACTGAAGCAGGCATAAAATAACCCCAGTTTAAGTTCTCATCAGAAAAAAAAGGAATCATTTTGATGTGGGTATCCGAAGTGTCCGCTTCTGTTAATTCCATTGACTAAGAAAAAAAACTCTGTCATTTAATAGAAGCAGCGATAGTCTGATGAGAATTATTAGTACAAACTAATCAAGCAAAATTAAATAGTTATAAGATAGAGGTAGATTTGGCTCATTGGTAGCAAAATGACGTAAGTTAAGGTTATTGTTGATATGAAACATGTTTAGTATTTGTTTATTTGCTTTTATCATATCACTTCCATTTCACTGTCATTCCAAAAAGATTTATTTTTAGTAGAAGGTCAACATATCCTCAAAAGTTTATTTTCAATGTGGAGTTATATTTAGGTGCCCGTCATATTTTGCAGACATTTATCAAATAGTTACATGAAATGTGTGTATCTCAACAGTAATTATATCAACTTACTGATACCACATTTTCAATAACAGTTAAGACAAAAGGAGAGAAATAAAACAAAATCATAAAGGGTCTAAAATTTATTTAGAGTCACACCACCAATGATCAACTTTATACATCATAATCCAAGATTTGAGTAATTATCTGCTTCCTTTAGAAAAAATTTAAAATTCATACGAAACATTTCAGCTTACACGAAGTATAACAGGATGCAAACACTTCAACGCAAAACTCCATTGCTCAAGCAAAAGGGTCATTCCACTCACAGATGGTCTTGCAATCCATACTCCTATTGCTGTGGAAAACTCCCAAAAATATCAGTTAATGAAACCAAACCACACATTATATATATATATATATATATATATATATATATATATATATATATATATATATATAGAGAGAGAGAGAGAGAGAGAGAGAGAGAGAGAGAGAGAGAGAATAAAAAATCTATACAACATAATCTATGTATGTTTTCATAATCTTTTTTTATTCTGAAAGTGCTCAAATAGACTAAATTTTCATAAAACATAATATAATGTATTTTAGTTTGCAAATGAATTATATATTTTTTGCAGATTACTGCACTATGCCAGTGCAAGCATATCAGAGACTTACGCACAAATATTATCATTTCCAGAACTATAAATACAAACCTAATTGAATGCCCTGTCATGTTATCTATTTCCTTTTCAAGAACTGAATAATTAGGTAAAGATTGGAAATAAATAAGGCTTTTAATATATCAAATAATTATGAAGCAAAATAGATTTCTTATGACATATACATAGTTTTGGAAAATATAAGACAAGTTACTGATAAAACTGAATTTCAAATTAAACAATGTGATGTTCTAAAACATATTGTAAGAAATCAGAATTCGATTAAGAAACAGATGTGGTTGATTTTAATATTTTGATGCTTATTTGCATTCTTAGAATATCAAGAAAATCAAAAACATTTGAATAGTGTGGTTCCAAACGTGATAAGTGCAATTTAAAAAATAGTTGAAGTTAAATATCAAATTGTGGATTTGGATTTTTCACTATCTTCATATATATATATATATATATATATATAGTCTATTAGGTTTTAAACTTCAAATCAAGACTGTTTTTTAATGTAATTAAAATCAAACACTTTTTTTTTTCTTTTAAAAGGCACTTATCGCGTTTTGGAAGCACACTCTTCATTTCTTGCTCGTTGATCGAATACTGAATACCTAAAAATGTTTTTCATAGTTTCTTTCAATCTAATCCAAGATAATCATTGAAATGCTTTAAATTAAGTGCTTATTTATAAGTGGGACAGTACATGCAGGACCACAAAATGAAAAAGATTTTCTTTTCTCCTTTAAAGAAATACTGATAATTTCTGTCTGAATCTTCTGGATAAAGGATCATCATTATGGAAAGATTTTAGTTCTTATTTTGAATACGTTTCAGTCATTGTACCCAACAACCTTCTTCAGGTGGTTGCTATAAACAGCACCATTGACCATCCTCCTATCCATAAGATCCTCAAATTAAGACGGTTCCTTCATTCTTGTGACCCAGCGAAAAAACAACTTATCCACAAAGAAAAATTATTAAAAAATCATCAAAAAATTTAAATTGACAATTATTCAAGTTTAATGGAACTTGCTTGAAAGAAAAATTGCTTCTCAAATATACATTTTTTAATATACATATTTCTGGTTTCTCATCTCAAGTAAATTATCATCATAGATCTCTCAAATACAATCACATTGAAAAGGAAAATAGAATCTCAGATGGTATATACAGAAGAATGCTATAATTGTTGGAATTTATAAGGGGGATAAAGATATTCTGGACGTGGCAAAAGCAAGGGACCAAATAAATATTGATATAATTTTTCTGTAGCAACCATAACAATGATTGCATAAAATATGTAGACTAATGTTGGTATCAAGAATATAATAGACGGCTCTGTAAGACAATATAGCAAGTATTTATGTATGTAGTTGATTATGATAATGCTAGTTGGGAAGAACTGTGGCCTCAACCCTGTTGTTAGCAGTAGCAGCGAGGGGAAACACCCATGTGACTTCCCCTGGCAATGACGTCAGCACGTCATACAAGTGGTGACGTCACCAAGGAAATTCTCCCAACAACCTGCCTTATATCCGGTTTGTCTACGCGTAAGGAGAAGTTAGAATCACTTTTTAAATTTGTCAACAAAAACAACAGTACTCATCAAGGATGCTGAACACCAGAAAAACACGTCATTAAAATGAACAAGAAGAGTAAAAATAAACGACAAGTGATATTATAATTAGCAGTTGTCGAAGGTGAATAAAAATGATAAATAACAACCGAACCCCCATCATTCCTCGTGTTATTTTCAAGTTGTTTTTGAATTTGTGCAGAAGAGAACTTAAACTGGGGTTATTTAATGACCGCTTCAGTTCATGTGCTCAAGTCTTAAGGTCATAAATAATATCGGTAGCAATCATTCCCGAGAATCAAAAGATTTGAGACAAATTTATGTGGTATGGTATCCTATACTTAATTATCATTTTTATATATCCTCATACATTGACAAAAATGTTTCTACAAATCGTTGTTACTGTGAAAAAAAAATAATAAAAAAGCACGAATCACTCAGTGTCAGTTTCACAAATGTAGACAATATAGTTTTTTGAAGAACAAAAAAAAGTATATTTAAAAAAAAAAATAAAATGAGCAGGTCGTATTTGAATTAACTAGAAAAAGAAAGAAAAGGGCAATGCAGCTCGAAGTACTTTCGAAACCTGAAAATAATCCATATCCCTGCTTTGTTTATGGGGGCTTGGGAGTACAATCTGAATGAAAATATTAAAAGAATTGCATTATTTTCGCTGAATGATTACGGCTAAAGAAAAAAGAAAGGGCGATGCTTTTCATATTTTCATTATAATTTTTTTCGACAAGGTCGCGATGTGGGTGGAAAGGAAAAAATGCAGACATTCGATTGGGAAGTGGGTTTGTATTGCGCTAATTTGAATTTCTGAGAATTAGAACAACTAAAACAAACTGTAAAGTTAAGCTGACATTACAACAGTAACTGAGGTACGAACTAAAAAATGTACAATGACTTCTTGTGTCACAGAGAAAATGATCACCATAAGAATATAGGTCATCATTGACAAGAAGGCGGTATTTCTGACCCAGTAGTGGATAAAACCTGTTGGTGTTCCACTAAACAGCCAGTGTCTACAAGCAACAGATTTTTTTGCGTTTTACATCTTCACTCGATACTAATGCACTAAAAATTTCAAGTGAAAAATAAATTATACATAATAGTAGGTCAAGGTGACATGGGTTTTGATTTTTTTTAAAGTTTTTTTCACTTGAAAAAATAACTTGAACACAAAACTCGGTGATTACCCAATTACCAAACCACTGTCGTTGTTTCAACATCACAACATTGACATCAATGCACCTTTACCTAGGTACTAATAGATAGCACACTGTGTACAGGTTGTATTTTCGTTAATTTTCTAGTGTAATCATTGCAATAAACTACGCTTTGGGCATCAGATTTTTAAGGTTACGAAGTACAAACCAATATAGAAGAGGTAAAACGGTCATATTTGTGCGTACATCATAACACCAGCCCCGCAAGAAACAAGCACATGATCTAAGAAAACTAGAAGTCACTGGTTAATATCTTGAATGTCTGTCGTGTCTTGCAAAGGACTTTTCCAGGGAAGTTTACCAGAAAAAAGATTTCTGTACGCGCTCTCTATAGGTTCAAACTGTTAGCAGCAAATATTTTATTATTCACCAGCCAGTCACATATTAGTAGAGGAAAAGAAAGTCCAATGCAACACTTACTGCGTGTATACGTCATAAAAATGCGTGGTGCGCACACAAAAACACCTTTACTTCACTCACTATACCCGGTATATACCCAGTTAAAGTGCATTATTTCACACGCGACACTAGATGACATTGTTATAAGATTACAAATGTTTTTATGGCCTTGGTTTTCCTTACTATTACGGCTTAGAATACCCTCGATTTTCCACAATAACAACATATTTTCCCCAAGTCAAAGAAAAAAAACACTTCGACTAAAGTTAACAATACAACAATCAATTTTTTTCATCGTAAAAAATTACAATAAGTTAGTTTTTGAAACTGAATTTCATTTTTTCGAGCAAACAAAACGTATTCAATCTGATAAACAATTTTAATAAACATAAGCACTTAACTGTTGTAGAGAGGAAACGAAAACAGGAAAATGACGGCCCACTTAATTTTCAAAAGTTTATACAGTAAAAAATCTCCGAAAAGATCCAACAAATGTTACAGAGAGAAATATTAAATCTTTTCCGAGTTGAAATAAATGAGAAAACGGATGAAAAAAGTAATAGCCGATGATCCATCACTTTATTGGTGGTAGTCACCTTTAGTGAGAGAAAGAAAGAGTGAATTAACGAACAAGTGATATGATGATGGTATCCAAATAAATAAAAATAGAGAACAAGGTTTTTGTGCCAATGGTCTTAGTTACTAACCTAACACGTCAACAGTTGCGAAGTTTAAAGAAACTGTAGCACAAAAATAAGGGGCTCACAACACAAGCAAGGGTACGTCAAGGAAGAATACAGGAGATATGTGGAGTGATAAACCTTAAAAGAAAACATAACATGGAGGAATAATCTTCACTAACTTCTACTAAAAAAATCTAATCTCGAGCGCTAAGTTTACATGTTGAAAAAATTGTTTTTCCCCCATTTCACAGCGCTAGCATAAAAAGGGGCCACATGGTTGGGCCCCACATACTAAAAGAAAAAAAAGGTATGACCACTGAAATGATGACAGTTATGGCTGGTGCGATGGGAAAGAGTTAACAACTCTTTCGTGTTTTGAAGGTAAAACAGAACTTACGCGGTTGATGTAGGTGGTGGTGTCATCTTGCTTGTGACTAGAAACAACTCGGGGGCTCAGGCCAAGCCATGTGACCAGCTTTTGTAAGAAGAACCATCTTCAAGACTGTGGCCTTACTCGTATTATTGTTATTTTTCAGTATTTAGTACTTCTCCGTGTCTTTTTACCTCTCAGGGAGGAGACTATACTTCCCAAAATGTCGAACTGGTAGAACAGCGTTACGTTTTTTGCTTTTTGTTTTAATTTCTCTTTTTTTGCGCAGGGAGGGGATAAGTCCTTGCTCAGCCCGCTTTACTTACTTAGTAAGAAGTTAGTAGTACTGTACCACACACACCCATATACTTAGCAATGTTTTCTATCTATGGAAGCACGCAGCTGCTGCTACAGAATTGAGATAAGGGACATAATTTTCGCTTTTCTGCTCTTTTTTGAAAAACTCTGACTAAGAAGTGGCAAGTTTGTTGTTTCCAGTTCTGTTTATGTTGCAAATCAGACCATAAAACCTCAAATAGCACTTTTAATTTTGTAGACAATAAAAGCATACAGAAAAATTTTATAAGCTTCGAAATACGAAAAAAACAAACAGCAAAAAAACTGTCAACTCCAGTCGCAATGCAGGCCATGCCGTAAGATGCAAACCCTCTCTAACCAGTGGAATCACGTGACTATATTATCGTTATTCTTACTGAACACAAGCAAGAAAACCCCCTCTAAGCGACTTTCTTTAGGTGATCAGCCGTTAATGATTAATCAAAATCTGAATGATTAAAAAATGAATTCATAGCCAGAAGATTCGTTTTCAACAACTTCAAAACGAAAACTTTAAATTTTAAAGTTTAAAAAAAAAAAAATGACCTTTACTCTCCTGACGAAATAAATAAATGCTTCACGCACCTAACAAGTGGTCAGGTCAGCTGTGTTATTCTAATTTTATTTCTGTTGTTGTTGCAATAATGAATTAAAAAGAAAATAGAAGTGAATATGTAATTACCTCAAAGGAATATTTGCGTGTTAATTGTATCGGTGTTAGAGAAAATAATCCACTGAAGATCTGTCTGTCTATATGTGACAGCCTACCACAAGGAAAAAAAGCACTCTACTACTCAACATCAACGGTAACCCCATGAAATTTTCTATGAAAATCTCTGTGATCCTAGGCAAGTTTTTAGCAAGTTAGTTTTAGAAAATCACCCTGATACATTTTGGGGGTGGGGTGGACGAGTCGATTTACATGCTAATCTATGCTAAAATGATCCATTACTTTTTAATGACGTAGTGTGACGTAATGAAAAAACATTCAGTTAATATTTTTTCCAAATCAATTCATAGAAAAAAATGCAATGTAAGGACGCATTTTTTAAAGAAGAAGCAAAGACATTTTTTATCGCATACCACAGTGTTTATTGGTAGTAATTGAAACAACGGCCTAAACTGAAAGTTGTATAGATAATTCTAAACAAAAAAAATTAAGATGAAGGTAAGAAATTGTCTGAGTTGATAAAAATATTGGGTCACAATATTTCATTTAATAATAGGAATGGTAACATCAACGTCTATTGTATATAACAATACTTTAAAGATATTTTCGCATTACACAGCTTGAAAACTGCAAATAAAACTGAATAAATAAATCAATCCATTTTGAGGAAATCTATCATGCATTGGAGTCCCTAACTCAATTTCATACAGCAAAACCTTGAATGATGCAGATTCATACAAACTAATTTAAATAGAAAGATTAAATAATAATAATAATAATAATAATGATAATAATGATAATAATGCAATTTTAAACTGACAACACTGATCAAAGATCAAAGAAGGAAGGGATTGTTATCTTTGAACTAGAACTATGATGAGAGGTCAGACAGTTTTATCAAGATTATATAATAAAAAGTCCTTGAATAGTGCTGTTTTAAACACTACGAACATTTTTAGAATTAATAAACCGCACTAATCAATGTATTACTCAAAAGTACTGTACAAAAAAGAAAGTTATACATACATATATATATATATATATATATATATATTCTCCATTCAGAGTCAAAATGAAGGGAGAAATTTTTTTCTCTTTTAGGGGTCAAAATCGAGGGGGAACTATTTTCCCTTATAAGACTCAAAATCAGGGGAAAATGGGTTTTTTTCAAGTGAACAAAATCAATTGGAAACTTTTTCTCTCTTTTGAGCGTCAAAATCTAGGAGGAAGTTTTTCTTTCACTTCTAGAGAAGAAATTCCTTTTTTTCAAATCGATTGGGAAATTACTCCTGTGATATTTTTATAATGATACACATTTTTATATTACACAACTTTAGCACCCTACATACATACAAATATATATATATATATATATGTATATATATATATATATATATATATATACAGAGAGAGAGAGAGAGAGAGTGAGAGGTATAGATAGATAGAGAGAGAGAGAGAGAGAGAGAAAGAGATTCAGAACATTACCATCAGCAAACACCCTTTTTTAACATTATAATCCAGTTCAACAAAAGTACCCTTTTTTTCATCAGCATTCTCTTATTTCAACATTAGCCTCCCCTTTTTCAACAATAGCCCCACTTTAACATTAACCTCCCCCCTTTTTTTAAACATTAACCCAACCCATTTTTTGACATTATTCCCTACCTGTTTTTTAATGTTAACCTCCCCCCCCCCTTTTGGAGCTTTAGCACCCATTTATTACATCCCCCCCAGCTTTTAACATCATCAGTATTAGCAGTAGAATTGGCTGTCCCTGAGACAGCTATTTCCCATCTTCTCTGAAGAACAGTAGATATAGATGTTACCACTCTTAACAAGGGGAATACTTTATGATTATCTGAGATATTATTAGTACTAACTTTTGTATGTTTATCAGTGAGGTTTTCATATCTCTTTTTTATATTACTAAAAAAATGCTGCTTCACATTTAAATCATATCAGACTTTCAAAAATGAACTAGAATTATTCAGGGTCCATTTGGAAATGGAAATTATATGCCAACTAAGCGCCTTATTGCTCTAAAGATATTTGTGGCACTTTTTGAAAGTCAAAAAATATAAGATTAAGTTAATCATTATTTGTAGCAACAACGATAGGCATTTATAACTTACTTTAAATGGAAATTCATTGCAAGAGAGAAAATTCACATTTCACTCTTGTTTAAAACCGAACCTTCACTGGTGATTATGTAATCGAACCATTGGTTAAGAAATGATAGTACTACTTACCAGTTGTACTAATGTCAACAAGTTTTTAACCAACCTAACTACTGAATCATAGCTCATTGATTAGAGCACAGAACAGGGAACCACAAGTTTCCAAATAAAAAGTAAATTCATTAGAATGATGGCCTTTGAATTTACAGAAGTGTTTGCAAGTAAGATTCATAACTTGAAAAACAACAAATAAAAAAACAATGATTTAAAAATGCCCTCGGGCAGCATTTCTATTTCTCTTAAAATGAAATAGAATATATGATTTATTGTTTGATAAATGTTTATTTGGGGGTTGATAACAGAGAGACACATTATTTTAGGAATAAAAGTTTGATCAATGTCACTATGAACTAATCATGGACTGAAAATATAGAAAATGAATGTTGCCAAATGAATAAACAACAAAAAATAAAAACTAGGAGACATAATGAGAGGGTATAAGAATATTTCATTCAGTTATCATTGGAGCAACAGTGATCTAAACTAAAATAGTCATCCGACAGCTTTATAGCCAATTCTTTGTGTAAGGTGTGTAGGCATGTGTATGTTGTTTTTATAGTAATATTGTAGATGTGTCAATTCATTAATACAAAAGAAAATCTGACACAAGGCAATATTCTGGAAAGCTCAGGATCAAATTAACTATCAATGGCTTATGATAGCCACATGCCTTTCACCAGACTACTGGAGGGTGTTCAAATGCCTCTGGTTGCATTTGTTGGTGGAACTGGCAAGGGAAATAACTGTACACATTAGCTATGCATTAGTCAATATACATATCTATTTGTGTGTTTACATGAATAGTTGAGTCATACTGCAAAAATATGTATATTTTTATGTGAATGCAGATGTATGTATATAAGAAGGGACATTTTTACAATTCAGTATACATTTTCAGTATATACTTGTAAGTATTTGTAGATATCATATTGGCTGAAATTTTCATAACTTCAATTCTATATATAATAAAATCAATCCATGAAAAGGGTAAGTGAAAGGTTTGAGTAAGTGAGACTACACTTCGATCCAAGGCAGAGTGCTCAGATACTTTGGTTCCAGACAGAAGTACCGACGTATACACAAATGACCCTGTCATTTTTTACATGTACTATGTAAGTAATATGATTATCAATATTACAATATTTTTAACAGATTTATCACTAAGCAATGACAATATAAATGAATCACTCTTTATGGTGCTTTTTTCCAATAGAAGTTATTGGAAATTCAAATAGCACATGGATTTCAAAATGACCCTGTATATCCATATATTGGTATGTAGGTAATCAGATTTGTGAGCACGTGAAAATTTAAAAATTTACGTTTTTATACATATAAATATATATACATATATATATATATATATATATATATATATATATATATATATATATATATATATATGGGGAAGGTCTATGTGTAACAACGAACTTCAAGACTGCTGTTGATGATACATATATATACATATGCATATATATAGATATATATATACATATGCATATATACATACATATGCATATATATGCATATATACATACATATGCATATATATGCATATATACATACATAGTATATGTGGTACAAATCAGGCTAGCAGTATAACATAATATAATAATATACCAATAATATAAAGCCACTTCTGGAATGTAATGGATTTATTTCATAGAGTGCTCGATACATACAACTTTTTACTCATGAAGTTAAGTTGTTTTAGATAAGAGCAGGAAATAAATAGTAGAACGTGGATTTGCTACACAAACTAGCTCATGTTTCTGCCCTTTTCGGGCCTCATCTGATGAGGCCAGAAGAGGGCAGAAATATGAGGTAGTTTGTGTACTACTATTTATTTACATATATACATATATATATACATATGTGTATATATATATATATATATATATATATATATATATATATATACATACATATATATATACATACATATATATATACACATATACATATATATATATATACACATATACATATATATATACATATATATACACATATACATATACACATACATATATATATGTATATATATATATATATATATACATATATACATATGTATATATATATATATATATATACACATATACATATACATATATATATATACACATATACATATACATATATACACATATATATATACATATATATATATATATATATATATATATATATATATATATATATATATATATAGACACATATGCACACACACATATATATAAATATATATAGACAGATAGATAGATATGTAGGAAAGGAGGGGAGAGAGAGAGGAATTATGAAGAAATCTCAACACCATGCTTCGCGCATATGTGCTCTTCACAAATGATTGGGAAATCACTCCTGAAGAAAGAAACATGCAAAACACAGTGTTAAAATTTCTCCATAATTATCATCATTATTGTGATTATTATAATAATAAGGCTCCACCTACCTTTCATGTAGGTATTAAACACTGTAAATAAATTAAATGAATTCAATTGCTTTTCTATTCTCTGTTTATCTTTAAACTTTCAAAAAGTATTGTCTTTGAATATGTGTTCATGATGAAGTTGTTATAACTAAATATGTATTCATTCAATCAATCGATGATTGTATGATAGTCTATGTGTATTATAAGATAATGCTTTTGCATTAAACATTGGAATATTCCAAATTCTTAAATAAAATACTGATTACTTGTAGGGGAGTCACTTAGGATCACTTATTTCCAGTGTGTTCAAAACCTGTTACATTGTTGATTCCCAAATTGCTATGCTTGAAAGCAAATGATAATTTCAGGCATATCAACCACTGTCTGAGTCATGTAGTATCAAGCACTATTTCCTGTAGTATTGATACCTACATATTCGACTAAACTGTTCTTTAGACAAGACAGACCAAGGAATAATACTTGATTTTGAAATAATGACCATCATTTACTATTTCAAATGCTAGAATAATCATCTTATTTATAAAAAATAAAAATTTTAGTCAATGAATCTAATATGTATCGAACAACATTCCTGGTAGAATACTGTATTCTGAATGTTGCCTCTACAAGAAAACCTTTTACAATTTCTTATTGTATTGACTATGAATTTTATTTCTCAACTACAAACCAAATTGTTCTCTTTTCCATAACAGCTAGAAAAAAAAAGAATTGTATGACTACATCAAAAATAAAAATTTTAAAATAGACCAAGAGAAAAATCAAATATCACAAGACAATAAGTTAAAACGTGGGATTTCCCATTTTCAATCATTTACTTCTAGTGTTACCATAGCTGGGATTTTCCACACTTAGTTTACGCTTCCTATCAAAAACGATGTCAATAATTAAGTAATTTTGCAATTGATAAAATCTCAAAAACACTGTGTTGACATCATTTTTGGTTTATGATCATTATTCCCTAAATATCAAACTAATCTAAAGATAAAATTAAGTAAAGATACTACTTATCAAGTTTAATGTAACATGAAATTCTATTTCTACCAAGTTATGTCACCAGACGTCACTGATCACATAAGCATAATACTGACAGCCGAAAAAGGCACATTGCTAATCATTGTATGTGCGGATTCCATAAAATCTGGGTTATTATTTACGTCTGAACACATCGACCCCAAGAAATGAAAGTAGATGTATTTACTATATATATAATTAATAATTGTGTCACAAGGTAGGATCGGAACCTTCGCTTCAGACCCAGAGGCTGGCATTTTACTTCTGTCCTACATGGAACTGGATGGTCAGTAGGACCAAATTTAAGTGATATATTTACTTACGCACAATTCCCAATCCACCAGAGTGCTCCATTCCAGAGTTGGGAGAGCATTGCTGCAGTAGTTTATGATGGACAAATTGCCTGACTTAAAGAGTGCTCAACCCTAAAGAAAGGGAGTGTTAATTTTTATAATATATATATATATATATATAAAATCTTTTTCTCAAGTGATTCTATGTGCTTTCAATGAATATGATTTTTGATTCTCGTTCTCTTCAGGGGTAGGTTTAGGGTTAGGGGTGGGGCTTGGGTTAGGTCTAGTTTAAGGTTTAATGAATCATTTCCAATATTTTTATTGATATTTTTTATTTCATCTTTTCAATTAACAATGTTAAGATATAAAACTAAAACTTGATTATTCTCAAAAATCAAAAATTTTCCTCCAAAAAAGAAACTTCTTTTACATCATCTTTGTTGAACATTTTACAAAAATAAAAAAAGCCTCGATAACAAACTTCACAAGGAAGGTAACTGAACATTTCAAAACTGTAGTTCCATATGGCGGACAGAGAGTAAAGGTCCAGATTAGCTTAATAGTGACATTATAAATATGCCCCCACTGAAAACTAAATTTTTTTTCAAAAATGTCAAGTTTCCAGAAGAAACAAAGGTATTATTGATAGAAAGCAAATAAAATTACTAGAAACATTTTTTTATTATTTTTTAGCGATTTAGTGTTTTCCAAATATCAACCATTAAATGAATAATTGTTTTTTTCATCACATTATACACATCTAAATTAATAATTCAATAGTTCTTTAATCATCAAGGTTTTTTTATGGTCAGGTGTGTAGAAACACTGGATACTCCTGGCATTTGAAAAATGAGGAAGTTTTAATGAGAAAAAAAGTAAGAAAACCTATCATGCATGTTCAAATTAGTTAGAGTGAAAGGGAGAGAGAGATGGTCAGAGAGAGGAAAAGAGCAAACAAAATTTGAACAAGTCATTTCCTTTCATGATGAATATTGCAGAAAGGTTATATTTAGATATTTATCCTTTAAAAATCATACTATGATTCACCAAATGTTTATCTGTATGCGACAGCATAACTCCATGAAATTTTCTGTACGAACTAATGGGACTCCCAGGTGAGTTGGCTTTTCAACATTCCCCTCCCAAAATAACTCTGGTGTCAGTGTTTGCACTCATTCTTTCATTTTGAATACTAATAACCGATTTTTAAATATGAGTGATTGCCCAGCAAAAAACTCTGCATCATTGTTTGCTTACAAACGATGTATGCATTTTGTCGTAAGTTTTCATAATCTTTCATCTTTGGAGTTATGAAAAAAGTGTTTTTTTGGTAATAGGCAAATATTTGACTTGTCAGATAGTTTTTTCAACACTGTTATTTGCAATAAAAAAATATCACTGAGCTATGCTATCTCAAGTGAGAGGTAACTATAAATGATCTATCATTTGCCAAGTATAATATGCTCTTGATTATAATAATAACTATACAAATATTTGAGCCTTTTGCATGTTTATTCATTTATTCGTTCCCTTTCCCCGCCAAAACTACAAGGCCTCACAACCTAATATTCTGTATGTAGACTGAGGAGAAGTCAACTTGAAACATAGGCTATGTGAGGTTGACCTCAAAGGTCATTCAAGGTCACCCAAGTTCATTTCTAGCAAATTTTCAGAGTTTTAGGCCACAATTTAGTATATTTTCTCTAGGCAAAGATTGCAACCTAAGTGAAATTGATTTCTGAGGCCATTCAAGATGTTCAGGGGTCATTTCTCATCATCTTACAACAATTGTCCATGTTTTTGGTTAAAATTCAGCACAAATGAAACTGAAATTGGGCATAGAAGTAGAGCTTCCCCTGGCAAAAAGTCATTTGGGGTTACCAGATATCGTTTGTGGTCATTTCTAGCAAACTTTCAGAGTTTTAGGCCACAATTTTGCACCAAGGATGTTGAAATTAAGCATAGGGATACATCATCTCACATTGAAGGTAACAGGCTATGCAAAGATGACCATGATTTTAGCAATAATTTCACTAACTGAAATTAGACAAAGGTCAAAGGCAATGTTATACTGACCTCAGAATTCATTAAAGACATCTGAGATCATTTTTTGTCAATTCTAGCCAATTTTCCAAACTGTTGGCCACAATTTTACACCCATGAAATCATTGCCTTTTTGAAGAAGGTTTTAAAAATAAAAATTGCAAAAAATTCATAAGTAGAAAGAAACGAAAACAAAATGAGAGAATTCACAAAAAAACAAGAGAATACATATTGTATTTTTACTGCTTCACTTCATAAATTTTCACCAATTTTACACAGTAAAACCATACATATACTGTCATATATAAAATCATTTTTTCTTCATAAATCTTGTAAATTCTAAATCTTATCATAAATGAATAGTAAAATTACAAATTTTGTAACAGTTGCTTTTTTTTTTTATAAATTGCAAACATATCCCCACTGCACTAATTTGGGGGAAAAAAATGTCAACCTATGTTTTTGTGAATATTTAAGTATGAAAGATAGACTTCAAATTGTCTATTTTCGTTTTTCAAGGCTATCAGAGTTGACAACATGATTAGTCAACAAAATGATAACTCAACCAATCAGAGTCTGGCAAATGAACAGATGGAAATCTGAGAAAGAGGGGAAATGATAAAGACTCTTCTGTGATTCTTATGTTGACTTGAGAGGCCTTTTTTGAAAACATACAACCAAAATAAGATGAATACGTAGATGACATAATGAAGAAGAAAGGAAACTAACAAGAAATGTCGTTTACAAAGAAATAATTAGTTAATAAGCATGCTTAATATAAGTAAAAAGCATAATTAGACTGTGAAAGGTGTATTTTGTTTCAAAACATCTCACTTTATAAACTCTATAATACTTTAAACAGTTTTCTGGCCCTATTGAAATAACTGCAATATTTCAGTGACCTTTGGAAGATGATATCATTAAGAACATTTTCAAGTACATGGACATCTAATCCATTATGGTCTTTTTTTATGTTGACAAATTTTCTTCAAAAAGAGAAATGCAAATTTGTTTCTATTCACAATGATTAAAAGATGAACACCTTCAGGGTTAGGGTTAGGTTTAGGGTTCATAGATATTCTCAAATATCTGCTGCCAGTCTAAGAGAGGGAAAATCTGATTATAAACATCATAAAGTCATTTACCAATGCATCAAATGTTTTAAAATAACATATTGTATCAAGAATGATTTATCAAAAAATTTATAGGATTTTATTACTCATCATCTAAACATTTATCCAAAAATGATAGATAACTTCCTATAAGCCTTTTTAACTGCCGTTAGAATTACTGTAATACTTAACTTGAGAAAATTCATTACGATTTCTTGATTCTTCTTGGGATTCTTAAAAACAGTAAAGTTAGATGCATCTGGTTTGAAAGAGATGTTTTTGTTGCTATGTTTTCTTATTTCTAGTAACTAAAGTATTTCTTCTAAATCACACACATCTAACTTTACTATTTTTATACATATTTTTTGCTTTAAACCAACTTCTAAACAGCTGAAGTCATAAAATTTGGAACTTGCAGAAAAAAGGCCACATGTACTTCTCTTTTATTTTGATTTTTCGCATCAAATTAGTATTGTCTGTAGATTTCCTGGTCACACACGAAACAGAATCTAAATCAAACTTGAAGTCGCAGAGAAGAAAATACTTACTGATGATAAAAATATATATAAACTAGAAAGCAGCCATCTTGCTGCATAACACTCATTTGGTGTAGTAACACAAGTCATTAAGAGGAACAAAAACACTTATGTACAAACATAAGAAGGATTCATGGAACACTTGACACAAAGTTCAATACAAAGGGTCATTGTGAAAAATGGCCATCCCAATCCCGATCAATTCTCAAAAATTTCTTATCCATTTCACTCACAACAAATAAATATTGTTCGGTACAGAGCCAGATTCATGCAGCATTCAATGTGGAATAAAGTCACTGTCAATGACTTGCTAGTCTACAGATCTGCAAGTTCTATAAATGTTCAGTTAAGATTCATCATATTCAGTCTAGATGATATCAGTATTAGTTTTGTTTCAACATAATGGAAATATCTCGTAAGAAGTGAAACTTCAGCATATAATCACATTGGAAATAAACTAAAATAATAGCAAGAGATGTGATTGTGTTTTGTAACTAAGAGAAAAAAAGATTATTCATAAAAAGTAAAACTTGAAATCATTATACACTAATCTACAGACTGGTGTCCTCATTCAGGTCATAATAGTCACAACATTTTGGCCATCCATTGTACCCTCCAGCCTTCTTCAAGTATCAGTCACAGTTGGTGAGCTACCATTATTTATTCCATTGGGAGGATTGCTCTCATTTTACTCTCCGTGCTAGAATATATAAAGTTGGTGCAAAAATAATTGCAGTTTCTTATTTTGGAATAAATTATTATTTAATTAAGTTCATAGAATATACCATTTTAAATCAAAAAAACAGCTTCAATGGTCACAGAGGAACTAAAAGTTGACCAGTCAACTGTTGTTTGAGATTTGTACCAAATTCGAAAAGTAAAAAAGACAAATGGTTGCCACACAAACTGAATTAAAATCAAAGAATTGCTATTACAACACAACAAAACAATCCATTTCTTGATCGCATCGTGACATGTGATGAAAAATGGATTCTGTACCATAATCAACATCATGCCCAGAAGTGCCTTGACAGAGGTGAAGCACGAAAACACTTCCCCAAACCAGCATCAAAGGAAGATTATAGTCATTGTTTGATGGTTGGTAAGTAGAATCATGCACTACAACTTCTTGAATCCTGGCAAAACCATCAGAGCAAAGAAGTATTGCCAGAAAGTTGATAAAAACACCGAGAACTGCAATGTTTAGGTCCAATATTGGTCAATCGAAAAAGGATCTATTTTTCTTCATGACAATGCCCAACTGCATGTCATGCAACAAACCCTGCAGGAATTGAATAAACTAACCCACAAAACTTTACCTCATCTAGTTTATCTACAAAACCTACCACTTTTTCAAGCATTTCATCCACTTCCTACAAGGGAAGGTTTTCAATAGCCAAGCAATAACTTCGGAGAATCTATTGGTTCTAGGACCCCAGAATTCTATGCTTTAGAATATATGAACTTCTACTTGGCAAAAAATCTATAGATTCTGAAGGTTTTTATTCTAAAACTGAGATATACTGCTCTAAGATTGATGGTGAAAAACCAATTATTTTCAAGGCAACCTAATATTTCATATCAGTTAATTCTTCCTAATTAATGTCATTATGATGTTTCTCTCACTGGACCAGAATGTATGACCCTTTAACCCAACCTGACCTATGATTGAATTCATGACTGACAGGCAGGCTACTTTTTTTCCTCACATGATGTTCAGAGAGGAATTAATTAAATCACTATCACTATAGGGAATTCAACAAGTCAGCTCTTTGTCAGAGGGATTTTCAAGCTATCTCTTCAATTGAGGCTATCACATCTAAGTGTAGCTCTCATTTGAAGACTGTTGCAAAGTTCAGACCTTTGTTAAGCACTATTTTCTCAGAGGTACTCAACTGGCTTATGCTTGTGTTGACAACTGCTCTAACAGGTTGATAGTGAACCTTGTATCTCATATTGTGATCTTTCAGACCCTTTAGTTTCTATATTTGGTGCACTGTGACCCTTTCGGATTCTTGATTATAAGACTTGTCCAAATCTTGTGGGATTCTATTTCTGTTCAAGACCAATTTTACTCAGTCAAGGAATGATCTTATCCAATTGAAGAGTTAACATTCAGCATTTACGCAAACCAATTGCCAAGAAAGGGCCAAACGGGGGTCTAGCCCCTCCTGGAAATTGTTGTCCCCTCCCCAGTGAATGTGTTTTAAATTAATTTTAGTGCACAAATTTTTACAACATAAACCATCTTAATGACTTGTTTGGTAGTGTGAAAAGCGCTAAATCAGTGCTGAGATGTTTGAGCATTTTGAGCATTTTGATAGCATTAGGGGCTCAGCTCCGATGATACACGTGAACGGTAGGTATGGAACTTTCTGTGAACATCTGGAAAGTTCCATGTCTGCCCTGTTTACCCCTCTGATTCATGTAGGCAGAATATTCCATCTCCCATGAATACAAATTGGCAGGTAAGAGAAGGGGGAACCCTTGTGAAACTATCGGAAGTGAACACCACAAACTGACCAAACTGAGATGATATAAGACAGTTAAGCCAGGCCTTAGTGGAGTTTTACTAATCATCTAGCACCTGATGATGAGCTGTTAAAATGTATGGTTTTGAAGCTGATTTTGTTGGGGGAAGATTTTCTCTTTCTGCGTTGTTTGTACCAACGCAGCAGACTGATGTTAAAAATCTTAATCAATTTTATATCAAATCTTCTCAAAGAATCTAGAAAATCTTGAAGGTTTTCCAGAAAGATGAGAAACTTTTTGGGGTCAAACTACCAACAGAATCCAATTCAAATTTCAGTTTAATATGTAATTTATTCCAATGTGAAAATTCAAAATCCCCATGTTAAATGATCAAATAATCAAGGGTGTGCAATGCAATTTAGAAGATAAATGATTGTATCCTGTGAACAACAAGAGATACCAGTAGCAAATCTTAACTAAAAGAGGATATGAAGCTCCCTCACTTACTCAATGGATGTAAACAAGAATTTTTTCACATAGTTAAGTTTTAATACTCAATAAATACTTGAAAAAAATCGTTTTTACTTTTGTTTTTGGATACTTTGAAACTTGGCAAATCATATTCAGAAAGTTTTTCCCGAAGCACACTAGGGAACAGGGTAATCCTTGCTTATACAGGCGTCAAGTAATGTTGTTTGTATGCTGTGTTTAGCTTCAGTATTTTACAAACATATCAGCAAGGATTATCAGATTAAAAGAACAAAAACAATAATTCCCCAAACATACAAAGACTGCCACACATGTAATAAATCTTAAAATACATAATGGCCGATCGATTACTATGTTCCTATAAGAAACCAGCAACCAAAATTGTCAAGATAGTTTTCTTCAGTTTTCAAGCTGGTCTGTCTGACTAACTATATATCTATGTATATGCATACATAAATATATGTATATATGTACATACATATATATATCTATGTATCTGCATACAAGTCACACCAAGGGAGACAGAAAGCTGAAAAATCAAACATTCACTCATTATGTCCAGAAAAAACTTTCTTAGATTTCTTCAAGAAATCACCCCCAAAATAGGTTATTAGTGGGGGACGTTCAATTTACAAATCGAGTTTATGCTAAATTGGTTTCTTGTTTGTGCCCACTTGCTTTTTGGAAATTCAAACTTTTTAGTGATCCAACTAAAGGTGAGAGAAGTAACATTAATTGATCATCCCCAAAACAGCATGCAGCCAAAAAATGTTGGTCACATGACAGTTTCTATTAAGTCACTAACAAGACCTATCTGTCTTCATAAGTGTTCAAGTTATTAAACCTCAAAAAGCATGACAAACAGGTCGGGTAAGGCCATTTTTATAATGGTGAAAACTGCATGCTTTTATCTTGAATGGTTTCCAAGATATAGGGTAGTTCTAATGAGGAAGTGACCACTACTTTCAATAAGAGTGACCTCGCCAACAGTTCAGTGTCAATAAAAAATGGCTATCAATCTATTTTGTTTCTTTTTTTATGCTGTACAAATTATTTATTACGCATTTTTTATGACAAATAACATCACAGAGACATTATGCCATAAATTCAACCAAAACAACTGGTAATGCATGTTAGCAGACCATATTAGCTATGTATTCCCAATATTTATTCCTTCACTTCATTTAAAATCCCACAAGACGACATTTGCAAAAAAAATGAAAAAGATTACACACTCTAAGCCTAACCTTATTTAGATGAGTTTTTCTTTATTACTGTTTTCCTGATTCAATCCGTAGTTAAAATGGGAACTAAACAGTGGTGTTTGGCATGTACCTACTTCTAAATTTCCATTTATTTTATGTGTTCAATGTCTACTAATGGAGACATTATCATACATCAAATTCCCAAACCCTAGTCTTATCATTTATTTAGTTACTAAAACCCATTTTCATCATTGGATTTAATATTCACAATATCTCAGAATTTGTAAATATCTGCTTGGTGCTTCTCAAAAATGGTAGGCAGACCAGCTTGAAATTGACTTGCACAAACAAAAAATTCCAATATGTCTCTTGATAAATGATCTTTTTTCTTAACTTTTTTTTTCATAAAACAGACTCTAGTAAACATTGATATCTGTTTATGTATGATTTTGTTTTCTGAACATATTTCCCACGCATGGATACTATTGTTTTATCCCTAGCCTTAAAGGATGGAAAAAATTTTAACATACTAAAGGAATTGCAAATATTTTACAGATTAAAATAATAAACACTAGATATTAGACACGAAAGAACATTGAAATATTTTCCTGGTTATTTTTTTTAAATTAGATTTCAGACTTACAAAAATAGTTCTTTGTGTCTTCCTGTTTAGTGTTCAGTAGATTACAGGAATAAGAAGCTAATGCCTGCAATATAAGTTACCAACTGATTGATTTTTATAGTTACCAATGATTGATAGCTGGGGTTTAGAGAAAAATTGTCACCTTAAGTGTCCATCAACGATCTCTTATAGCAGAAGAACAATTTATCTCTTTTGCTCTCTTTTATTGAATAGTTTGACCTCATTTCTAGATATTTGACTGAGGCAAGTGTTTAAAAAAAAATTCTTGAAAATCTTAATTGTTAAATTGATGAAAAATTCATACTAATCTTCAATTTGCAACACAATCATTGATTTTCCTCGAAAGATTCATATCAGTGTATAAAATATGAATTTTTCTATTTCTTTAAATTGCGGTTCAAAAATCAGTGGTTAGAACACAAATCAATATCTTTACAAAGTTTATAAATGTAAAACATTGCATAATTAGCATATTAGTACTTTTCTTTGATAGATTCTCTGAAAAAATCTGAGTTTGGTGAGATCAATATTCTTAAACTTAAACGTTGTGGTTTTCTAATGGGGTGTATTTCTGAGGCATAGCTAGAACAGGGTGGGAGGAGGCAGTTGCAGGCATAGGTGTAAATTTCCTGTAGTCTGTAATGCCTATTGGTTAATGATAGCCCAACTCCGCACACATCCCCAGCACTGTTTTTACCCCTGGGTGCTGAGAACCTTTGCTACGCCACCAGCATATTTTAGTCAATTTCTTTATCCATAATTAACTTTCAAATCACCACAAATGGCTTGCCTGACTAACCATCTAAGTAGGCTACAGATTCTTCTCTCTTCCAGTATCTATGTGTCCGTGGATAAGTGTCTCCGTGTGCTCCTGGTCACATTTTAGGGGTTACAACCTTGAAATTTCGCATGAGCACACCCCTAGGCACCACCTAAAAACATTTTTTGAATTTTTCTCACAAAAGTGCTTTTTAGGTCATTTTGGGTCAACAATGCCAAAATCAAAATATCATGTTGATATTTTTTAGATAATTAATACTGGTATACATGTGAGTTACAATGATTAATTCATGCAAGGTGCAGAATTTGTTTTACATTTGAAAGTAGTTTATAACTAATGAATTTAGGTTTGGCTTTTTATCCAAGTAGGATCCTTTCAAAATCAATCAGCTTACAAACAATAGATTAATTTTTTTATTCCAATTTAATGATTATATATTCAGCATCCTTTTTCTATGAAAGATTTACACTCTCTAGAGTGTATGAATGTAACTAACCAATAGGAAAATCCTGTCATACCAATCTTCCAAACGTAAATGAAGACCCGCTTGCCTTGAAAACCAGTATTCAAAATAGTTTGTTTTTTTCTTGTTTTTTCACCTTTCTTTCAGAACCTGGGTTTGAATGCCAACTACAGGTACTGGAGGTAAATATATGCACCAAATATAGAGGAGTAAATAAATGCTCAAGATATATGAACATAACAATCACTAATCAGAACAACAAAGGAAATAATGCTGTTGAATTAATAAGGTAATCAAGTACAGGTCACTTCTCAAAATCAACAATCAAAATAAAGATGGTTCATTTGTCAATGCAAGTACAACAGACTTTTGACAAAAAGTGATGTGTTGATAAAAACGTCTGGATCTTGTATTCTAATAATTTTTTTGTAATAATCTTTGTGCTATTAATGAGAAGAAAGATAGTGGAAAATTATCAACTGAATAATATATATAATATAAATCTAGAGAAAAATTGGGAATGAAAACTAGTTTACATTTGGGAACCAGTTAAACATGAGAATTTATATTAGGGATATTCAGCCCAATTTACACACACATTTTAGAATCGGACAAAAAATATACTAATGGACCAATTTGAATAAGATTTTTGGTATGTATTCGATTTTGAATAAATTTTTTATGAAATGGATAATTTTGTAAAAAAGAATTTACAGAAGTATTTCTTTCAAGTAGATCAACTAATTTAATTTTATGAAATCTCAATATAATATTTCTTGGATCCCCAAAATATTGACATTTCTAAAGATAAGTCCCCTGAGAAATTGAATCAGTTGAAATTTCATTTGATTCTGCAGGCTGTTTTGTTCTTGTTTCTGTTTTTCAATTGGCCCTGAATCGAGAAATAAAAAAATGAAAAAAAAAAAATTTTCTGTTTGGCAAGGTTTTCATAATACAAGCACAGTTATTGTTTTTTAAAAACCAATTTCTGCTAGAAAGTTTGTTTCAAGCTTGTTGATATTTTAGTAATGTTCATGCTTCTTGAATCACTCAAAACACTTATATTCAGAAAGAATGGTGTTTTATCTATCCATTAATAGAAAGTTTTTGAAATTTGGATGAGACAATTTTTTAAAAAGAATTTTGAATATTTCTTTCATAGTTACATACAATATGTTTCGTCAGGTACGGTAGCGCGTAATTTCAGAAATGCTATTTACCTCCCCTTGCATTTATCACTGACTGTTGAAAGAAGTGTTTATGAGGTGTTGACATTTACTGTCATACATTAAGACATTTGAAATTAAACAAAAACAAAACAAAAAACGAAAAACACACTGCTGGGGGGGGGTAGAAACTCTATTATTTGATCTATGAACAGTGTTCACCCACAGACGACACCCCTGGTAAATAAATGCATTTTCACAAAGTTTTCCGTGAAAAGTGAACAATATTTTCTGAGGTCAAAGAATAAACTCAACTTCACTTTTTCTGATGACAGATACGTCGATTACGGCGGTTAGTTAAAAACGTAAACACGGACTTGATTCGCTCGGAAATCCTCTGTGAGTACGCAAAAGTATTTTTTACAACTAATTTTACATTATTTCCTTGCTATTTTTACCAGAATTAAACTCACAAAGAAAATATCTAATTATTGCAATACGTTTTGAGAGATCGTAAAAAAGTACGAGATCGTTAATCTGGCTAGCCAAGGTAAACTTAAAAATGATAAATAATTTCTAAAAAGATTTGATAATTGACATCTCGTTAAAAATGAACGTACAGCCATGATTCTGCAAAAACAACAGACGATATTATGGCTCTCCGAAATATTTATCTAATTATTTTGAAACTTCTAAAAATTGACATTTCTCCCCCAAACAGGAGAATATAGATAAATATAATTCCAATGAAACTAAATTCCGAAATACTGTAAATTTTCTCTAGAGTTCACAAACATAACGAGAAGAAAAATGCATAACCCTGGTCTCATCATTAAATTCATCATCTTCAATTTACGTTTCGATCAAAATAGATAACACGTGAGACAGAAAAACTATTATTATTACGAGTTAACTAAGATATTTAATTTATCTCATGCCAGACTGAAACATACAAAGCAAAAAGTATCAATAAAATCATCTTCATCATTTGTGTTTACATGAAATTGAAACCACATGAAATCATAACGAGTAAATGATGCGCACATTAATGCTTATAACTCTCTCCTCAGTAACTTATGTTCAGAGTTGTTTTCTCTTTGTGACATCATTTGTTGATATGGTCTTTCTTTTATTCTCATTTTATCACATGGCGAAATACACCTTATTCAAAATTTCGTAACTGAATTTTTTTTTTCTGTTGATAGTTCGTATTTTCATCTACCATTATCCCCCCAAATTTTTTTTTCACCATGAAAGGGATACTGTATGGAACAAAAACCGCTGGTTGCTCTGAGAAACAGAGTTGCCATTTTGGCCAAATTTAGTCTTTTTGAAAAGCATTTAGCCATGAATCTTTCGGTTTGGCCTTATCTGATTTTTGCCCATTTTTCCACTGACTTTCAACATTTTAATTACAAAAGCAGAAAAAATATCTTATCGCAAGTAATTTTTTCCAGTGCTTTCTATCCATAACACTCTTGTTTTCTCAGGAAATTACTCAGTTTGAAAAAGCATTTTTTTTAGTTTATGCAAGGGAGTTCTATTTACAATGCTAATGTAATGCTAAATTGGACCTTTACTTTCTGCTATTCATACGGAACAAACAAGTTGACTTTGTTGCAGACTAGGGAGGGACTACTGTCTAGAAAAATCTGGATTTTTATTGAGCTTAAACGAAACGTTAACTGCAGATGCCAGAGTCAAAAAAGCGACTTTCTCAACCACGAAGCTAACAGACTGACATAAATGGATGAAGTTCCCTATCAATACCATCATCGGTCAAATAATCAATATATATTTACTGTTCGAACAAGCACAGAATTCTAAAGTGTCCATCTATCACAGAAAGGGAAACTACAAAGAAGGAGGGGACCACTGAATAAGGACCGTGGATAAGGGGGTACTTAAAAAGAAACTGCAGATAAGAGGACAGTTAAAAGGGAGGAAGTATAGATTATATCTATAAAAAAAAACAATTTTAAACTATAATCCCGTGTTTGTGAATGCTAATGACGTAATTTTACATCTATCATTAGAATTGATTGTAAAAAGAATGATACGAGTCAACTGGGGAGAAATGATTAAAAAAAAGGGGTAAATGACACCAGTTAACTGGGAACAGACAAAATGAGATCGGTTTCCAAGACACCACACTCTCCCTTCACTCTCCTTCTCTTCAGAATATTGTTTACTAAAATTATCAAAATATTTAAGATGTGTTCATTGTATTAATGTAAATAAAGCAATACAAATTCAATATTAACCAAGAGAAATTAATGTGAGCTGCAGTGTTGGTGAGCAAGTCGTAAATGAATCCTGGAAAAAGAATCACAATGTAACGTTACCCAAAGCTACTTAAAAATCATTAATAGGAAGTCACAACTTTGGTTTCTGGGTAGGAAAAAGACTCATAGGAATTTTTTTTGATAAAGTAAGTAATATTTTAATCTATTTAAATTATTTAAGTTGCACATAGTAAAATGAATATTTCAATAAAGTAAATGCAGACGATTAAAAAGATCATATCGAACTTATTTCAGTACATTAGTTTGGTAAGTTACTACATTGGCGTTTCACTTATATGTAAGTAAATAACTTTTCAAACACAAATTTCCCCAAGTATTGTTAACACAAAATATTTTGATATGAAAATTTTCAACAATCTTTTTTCTTACTAATAAAACAAAGAATATTACAATAAAATCGACAAATACAAGTTTTGGGCATTTTTATCGACACATATCACTTGAAGGTCCATGAAGAGTACAAAAGACCTCAAAAAACTCAAATAATTACAGAATTTCATCTACTTACATTGAATATGCAAAAATCATGTAATCACTTGGTAAATATTCTGAATCATTCTTATTGTCTGCATTTACTTCAAATATTTTGTTTTACTAAGTGACTCATCATAAAAAACATTTCATGTGAAACAACGTGAAGATAACTAGACAACTCTCACAAAATATGCTTGCAAATAGATCACAAAAATCATCATTCATTCAATTTTTTTTAAAATCAAATTAATAACTATAAGTTGAATTGAAATATTACTCATTTTATTGAAAATATCACTCAAGTCATAATTAAATTAAAATTATTTCTTATTTTATATTTCCCCAAATCCTCTGACCTTTTTTTCTAATTAGTGGAGGAGATAAAATCAATATTTTTTTTTGGAGGGGGGGTATTATACACATGATAGAAGCATGAAATTCGGTGTATCTGTTCTCCAGATGGTTCGGATCATATCAACCCAATTGGCCACTTGAAAATCCAAGAAGGCCACCCAATTTGCCTTCCACAGTTGATTTTTTTCATAGTAATCATCAATTTGAATGATGCTGGTGTCGATTCCTGTGTTTTCAAGTCTGTTAATTTGGATTTTGCTAATTTCATTTAGCGCCAGACTGATTTTCCAGGCAGCCTTGTCAGATACTGGCCTATCAGGTATATTACTATCTGCACGTATATTGTCTGATTTTCACCAATGTGGAAACTTTTTCAACAGAGCACCAGAAAAGGGTGTGTGGGTCAATTAAGAAATGGTATAATCACCTAGTTTGTCAGCAGAGTGTGCTCCAACTGTCTCCAGCAAATGTGACTGAGTAAGCAATGCATTGCAGCTGAGCAAAGCCTGCAAGCGCTGGGTTTTTAAACCTAGATTTGGGTTTTTCAATACCTATCTGAGTTCCTGGGATTTTAACTTTAAAATTAATGAAACCTACACACACGCACACATATATTATATGTATATACTTGAAGGAAGAATGTTCTGGGTTTGAATTTGTGTACCTCACTGAAGATGTAGCTGATGCAGTCTGCATTACATGGTCAGCCATAGAAGAAGTGCAAGAAATTTGAAGCAAGTATATCAGCGTTCAAGTCCCTGATTGAAAGACCAGGCTGGCTCTGTTGGAACCATCAAGCATGTCCTGGAGAATTCTCTGGTCTGGTGATTGATCAAGCTGATAAACAAAATGGTTCAGTCATCGAAGGTGGTGGAGGAACCACTGAATTGACAGAAGACCTGGCAGCACTTTGTAGGTGGATGGTAGCTTGACCCAAGGTGAGTCTTCTGATAGCTGGATACAA
The DNA here is from genome assembly GCA_963457665.1 of Thysanoteuthis rhombus. Taxonomy (NCBI): domain Eukaryota; kingdom Metazoa; phylum Mollusca; class Cephalopoda; order Oegopsida; family Thysanoteuthidae; genus Thysanoteuthis; species Thysanoteuthis major. The sequence continues at coordinate 1,454,238 of OY735215.1, read as the reverse complement.
GGCTGTGTCAGGTGTGAAAGATGGAAACAATGGCAGCTGACATTATGAACCCATGAACTGAGTGCCCAGAGATCTTTCTTTAAGGTGAAAGCGCTCTCTGTAATGTTGCAGGAGATGGGCAACCCATCCCATGAAAAGTCAGCCATCCTACTAGTACAAAACAAAGAATATAGTCGATCAAGCTCTTGCTGAAATGATTGGTACACATCACGAGAGAGGCAAAGAGTAGTTCCAGTCATTCATTAAAGAGCTACAGAATGAAGGTGAATGTTCATTCTATTCTTGAATCAATAAGGACACAGTTTCTTTCATTAAGCAAGACTTGAAATAACCTGGAGGCAGTACTAAGAAGTTATAGAAGGATGACTGTCAGTTATTCTCATGAATCTTTGTCTCATACCGGTGCAGGCATTGTGACTTGCACTAATTCTTCAAGCATGAAAACCAGCCCTGCATCTCTCAGTGACATTGTCAGAAATCATGGCTGACTGAAATTCTTCCAACGCAAGTGAACGTTCCAGACAGAGAATCAAAGGGAGATGCAGTCATCAGAGATGGCTCAGCACTGATCAAATCCCAAACTCCACACAACTCAAAGACATTTGATGACTACACGAGAGAAGACATCATTCAGAAAGTGGAGTACAAGACAGTGGACAGAGTGTTTTATGTGTACAAAAAAAGCCAGTCTGAAATCTGAGGCCAGGTCAAAAAGGGGGCAAGGAATGAGAAAAAGAAAGAATAACAGGAAACCAGTAAGTCCCAAAAAAACTGGAGAAGCTTTCTCTGAGATAACAGCAACAAGACAACCGTTTCACTTCCTTGCAGAGAAGATGTGTTAAGCAAAGATGACAAGCACACTCATTGGCACAAAAAGAGAAGATGCCATTTGCAACACAAGGAGCTCCCTGTATGCCATGTCTCTATGCTGTCATGAAGAATCAGACACACAAATATCTGTACATGCCAGGGATGCGACAACAGATGGTAGAGAATCTCTCATTATCAAGGCTAATAATACATGTTGTTATCATAGTTATATCTGTACTGCCATCCATATAGTACCTTGGCCTTAAAAACATGTAAATTGCTTTTGGCCAAAGAGCCAATGTACAATGGATTCCAGCCTCTGAGGTAGTTTCTGCCATAAGGCCCCTAAGAAAGCTGTGGAAGACTTTTATGCATTCACTGAGTGTGAAGTTGTGAAGGGAGAAGACTGCATGGTACACTTAGAACATTTGTGATGAGGTTTCTGAAACCTTCACCAATCTCAGCCTGCATCTAACATCAGTTAGTGATCTTGATCTGCAACACTTGAAGAGATTTGTTGTTCTCATGTATGATAGATCAAGCAAAGTCAATAGTGTAACTGCAATTCCATCAACACAGGCAACCTCAGAGAGTGTGCAAAGTATGCTGCTTATTGGGCTGGGATCATTTGGGGCTAGAATACAATTTCCAAGCCAGATACCAGCAGTCCTGCTGACTGTGGATGCAAAAAGGAGAAACAGGGCAGATATGATGGTACATACTAATTTCAATTGCAGCCAGATGACCAGGTGTTCCTGTGTAAGAAAAATTTGCAACCATAGGTGCAAATGCATCAATTCAAGGTTACCATGCATAGCACTATTTAGCTGCATATATGAGCAGTAACAGCTAAAGGAACATTCACATATGCACAATACTGTTTTATTGGCATCCTTTTTTGTTAGTTTTCCATAACTAATTTCATATTATGTTACTACTATTATTATACCAGTGTGGGACTAGTAAAAAATATATTTTAGCATGTTTTAAAACATACAAATCAACACCAAGATCATTTGAATCTGCCAATTACACACATTTCTACGAAAAAAAATCAACTTCATGAGGCCAATTAAGTGGGCATCTTGAAAAAGGCCATCATCTCAGATTTTCTAGTGGCTAATTGGGCAGATTTGATTAGGAACCTCTGGAAAACAAATACTTATATCATAATATGCACAGTTTTTCTGTTATCTGCTCCATTACACCCAGAAACCCAAGTTGCAACATTTTCTTCCTATTAAGTTGTTTAGGAAGCTCATGATAACATTACATTATGTCTTTTAATCCAGTCACCCAATTCTTCCTCTTTATTAATGCTATGATTGTAAAACTGCTGTTCATCAGACACCATCAACCAAAACTGTCATCATGTTTCCTCAGTGTTCAAGCTTATCTGGCTGGCTGGCTATGTTTTGTGCATACAGGCTGCATCAATGGAGCTAGAAGGATGAAAATTTCAACATTTACTTCTTATCATGTTTAGAAAAATCATTTTGGGGTTTGTCTTTTTCAATATCAATCCCCAACCTCACCCAGCTTAAGTTTATAGAGAAAGGGGTTCAATTTACAATGTAAGTTTATGCTGAATTGGTTCCTAGTTTGTGTCTGACTGCATTCGCAGCTTGTCTTGTTTTTTTCTTTAAATTCTGACTTTTTAGTATCCAGCAAAAAGTGAGAGAAGTAACTTAATCATTGATCCCCCCCTTTTTTCAAATTTTAATAGATCATCCCCAACACAGTATGTGGCCGAAAGACACTGATCACGAGACGGTTTCTATTGTGTGACTAACCAGACCTGTTGTTCGTGTTTTGTTTCTTCAAAGTGTTTTTACGGGGAATGTTTCGAAAATTAAAGCTTTATCTAACAAAATAAAGACTGCTATAAAGAAGAGTTAATTCTGTCACACTCTCATGGGCGTTCTTCAATGAATTGAAATGGCAATATTGCCGATAAGGAGATTCTTTAAGGGTTTGCATAAATTTTCAAACATAAGAAATCGCAGAGTCAATGGATCATCACGTTTTGGGGACTTGTTGAGTGTGCTTATCGACATTTTGATGTTTAATAAATGAAATAGAGATGATATTTTGACATTCAAAATTGATTTCAAGCTGAAAAGCTTCCAACACTTTTTTTCTCACGTCTTGTTAAAGATAGAACAATCCTCTTATTCGCTCGAATTATAATAGCAGCGATAGAATAAGCAAGAAATTAGGTCTATCTCCTGATCGTTTCAAATTATCACAGGAATTTCCGAATTATACAACCCAACGTCATTATTTATCAACTTTCTTCTTCGAAAAAAAAAAATCGGATCACATGATGATAACGCTGTAAACAAAATCGTTGTCCGGGTTTCAATTCCTTTCACACCAACACAATCAATTATTTCTCGATAAATAAAACAGAAATCAATTAGGAGACTGAGTAAGATATATTTTTCAATGAAGGTAACGATTATCAGTGACCAGCCAGAGACAAACATATGGATTATTAAGATTATTGGATCGGATCACCATGATGGCCACATTTTTCTTAACTTTCTTTTTCCCTCGAGTAGAAATAGACAATTTTGAATTTACTTCACGGATCGGCGGAATTATTTTCATTTATTTATTCGAATAGGAAGACAAGAAGTTGAATTAACGATAAGAAGTTCGAATATGTTTGGGATATTCATATCTGAGGAGCAGAAAACAAGTGTTTCGTTGCGATTTGATCAGAAAAAAATCAAATGGATATCTACAATCGACTTGAAGGGACGAACGGTGTTTTATGAAAACAGTGAACATGGCACATCGTAATTTGAATTGAAACTTGTAGGTTTAATACTAGAGATGACAGTTTTAAATTACAATGCGAAATTCGACATGGAAACCTAAATATGGTTGACTGGGGGCACAAAATTTAAAATATAAATCAGAAAAATCAACAACTCATCTTTGACAAAAACTGGAAAAGTTGATAAATCTAAGTAAATTACTAGGTAATTATTTATTTATTTACAACACGGACATCACTGGTTTTACAAGGAGTTAACACTGATGCACAGGTTCGAAATTTCCCTAAAGAGCTAATTTTCCTTGCTGACCTTTTTCTATGCTTTTACTAGAATTTCCAAATAAAAGGAGCTTATTTATGATAGACGGAATTTCCGAGGCTGATTGCGTTAGAGAGGGGAACAATGACGTAATCTAAAACTGTTTTCCTTCTCTTATCACAGATGAATTAGCAGGGACGAGTCTCATTCAACCAGTTGGTACTTCCTTGTACTTAATAAATTAGCAGCATCCTATGTAGACTTAATCGTAATTGTCTGTCTCCTTCTCAATCTGTGATCCGAAATGACAAAAGAAAACTCATCTTTAATGAAACTTAATTCATGACCAATAAAAAAATGATTTCTGTGGAGCACCGATCGGAGTGGGAACTCAAGTTTATGCCAAACTTATATAAATTAAATTATAAGCGTAAATCGATAAATACATTCACTCGACCCGGTCTGTAATTCGAGTATAGAATTAAGATATTTTGCAAAGGGTAGAAAATAAACCGAATGAACTTAAACCATGCAGTGAAAAATGTAATTGTACACATACACCACCATCCAAAAAGAACTCGAGAAAATAATTCATAAGTAAATAAACAGTAAAAAAAAATCAGGAAATAATGAATAACATGAATAATTGTATTAAACTTCTCTAAACGGGGAAAATATCATTATCAAAAGAAAATTAAATGAATAAATCTTTTAGTCTATCTCAACAATTTATTGTTAAAACACGTTGAATCAGTTCATATTTACTACAAGTAGACCCCCACCCCAACAACTTCGGTGATTTTCTTATTCAAAAAATGTAGACAATAACCATGAGGAATTTCCCATTACGCTCAAGGTGGACTATGCGTATCTAACTTCTTTTTTTCCAGACTACTCCTTAGGCAGCACCTCTGAAACAAATAAGGGAGAGTCCCTTTCTACTGTTAGCCTTCATAACTGTCTGCTGCTTCCTTGTTGCAACTGACGTTTATAGTCAAGCCTCCTTAACATTTAAGGGGTATTTCCCCATTCTACAACAGACCTGAAAGTCTGCATGTCAATCTGCCTACAAGCTACCCACTATCACGGTGGTATGTTTTTGCTTTTTATTTTCTCACCACCAGTGAATCTGGAATTGATGGTGAGATTCACTATTTACAGAACCATAGTTCCTGTTTATAGAGAGAAGTGACAATTTTTTAAAACTAACTTCTTTTTCAATTTTTTCCTAGTTTCTGGACGTACAAATATGATCTGAATTTATGGGATTCCTTAGCTCGAAATCCCATCCCTTAAGTGACTCTCATAATTACGAACTCAACAGAGATAGAGGTAAAAGAGAATAAGGTGCTCCGTTTATAAACGACCAGTGTGGTAACTTGTGAAATGGGACATTCAAGCCAGATTTCTTCGGTGGACTTCATTGTAAGGCAGGTGACACCGAGTTTTCCTAGAGCCCAACACAATTTTTGAATTCAAATTCTGACTAGTTCCTAACCATTCTATTGCATATAGAAATCTTGTGCTCGTTCAAAGTGCTACAGTAATGTCATCGTAATTTTGGTGAGGATTTGATGATATTGTAAGTGTCAAGTTAGGTAATAATATGAACAAAAATAATTATAAGGTGTGAATACTCTATAGTGTACACCATATAAACCTTATTTTATTTAGGTTTTGTAAATAACTGGTTATGTTTTTTGCTCTGAAACAAAATTTTGTCGCACAGCGTGCCCAAGATGCGTGTCATTTTCATCTAGTAAATGATATTTACTGAAGTTTTTTAAAAACTATTTTACTTCCAAAAATGTTAGATGATCGATGCAGTGACAGGCCTATGATTAGTGTCACCCTCCCACACACACACACACCTTCCAGAACATGCTATCTTTCCAGGTTATCTAGAATTTCGGTGATTCTCCTATATTATTGAATGTGAGGCATAATTCTACATTTACTAACAATTCCATACATTTTGTTGTTTTTTTTTTTTGTTTTCAATTTTCCTGTTCCAACTTCGAGAAACATTACGGGTGCCATGAAAATCTTTTATTCAGTATATTAAAAAATATACAATAAAACAAGCACTCAGAGAGCGTACCTTTATCAACGTGATTATAGGGGAGGTAATTGTGCATGGATCCGCCCCAAAATTCAATAACTTTTTTCGTGTACTATTGCCCACCCTCCCACAAAATTTAATCGAAATTCATTGAGTACTTTCGGGTACATTGTATTGACAGACAGGTGTTTCATAAAGAAGAATACATCAAGAAACTATATGAAAAGTTTCAGGTAGTAATCTTGATGTCACTCCCTCTGATGGTGTCACCCGGAGCGGGTCTCCCCCATCCCCCTTCGGTGGCCACTGGACCAACATCTTCGACAGTGTACCTGCACGGTTTGCACATTGTCAGAGCATCTAGCAGACCAGTAGACACAGACATTCTTTTCACTAATTATTTATATATTGTTCGGGTTTGGATCTTTACTTGAGTAACTAGATAGCACTCGGGGAGCGCATACCTGTCAACATCATTTTAAGCAAAATTAATTGTGCATGAAGACCCACCCCCCAAAAAAAGATGAATCAAATTTTCGAGATGTTGTGTGGACAGTCATGAGTGTGTCAATAAATGTATGGAAAGAAAAAAAAAACGGGAAAATATCTCTCAATCAAAAAAAAATAAATAAATAATTCCTGGACCCACCGCAGAATCTAGCCAACTCTTCCTACCGAACTTCCCACAAAATTTTATTGAAATTCATTGAATACTTTCGAAGATATCGTGTGGACAGCCTGGAAGACGGACGCGACCGAATACATATACCTCTCCAATGTCTTTGGCAGAGGTAACTGGGTACACACACTACTTTAAGGTAAATAAACTTCCATGAACAAATAATTTGGACAAGTAAATTACAGAATATAAATATATTTGAAAAAGGAAATCGACAATTGAAAGATTCCATAATCCATCTGAGCGGTCACCTGTTGAGGTATGGTCAACGGATTTTGAATAATAGTTCTCTCTCACCTACGCGCACACCTATATACATCCAGATTGTTAATAATCACACATGGCCAAGAATTCGATCAGTTAGTATTTGGAACGAAGTGTATTCTTGAAAAGTGGAGTTTCAATTTAAACGTCGTACAAATCATTCTGCTCATAATAAATCTAAAATTGTTTTCATCACATTATTGAGATACTTTTTTACCTTCATATTGTGAAAGATTGGGTGATAGTATTTTTTTTAGCTCGGTATAGAGATGTCTTCAGAGATAATTAGGTGAGACATTGATAGTTTAGCATAGCATAATAATAGAGAGGTAGATTTGTAGAAATTAGATGTGGTGCATCTCTGACGAAACATACATACAACAAAAACATTCATTCATTTTCAACTTTTTACGTGTGTATTGATTGTATTTTTAACTGATAACTATATACTACACTGGTCTGTATTGTCTCTGTCGATAAACGTTGAAAAAATGAATAATAAAAACACCCAGTGTTCTTCAGTCAAGTACTAGCAAATGAAACAAAAGTACCTATGAACTGAGTATTTAGTCTGATGTATTTTAACCTAAAATGGAAAAGCCATTTGCATGCAATTCAGTGACTTAGCCCAAATTTGTCATCAATATTTTCGGTGCATTTCAAAAAACGTGCCGAGTAGTGCCGATACTTTCATGAACACTTAACATGAATAAATTCATGTTTGACAGGAATAACACTTGTTCGTAATGGGGGAGGGGTATCTGCTGCTTTCATTGTGGAACAAAACATTGAACATAACAATTGAGATGAGGAAACAGACTTTTTTTTCTTGGAATGGAAAATGCTGAAAATACAATGGCCTGTAAAGTAATTTTTTGCACAAATACAAACTTGTAAAATAAATAAGTTTTTTTTGTTTGTTTGTTTTTTTCTGTTTTGCACCACCGGAGAAAAAGACCGATGAAAAAGAGAATCTCTTTCCTTACACCTGAGGAAGGCCGTAGAATGAATCGACCGAAACATCGTGTCAGCATTAAAGATGGAAAGAAGAGATAAAACTGACAAATTACAACAAAGAAAAAAAAATCGATGAAAAATGAAGTGTGTGAACGGATATTTTTTTTAAAAAAATAGATAATAAAAGCAGAAGAGAAAATATGGTTCAATGGGGAGAGGGAGTTGGTAGGATAAGACGTGTTGACAACCAGAACACCATTGCAGGATTTACCTCGAAGGAGAGCAAGGAAGGGTTTGGAGTGAGAGAATAGATAATGATTTTGGTCAGTCGGCAAGATGCAGATGGATTTTATCGGTTTTTATACACAAGAGAGGAAGAGAGTTGTCTAGGGCACCCATTGAAGGAAGGAGATGTCTGGGCTGGAAGTGAAAGCAGGATTCCAAGATGAAGAAAGAGGTTTTTGCTTTAAGGGGGAAGCGATTTGCAGATGAAGGAAAGGCTATTGAAGAAGAAGAAGAAGAAGAAGAAGAAGAAGAAGAAGAAAAAAGAATTAATGAGATGTAAGGAAAAGGTGACACATGGGATCGGTCTCTACTGGTGGGGATGGAAGGAAATTAGAAAATCCTCAATCGGTTTATTTTTTTTAATCGGGTCTCATATACGCATTACTTCGAACTTTTAAAAGCACTAAGATAGCATACTTTTTCCGGAACTTCCGAAAACAAATATGAAAAACACGTAGACGGATGAGAGAAAGCCACTTTAAAAAGATTTTTTTTTTATAACAATCTGGTCACATGATTGAACACACCTCCAAGCCCCATGTTCAATATAAATGGTTATGTTTTTAAGTAACTAACTATAACTCAACTAAGTGTTTTACTTTCTTCATCAAAATTTGTTGGTCTGTTTTGTTTTTTGGGGGTTTTTTTTTGTTTTTTTCAAAAGAGGTTGCGTCCCCAAAAGTTGAAAATGAAACAATTTCACAATCTGAAACATGTTGTTAACACAATATCTTTTAAAAAAAAACAATTGTTATTTTGTGTTTAAAGCAGAACAAGATCAGAAATGTTTCAAGGAAGAAGAGACAAGAGTGATGTTTGTGAGGAGAGAGAAACATATTAGAGAGAATAGAAAAGATAATAAAAAAAAGAGGGTCAGTATAAAGAAAATAAAAGAGAGAGAGAGAGAGAGAGGTAAAAGAGACAATAGAAAACTAAGGGGAAAAAAAATCCGACAAACCTGAATAAGAAAAGGGGAGGGGAAAGTTGAATGAAAAAAAAGAAAAAAAAACTAGAATTGAGACGAGAGTGGCGAGATGAAAACAAGAATGAAAGAAAAATTAAAAAGGAGGAAACAGGCACAGAAGCTAATGACTGTATGTAAATGAAATGAAGATGTAAGAGCGATTTGTTTTATAATGATTTAAATTTGTGAGTAGTAGATGTTTTCTTACGTGGCATTCCGATGGACAAAAACCAGTTGTGGTATAATATCACCGTCACGTTATGCTTTTTGTTGATGTTGTTGTCGTTATTGGTGTGAATCCTCTCCCTTAATTTTCGTTTCAAGGCGGGAACAGCGATGAAATAAACGACGATGACGATGTAATAATATGGTCCGTATCTCGGTGATGGTGGTGGTGGTGATGGCGATGACAATAATAATAACCAAAGTTTAAATTTGATAAGCAAACCGAAGATTTTGTTATTGTTGTTGTCGTCGCCGGGGGTGCTGTGGAAGTGTCGTCGTCGGGGATTCCAGCCGACGAGAGACGACGTAAATGAAGATATTACAGACGATGGCGAAGAAGAAGATGATGATGATGATGATGATGATGACGGAGGAGTGGTTTGGGGCGAGTCCTCGAAGACCCTGTCGCCCCTAGTGGCGAATATGATGACAGGGGACAACGATGACAATGATGGTAAAGTTAATGATGACGATGAAGAAGAAGAAGAAGAAAATACCACCAGCAGGAGGGCTCTATCCTCCTCCTCCTCCTCCTCCTCTTCTCCTTTTTCTTCTTCCTTTCCTTTTCTTCCTGTTGGTGATGGGCACGGCGGCGGCGGCGGCGGCGTAACTGACGAAGTGCCTGCACGTGAGGCGATTTCGGTAGATTCAATAATACCTTTTTTCTTCCCGGTTCGAAGAACAATCACAAGAGGAGACGACGACGACGACGACGACGACGACGATGAAGATGACAATGATGATGACGATGATGATGATGATGATGATGACGCTGTCACTGTCGTAGTCCACTTTCTTTTTCTCCTCCTCCTTTTTATTGTTGTCGTTGTTGTTGCTTCCTTGTTTTCCAAGAAGAAAGATATCCAAGCAGCCGTCTTATTTTTTTTTACAACGATACTAATACGAATGCTGCTAGCAATGAAGATTACGGTGAAGGTCTTTATCTCAAGATTATCCGTGTTCCTAATTCCGGGGCCGGTGGGGTCTTCTTTTAGTAGGGATAGACCAGTTCGACGATGGTAACGACGACAGCGACTGGGTGGGATTCCTTTTCCTAAGTACCTTCTTCTGCCTTGTAGCGTCCCACCACAAGCGACAGTCAACAACGTGTGAGGCATGGACAATTTTACTTACATCCTCAGCCTCTCTTCCCGGTAAAACAAATCAAATAACGTGTATATATATTATATCAAATAAATAAAGCTATCTATATACGCGTGTATATACATATGGTGACGGCTGTTAAGTTGTCGTACTCATCGGGATCCTGTGGTGTTGGTATCGACAACACTCAAAAAACAGAAATGAAGCGAATGGCGAAAATACTTTAACATCCAACATATCGGTCTTGTCTGGTCGAGCCTCGATCAACAATTAGTCCGCAAAATATTTAACATAGGTGTCCGTATGTGTGTTGCTTGTGCATTACATTAGTAGTAGCGGCATTAGTACGTAAAAAATGTGTTATGGTGAAATATGCGACGCTTGTATGGTGGTTGTGTTCAGAATTCATCGTTTGTGCGTTGCGTTGTTGTTATATATTTTTACGTGAGTTTTACCGTTCGTCTCTAAGATATATGTAGGGTACTTTTTTTGCTGTGTGAGCGCAACCCTCCATACGGTCGCAGGGGTTTGTTTGTTGGGGAGAGAGATATACCGGGAATCCTCTCTCTCTCTCTCTCTCTCTCTCTCTCTCTTTTCTGTTTCATTTATGTGGGGAATTTCTCCCTCCGATTAGAAGCAGACTCCCGCAAAATGACGTCATATGAGGGAGGCTCTCAACCAGCAGTAGCAGCGACAGGAGAGAGGTGGAGGAAGGGTGAATGTAGGAGTAGGAAGAGACGGAGGAGTATAATGAGGCTGTTGTGGGAATTAGCACACTTCTCTATAATTCATTCTCTCTCTCTCCACATAGACACACGTACTTCATAATGTAAATTGTGTTACTTTTCTACATACACCTTGCTTCAAGAAGTTGATATTGTAGCTCTGTGTAAGAACGTGGTTACTTTAAACAGCTGATTCGGGTTTAAGCCTAAATAAGGAGCCTGTTGTTACAGTGGATATGTCTTTTAAACCCATACACCCACCTGACGCAATCTACTTGTGTTGTAAAATCAATGGAAGTAGGATAATAATATACAGTTAACGCATTGCTTTCTTTCAGCTTCTTCGTTTAGTAATTTTTACATACTAGTATTACTGAATTAGCGTTAGTATTATTAATTAATTGGTGTTGATGGCCTGGTTTTTACTCACTTCCTAGTTCGAAGCTGCAAGCTGATTAAAGAAAATTAAGTATTATTAGCTGTTGAGCTAATTTCACTAGAACACGCCTAAAAGTAAGAATGATAACCTCTCAACCTAATTTTAAAGGGACACAGACACTGCATAATGTATCAATGAACATAAAAGCTGATTCAAGAAGAAATTTGGGATCACAATTTCTAAAAAAAAAATTGTCAATCACACAATTTTAGAATAAATAGAAAATAAAGATACTTAAAAGTAGTCGATTTTTTATTAGTAAACAAAAAAGTGTGAATGACTCTATTAGGATCTCAATGATGCTTATTCATATCCCGAGAGTTTTTGCTTCATTTGTCAATTTTCTTACATTCCATTTTATCATAAAAGTAGATGAAAACTATCACAGATTATTGATGACTACAAAAACTATTTTCATGCCAATCACTCAGAATAACCTTGCTAGTTGTGTATTGTCTTTCCTCTTGTGTTAATAAATTCTCGTATTATTGACCAGGAGCATCCGCTAAGGGAGTGCAAACAGGGCATTTACCCCCACCCACACGTACCTGGATCGGGCCTTCTCACCTAGGGTGAGGGGTTTTGAACGTTAGAACCTTGCACTCAACAAAGGACAATGGTGCAGTGCAATTGTTTGATGTGATCCCAGTTTGATGTACCCATATAAAAAGATGGCATTATTCTTTGCTGGTAACAGATATTTTCCAGAAATATACCACCCGCAAGTGTCAGCAGATGTCCATGTTACTGACTTATTATTTGGTTTGATGGTGTTTATTCACAGAAAAATGTTGATAAATTGGGGAAAAACACTGAAAATCTTGCTTACGAAAAGAACAGAAGGCATTTTAGTCTTTGCATATATTTTGGTTATACACTGCCTATAGTTTTGAGAAGGCTCATTAACATTCAAAGAGTTTTTTGGATGACTGAACTCTTTCTTGTTGTTTGTATTGTCAACGCAACATTTTGGTTGATCCATTCTACAGCCTTCTTCAGGTGAACTATCCGAAAATGACGATAAACAGAATATTTCTCAATTTTCTCTTCAGTACGCTCATCAGTCGTAGAATGGATTTGCCAAAACGTCGTGTTAACTCGAACAAGGAAGAGTTCAATCAAGTCTTTGAATATTTCAGTCCTGTCTTACATGATCTGTTAATAGAAAAATGAGGAATCATGTTCATGTACGAAGGATTGTGTGGGGAAATGAGAGAAGGAAGAGAGAGAGGCTGATTCCTCAGTTTTTATTGACAGATGATGTAAACATTAAGCCAATTTTATCTATATGTGTATGTGAATAGTAAGTATTAATATTAACTTCCATGAAACTCAAGTACTATACAAATAGCAATGCAACTCAAGGATTTATTCCATGATTTTAATGTGAGAGTTTTTGACCTTTCATCTAGAACACTGTATTCCTTATGTTCAAACTGTAGGCTAACATGGAAAATTTCTTGAAAACCTAATTTTCTATGAGTAGTCAATCTTGAACCATTTACACAACTCCTGAAGTACAAATATTTACCAAATTATTCAATTCATTCATTCATTTATTCTGACCAACAACAATTGATTTGGCAACTATCTTTCTTCATCCTTCTCTGTTCTGAGACTTTCTGAAAGTGTTACTTAATTTCCTACCGTCTGTTCTTCTCTTTCTCTGCCTCTCTTTCTCTCTCCTTGTACCGTGCCTTTCAGGATTATTTTAGCTAAGGGAACACATCAATTTGATGTTCCAAGTGTGTTTGATGTTTCTGTCCAACTGGATGGCCTTCAGTTTTGACATTGCTGCCATTGACTACACAATCCTGGACATTATTTCTGGCTTTGATCTTCAGTCTGATACAATTGCTCCTAGATATTTGAATCTGTGAACCATTTCCGTCTTCTTTCCAGTGATTTTGATGTCATTATTGATGGTCTGTAGTAGGGTCTTCTTTGCACCAATTTCCATGCCATAGGCTGTAGAGGTCTCGCCCAGACATTCCAAGAAACTAGCTAGTTCCTCTTCCTTTCCCTGATAGGCCACTAATGCCATCGGTAAAACACAAGTTGATGACTGTTCTGCCTCTGATACAAACCGTTCTTTTTTGATTCTCCAGCAAGTCAGCCATGATTCTCTCAAGGAAGATGTTAAAATGAGTAGGTGAAGGCAGACAGCCTCGTCTCACCCTAACTGTCCTGAACCAGTTGCTATCACAGGCATCCCTAGGTGCAAACTACGCATTTGTGCATCAGGTCTTCTCATCGAGAGCGATGGGTTGGAAAATTGGAACCTTATAAAGGCCAAGGATCAAGGTGTCATTATAAACAATGACAACTTAGGACGAGTTACAGTTTAGGCACTCTCTTGTCTCTTACCTGACAACCAACTCAGGATATATCCCAACCGAATAAATCCTCTTGTCCACACTACCCCTAACATATCTTTTTGCCCCTTCCTGGAATAATATCCATGTTCTTGATTCTGATCAGGTTGTGTTGATGTTGTACAGTTTTATAGTCTATCTTAAGGCTGTATGCTATACATTGTTAAACACTTTTTTAAATCCTCCAAAGACGTAGTAGATGTCTCGTTGGTGTTGTAGGTACCTCTCACACAGTATCCTGAGATAAAAGATCTGCTTTCTTGTGCTACAACCTACCCTGAAGCCTGTTCCTCTGCAATGACAATAACTGCTTGTGGCTTCAGTCTGTTCAGCCAGATCTTCAACATGAGTTTGTTTGGATGGCATATTAGGCTAATTCTTGAATTGTTCTATATTGCCTTCTTTGGGGAGAGTGATGATACTGACTATGTCCATGGTGTGGGCCTATCTCCTGTCTTCCAGATCTTGTTTCAGATTGTTAGTAAGGTGCTCATCATGTCTCCTTCTCCTGGTTGGACTAGCTCTGCTGACTTCCCCTTCTTTAGCAATTTCACAGCTGCTTCTATTTCTTCCAGAAGGGTGGGGTAGTTATTGGTATTAGTTGCTGGAGGGATGGCCAGTACCTCCGAGTCATTGTCATTGTATAGATCTGAGTAGTACTTTGTCCATCTCTTTGAAATGTCCTAGTTTTTCCTTCTTTCTTCAGTATAGTCGTACTTCTTCCTTGTTTCATGCTGGTTCGATCTTTCACCAGCTAATGTGCTTCATTGCTGTTGTTCCTTTTCTGGACATTCACTTCAGCATCTTAACACTGCCTCTCAATCCTGGCTTCCTTTACCAGATATTATTGATTAAATCTTCGATGTCATGGTACGCACTAACCACTATGGTGAATTTCTCGGGTTTTGGCTCATCTGAAAAAGACCTTTGTTCTGTTGAAATGCAGTGGATAGAAATATGTCCAGTTCTGTTTCGAGAAGCTATAGAAACTCTAAGCGTTTCTTTTGAGCTCTATGTCTAGTGTAGTCCTCTATTCATGCACTTGATGAAGATGCAATTCTCAAAACAGTAAAGATTAATTCCTATCTGCTGAGTGACATCTTTTTCTAATTGATTTTTTGACAATTGTAAATGCCCTAATAAGGAATAAGTTAATAGTTTATGTCTAAATTGATTATTTAATCAACAATGATATTAAATGATAAGATTCTAAGATAATTTCATGGCAAGCGACATATACTCAACTGACCAAGCAGACCTACCTATTTGCCATTTAATCTTCTTTTTTTTTTTGTACACTCAATGAACCTCTAAAGTGACAACAATATCTTTTTTGCTGAATCGAAATGACTTACTGTTCTTAAAGCACCTCTATAAAGGGAGATAAATAATCAAATTTTTTTTTTTACTTTTTAGGGAAATTGATATTTTGCAATTATTTATTTATACATTTTCAGTTCTTTTCTCTTTCGGAAGTTGTTGTTGTTGTTGTTGTTGTCGTCGTCGTCGTCGTCATCATCATCATCATCATCATCGTTGTTGTTGTATTGATAATAATAAGAAGACAAGGAAGAAGAAGTTTTTCATTTATTCATTACTAGAGCAAGAATTGCATTACACAGCTATAAGTAATTTCAAATGCAGCGAACCAGTCATAAACAGAAAGAAGGCTAATCAAAGGTTGAGATAATCACTGTCTCTTTTAAAACATACAACTCAAAAAAAAATATACAGGTAAATAATTGGTATCTTACTAGTAATGTTGACTTCTACTTATACCTGTTTATGTTTGCCATCACAGTCAATAATTAAACAACCGTAGCATCAAAATTTGAAGTCTTGTAAAAAATTCCATCGAAGAATAAATACGGTCAGAATAAATCCTATCCATGATATCACTCGCATTTTCACAGGAAAACTCTAAAAAAAACTTCTGGATTCTAGAGAATCTAGATGCTTCTAGATGTTATTGATAAACCAGTCAAAATGAGGCTCCTAAAAGATGAAAAAAACCTTTTTCCTAATTAAAAAAAAACAAAATCAACCATGGTTCTGGTGGAGTACTGATGCCAATTTTCAAGTCTGTAGACAAAACAGTATGGCCATGAGTGCTGGAACACAGAAACACATGCACATATGAAAAAGGATAGAACTCTTCGCTTCCTTTGGTGGTTATGGTTATTCAATAATATCAGTAACACAGATTTTGCAAGTTCAAAACTATTATTTTATTACTTGCTGTACTTTATTTTATTATTGTTGCTTTTTATCTCAACATCCAGAGTCTGTTAACTTTTTGAATGCAAAAGGCGTGAAATCTGAAATAGAGGAGTTGTTTCAAATGAGGCTTGAACTCGCATCCCACATTTCGGAAGCATTTATTCTAATTTGAAAGCTATTTTCTTCTTTTCATAAGTGAGTTTTTTGTATTACTCAGAAGGAACTTCAGTCCTCTCAACAAAATGTCTAGTCACAGTCATTTGTACCATCATTAAAAGTTATTTATTTTCACCATTAATAGAGAACACCAATAACTCCAAGTATACTGGAATACTGCAGTTTATTTGGTTCAAAATTTTTATTAAAACCAAACTGTTCAACAACGTATTATCATGAGATGTTTTTTTCCAGATTATACCAAGTTACTTGGAGGTGCGATTGGTGCAGCAGTAATGGCATAGACAATACAATCAGTGACCCAAGTTCAAACTCTGATCGGGGCTGTTTATCCACTTCACACTAATGTCCTTGGAAAAAGCATGAATCCCTTCTCCCTCACAGCTATGAGTAAAATTGCTTGGCAGATCGAGCTCTCTAACCTTGAGAAGGTAACCAGTCAAGTGGAGCCCCTTTAAGGCGCTTTGACACCATATTTGACATCCTTCCGGAAGCTCCTGCTGCCAAGCTGATTCCAGATATATTGTTTTCCACTTTTCTCTTGACTACATCAGCAAGGCAAAGAGGAGGATTCTGATGACTGGGAAATCCAGGATCTCCATACACTTTGCCCAGGTATGTGCCCTGGAGAGGACATTCTATTGTCTGCAGAGACAAATTTGTACAGCAATGTTATACCCATATAACATTAAAACTCATACTAATCAAAACCAAATTATTCAAGGTATTAATTCATGTTGTTTTTTCAACTTTAAGCATTGAATAATGTATGCAAGTTTGCAATATATTGAGATACATTCATTGAGGAGATCTTTCCAGATTAAGACTGAACCAAATTTGTTCAGCATGAATTTTAGATTCAATGTTTTATTGAGATAAGAAATCTCGGACAAAGAAAAAAAAGAAGCACAGTTAGAGACATACTCAGGGATGACACTTTCATAATTTTGAACCATCTAGACTACATGTTACACTAAGAAGTGAGAAAAGTATCATAGAGCATAAACATATATTTATATACATATTAATTCATAATGCTAAGGTTATACCTAGGTTGAACAGTGAAAAATATGTGGGAAAATTAATTTCAAGGAAATTAGTTTCCATTGAAAATTACTCTCAATTTTGACATACACATTCAGTACTGATTATGAATGTGGCGTCTCTTTATACATGTTGAAAAAAAGAAATAATATCCAACTAAAATATCATAGCAAGATGAGAGCAATGTCAAGATTGATTTTTTTGTCACAGTCTGAAGTAAATTCCGATGAACAAACATTTGATAAGTAATGCTTACTTTCTTATAAATTAAACACAAAGAAAAGGGAGAAATTAAAGACTGACAATATGGCAGATAGATGAGACCTTTCCATGAATTGTTTGGCTTATTCCACAAAGAAGTTTTCCACATTATAATGGTAATGTTTTATCATTCCACATACATTCTTATTGAGCAAATTAAATAGAAGTAAATTGTCATTACATGAACTTCTACAGAGCATCTTTGCAATTTAGGAATAGAGTATGAAGAGTATAAAAATATCATTTTTATATTTCTGAATAGTGGCTTATCCCTTTATGAATTTATATTCACCTGAAGACAAATAGCATTTTACTAAAAAGTTCTTCATAAAAACACTTTCTTGTCAAAAATATTCCTGATCTTCTGCCTTGTTCTCTTCCGTACAATATTCTAATTGTGAAAAAACACAAAATAAAGTTGTATATGGCTAAATACTGGTTAAACTTTCAAAACTTTATTTTTCATAACATGGCATACAGTTTTTTTGGTGCTTCTGACTTATTTTGGACCAAGATTCTGTTGATTCCAAAAAGTCACTTTTTCTCCTGACACCACGTTATATTGAGGAGTGAGAAAGTGCTATTGAGCATAAGCATTTCTTTATAAATAATAATTCAAAATGCCAAGGTTATATCTAGGTTAAACAGAGTAAAATATGTGGGAAAATCAATTTTAAGGGAATTGGTTTCCTATGAAATGTCATACTGAATAATCTGAATACCTAGTTTAGAATAAAAAACTAACAAATTACTTATATTCAACAGGTTTGTGAAAGCTAGCCGATTGCGAGTATTATAATGTTTTTTAAAACAATGTGAAAGAACAATATAATTTGATAGAATATATGAAAAATATTGTTTTGTTTTAAACTTATTAAATTACATTGATTTGAAAAAGAACGTTCTTGAACCATATGTAATTTTATCGAATGACATTGTTCTTTACTTTGTTTTTCCAACAAATCAAAATAATCAGAATTGGAGAACTTTACATGACTTCTAGATGTAAGTAATTTGTTAATTTTTATTGTCATGTTTCAAACTTGGTATCAAATTACATTAATTTGAAGAAAAAAAAACATCCTTAAGCCCGAACTGTATACATAACAAGTCAGAAGTGACAAATTGATTGTTTTGTTTTGATATTCAAATTATTCAGGATAACGTGATTTAGCAGCTGATGTCACCTATGTCAGGGAAAAAAGCGACCCTTGAGAAAGAGCTAAATCTTGGTCCAAAACAAGTCAGTTTTTCATCCTAATACAACCATTACTGAATCTGTATGCAGTAAGGTTGTATAAGTCAATGTTATTCAGAAAAGATTGGGAAGTGCTATTGATTGTTATCTATGTACAAATGTATTGATATAAAGATAGTAATTGTTTGGAAAATTACCATATATTTTAGTGTAGAAGGCAAACTTCAGATAAGATGTGATTCCAATTTCACTCTGAATTCTTGGTTTAACCCATTGTTTTTGATCCTGGCCTATAGGATGACTCCATCTTTTAGGGTGTTATTTTGATGCTTCAAGTGTCTTCTTATCCATGGAAATATATGGTAAGTCAAATAAATCCCTATAACTTGTCTTCTTTAAACTTAAATTGTTTTTTGTATTGGGGGAGTTTTTTTCCCTTATCTCTCCCTCCTTCTGCCTTTTTTTTGCTTCCTTTCTTAATTCAATTCATTATTTTTTTTAGGTTGGTGCAAAAAGAATTGTGTTCTTTCTCAATCAACTGGATAGCTGTACATATCAGCTTGAAGTGAAAGTTATTAATTGAAATGAGAACCTTCAGAATCTATGCATTTTTGCTAACTAGAAACAAGTCCATTTATCACAGAAGCTTTGAATTCTGGCATTCTGAATCCAATGGTTTCTTCAAAGATGTTTTAAGTTGCTGCTTGGTTATTGAAATCATTCTCTTACGGAAAGTGGTCAAAATGCTGGAAATATTAGTAGTTGGGCGGAGAGAGTTCTATTGAGTAGGCTAGGTGAGGTAGTTGAAATTTTATAACCAAGTTCATTTGATTCCTGCAGGGATGTCAAGCTCTCTTTTTCCTTTTTTTGCTTTTCCAATTTGGTACAAATGTCAAACAACTATTAACTGGTCAACATTTAATCCCTCTGCAACCTCTCATCTCTGTTTCAAAATTTTGGAACCAATGTTGAGTTGCATATTCATTGAGAGTTCCCTGACCAAATACTTGATTAATACTGCAGGCAGTTTCTACTGCTTCATGTCCCATTTTGAACTATGACAAAATTGATTGAATTTGCTTTTTCCAATCTTTGATATGACAGCCTCAAATAGATAGTGAAAAGGAAACATTTTGTTCAAGTGAATAGAGTAAAATTCATAATTTAAAATAAGACATTCCATGAGAATAGTTGAATAATACTTTATTCTAAAATAAACCTAACAAAAAATGCAATTATTTCGGCACTGACCAAATACATATTCACAAACGCAAGATACCAATTTTTTTTAAAGAACAACGTTGAGAAAGTAAACGATGATTTCACCCTAGTGGTAGACATTGACAAAACTATATCAATAATAGAAAATGATGTAATTTAATTCTTCATGACAAGATTATTGAGATCAGGTTTAATCTGTGTTTTCTTTCTTAATTCATAGCAATAAACACTAGATTGGAGGACCTCTTTGTTTTCTCCTTTACCATCTGAGGCAAAACTGTACTTTTATTGATGTTTGAAAATACTGTAGTTAATTGCATGTCAATTCATGGGAGAATAGTACAAACATATTGACATTGAGTTCTTCTAAGAGCCATCAGGTTTTTCAAGGATATTAATGTCAGTGAAATTAGATGTGAGTATTCGCTGCATTTTTCTCTTTGATCATAAATGAATCTAAATCAATCAGAAAAAAAACGATGTTCTTCTCCCAGTTTGACACACACGACTCTGATTGAATCGGTTGCGGAAAAACATTTACAAAAAGAAACATTTTTCTTAGAGGATTGCTCACAGCAACATGATAATGAAATTTTAGAAATGACTTATCTCTGCCGCAGCAGGTTAGAGCATCAAAAGGAGAGATCTACTTGAACAATTTAAAACAATCTATTAACATAATGGTTCTTCTCACCTTTTCATTGAAAAAGGTGTCAAGTGTTTAGAAATGGCAGAGAACACAAAGATTTAATGACGGTAGTGATTAAACTGTTCCTGATGATAGCAGTCGCATTTACGTGAAGCTACAATAATACCAATGTTATTTTCCATGACATCTATTCTAGCCATGATGATAAATATAGTAAGGAAATTATAATCATAATAGCAACCGTGATGATTATACTATGGATGGAAGAAATGATACTATAATTGTTATTAAAGTGTAGCTGTTGGTAAAGTTGATGCTCTTATATAAGCAGATTTTTTTGTTTCCATAGTATGAGTATTTTTCCTGCTAATACCCTCCCAATACATCTACACCACTCAATCTGAAACTTAAGTACACTTATATAAACATTTATTTTAAATGTTCATTGACAGTTTGATCCTCTGATAGGCCTATAACAGATAAGAGTTTTATCATAAAATTATAAATCATATCATTTAAATAGAAATCTTTACAAAAGTTTTTAGTGTCAGTACATACAGTAGTTTACAATTACTATTTTTCACATAGATAGCCAATTTTCTAGAACTGCCTTCAGCCGAGTTTAAAATAAGCGTTCTCTCTTAAGATATATTTATATGTAGAATTATGTACATGTAATAAGGTGTTTAGAGATATGAGCATTGAAAATCATAACACTCCAAAATCTAAAATCAAACCAGTAAGCTATACCACA
Source organism: Thysanoteuthis rhombus (assembly GCA_963457665.1). Classification (NCBI taxonomy): domain Eukaryota; kingdom Metazoa; phylum Mollusca; class Cephalopoda; order Oegopsida; family Thysanoteuthidae; genus Thysanoteuthis; species Thysanoteuthis major. Next base: position 1,432,781 of record OY735215.1, on the reverse strand, counting down.
ATATATAAATATAGGTACTCATACAATAGTAGGGTCCAATGACCAAGGAGGAGTTATTCCCCTTGAATGATTTTTTAGAGATTTTTGAGGCCTGACATACATGAAAATAATCCCTTACGCAATGTACAATGATTTTATTAAGAAACTATAATTTTATATAAAAGTAATATGGAAAGTCTGCAGATACAGACTGTTCTAAAATCTCATCTAGATTCAAACACTAACAACTAAAATAAAGCTTAAAACATGTTCTTGAAGTTGAAATCAGCAATGTTTAAGTATATTGTTCTACATTTACCTAAATTAACCTAAAAGAGACCCGTCACAATGTTCTATAGCACAAGACAAGGTTAGAAAACAGCAAGGAAGAGTAAAGTGCACATCAAGTGAAAAAAAGAAACTTCAAATAGCTCATAACTAATAAATTTCCTTTTATTAAAGACTATTTTCAAAGATAGAACCAAGTAAATTTGTAGAGTAAACATAATTTTAAAACAAATCAAAACCAACATGGTTGTTCAGTTTTGTGTCATGTGACTAATCATCTTTATTATTATTTTACCACAAAACAATTAAATGACAATTCGTATCTTTATACACCATTGTAGTTAGTTAATATAAAGAGCAACAAACTGTTAAAAAAAACCTCCACTTATGTGATATCTTTTTTTGAATAATAAAGTTTTCATTTTATATTATTTTAATAGGATTTTAAGACAAAACACATTAAGGTGTCGGGTACATCATCGCAATACATGCCATTACAGCCTGATGCCCTCTTCAGCACATCTCTGACGCAACAGAAATTCATTGGTATATGGTGGAAGCATGTTTGATCACACACACCCCAACCACCACAACCATTCTCTTGAATTGTTTCTTATACAAGAAACAAATTCCCCCCCCAAAAAAAATTTGTAAGGGATATTATCATGTATGTCTAGCCTCAGAAAAACAGAAAAAAATTATTCAAGGGGAATAAATTCTTTGTGTTAATTGTTTGACCTCACTATTGTACAAGTACTTAAATATGAATATTAAAGCTATTCACATTCAAACAACAATAACACAATGTGATTTACAAAATGAAGTACCAGCAAACACATCTCTTATGAATTTATATAATTATTAAGATGTTTGTCAATAGACTGCTGCCAGAAATAATCCCATGTACATGTATTGAACCATCAATGCTATAATGGTGACATAGGAATAATGGCCTTTTAAAAGTGATTTGAATGATAATCTTACAGTATTTATTTACTTTCTATCTCTTCAGAATATGGTCCAGGGCCTTTGAATAGGAACAATTAACAATCCTGGCTGCTGCAGGATCAAACTCTACTCCAACTTCTATTTCGACTGAAGATGATTATTGTAACTTTTGTATTACAAATATAATGAATATTAAATTATAAATAATATCATAAAAAGTTACATATGTACATATTTTTGTACAGATGAATTGATTTATTTGAATGAAATAAGTCCGTGTGTATCTGTATAATAAATTTTCATTGATATGTAAGACTTGTCCATTTAGCTTGGTCCGTATGACAGCTTTCTGGAAATTAGTGGATTGCGAGTTCAAATCATGGTAGCAAAATGTGAATTTTACGTATCGGTTTACACACTTAATTTTGGTGAGGATTGTTCTTGTTACGGTAGGAACATACAGTCAACTCTAGTTTTGTAGTTTGAAAAAACTGATTGGTACACAATCAGGAGTCATTGCAGATACCTGATGATACAGTGACATCTACTCCTCTTAATATAATGCTGATAGTTTTACTACTATTACGACTACTACTACTACTACTACTACTACTACTGATGATAATGATGATGATGTGGTGGTGGTGGTGGTGGTGAAAGTTTTTGTTGAAGATGATGCTAATTATCATGGAAATAAAAGAAATGTTGATAATTGTGATGATTTAAGTGTTGTTGAGTAGGACTGATGAGGTTGGTTATAAGTATGATGATTCTAACAATGGTATAAAAATTATAGGTAAATCATTTGGCTTGTATATAGAAGGAGAGTAAATTTAATAGCAAAGTTATAAATGCAGAATGCTCTGCTTCTCAAGAATTTATACCATGATATATACAACTAATTGTGTTTACTATATTATATACAATACCACATTTTTATAATATTCTGATCTTATTCATTATAATATTTACTTATCATTTATTATTGTAATGTTCACTTGCACTGCTGGTATTGGTACAATGATTGAAAATGTTATTGATGGAAAATTAATGATGACAAAAATAAAATTTTACCTAGAATGCTAATTACCACAGGCATGTACAATCTCTTTCAATAAGGGAAGTAAAAGGCTTTATTTGCCTAAATTTTTCCATGGTTTTGTCTGATTTACACTGATTTGCCTAAAATTTAAAATGTTTTGCACGAATAGGTAGAGGTGGTGCCCTGTACACCTGTGCTAATTATAATATTAACATAAAATCCAAATGCAACTTGAAATATTCATTTATTTTTACAGATTTCTTTTCAGCTGAACTTCATTTTTATTAGTGCCATGCTCCAAAAGGTTATACTCTAGAAATATGCAATTCTCAACAGACCCAGCATAACCAGAATAGCCCAAAGATGAAATAACAAATGAAAAAATAAGGACTATGCATGAAGTCATAGTTAGTATAGTAGTACCTCTCATAGTGGAAGACTCTGATAACAAAATTCCACTTAGCAAGAGGTCCCTATTGCGTGCCAACCCCCCAATCACTCAGCGAAATATTTCCAGTTTGCAAGAAAAAACTACTAAGTTTCATTTACTAAGGTTCCCACTTGCCAAAAATGAATCTCTCAGTGAGTATCTATCCTACCAGTAGCATCTTGTTGTGCTGCATTGCTATGTTTCTTATCTTGTAAAAACTCGTGCGTTATTGTGTATTATTTTTTGTAATAGTTATTAAACCTATGATATCTTCTACTGCAGGTGGTCCTTTAAAAAAGGTTTTAAAGACAATTACAGTCCAAATCAAACAAGATACTGTGTGTAAAAATGAATCTCACATCACAAGGAAATTTAGTGATGATTAAGGCATGGCTACAAGTTCCGTTTCCACTTTTATAAAGAAATACATTAAAGAAAAAATTTCAAAAAATCAAAATCAAATTGTTTATTATTAAGGTTTTGAGGGTCCAATATTTTTACCAAAATCCCATTGATTCAATTTTTCACTTAAGAAATTTCCATCTAATAAGACATTTTGTGGAAAGGATTGTCCTCAATAAGTGAGGCATTAGTACTAACAAATAAGGTGACTGTACTAATATTTATTATACATAAGTTGATTGGCACCATTTTTCAACTGATTCAGTTAAAAGTATGAAATGAAATACAACGATGGAGAGGGGGAGGAGAGAAAATGAGAAACTACTTTGTTTATATTCTCCTCCCATTTAAAAGATAATGAAGTGAGCAACCAAAAAGATGAAAACTTTATCTTTAACTCAATCTAATACATGAATATAGCATCAAGTGATAGAACAAATGTTGTCATTCATTTGATAACATTGGACCTATCCAACATAGGCTCTATCGATTTGCATAGAAATATTAGGGTTTTTCCCCACCAAACTTTGATAGTAACAGATATTCTTTGGCTTACAAGGAGTTAATGAATTAATGAAAACAAACAAACAAAATAATTTCTCCTGAATGAATGATTTGAACAACGACTATCATATCAGTATTATTGGGCCATTTCACAAATTTTAACCAACTTAATTTGACACAAACTTCGCTTTTGGAAATGAAGATAACGGTTGGTTTGGTGAAAATAAACAAGGGAGATCATTCTGGAAGGCCTGTTGGATGTCTCAAATCTTCAGGGAAATTAAAGGCTAATTAATTGGGCTTACCTTTAAAAGTAACCAATTAGTCATTTCATATAATCCAATCAGAAAATCTTGGCCATCTGTGGAGAAAGAATTCCAGGTTCCCCTATCTCTTTTATATATTTCTCTTATTTCATTCCATACTTCCATAACTGCTACATTGAATGTAGGTCAGGGGAAATAAAATTAAAGGATAAACCTAATAATAATCATAGTTGTTATTTTCTTGGCAATTAGAAATAATGAACCTTTATCGCGAATAGCTAAAAAAAATAATCTTGTCATCATTGATTTATTATTCTGAACATCTAAAAGGCCAATAAATTTTAAGACAAAATCTTTCGGTGATATTTGATATTAAGATGGAGAGATAAGGGCAATCGTTGAGTTTTTTCTGTCGAGATTGGCTGATTTTACTGGAACTCCTCTAATGCAACACCACCCAAACTCCGCTGCTAAAGGAGCCGAGTTTTTTACTTTCAGAATTAATTCAAAGCCAGGAAGAAAATAAAGCAATACTCACCATCACAATCAATATTTGAACAACTGTAAAGTCAAAATTTGATGTCATGAAAAAAAAAATTCCATCGAAAAATAAATATGGTCAGATTAAAATTCTATTCATGACATCACTGGTGTTATCCATAGGAAAACATCTAAAATAGAATGAAACCACATCTAGATTCTGCAGAATCTAGATGTTTCTAGATGTTATTAATAAACCTGTAACAATAAGGCCCCCAAAAGTCAAAAAAGCTTTTTTTCTAAAAATAAAAAAAGAAGGAGTCTAGTGGGGTACTTATGCCAATTTTCAAGTATGTAGTCAAAACTCTATGGCTAGGAATGTGAGAATGCACAAACATGTCCATATAAAAACACTTTCTTTTCATTAGATTTGATATCTGCTCAGTTAGTAAGTTGTTGTAAGTGACTGTTGAGTGCCTACAAAACAACAATGGGAATAATTTGAGAAGCCCAACTACAAAATTGCCAGAATTGAAAAAAAAACAAAGAAGAGGAGAAATAAACTATTGGGGGGGAAAAAACAAATATTTGAAACATTTTAGTCAAGTGAAAAGAAAGGAAGCAATTGCTAAATTTAAATTGCTGGGTAGTATTTTGAATCTTTTTATGTAATTAAAAGCCTAAAAGAATATTTTGTAAATAATTGTTAAGTCATTTCAACTTTGAAGTTGGACAAAATTAAAACACAAAAAATCATAAGCAGCTTCTTGACGTCAGTTCATTTTGAGATTAATCTTTTTTTTTAAACTGATCATATGATGAAAATGTACTTAGAAGATAAAGGTCAACACTATTTCATCACATATCTTTTTTAACACATTTTATAAAAAATCAAATACAAAAGTAAAAATTGCAGCTTCTCCAGCAGCCGACACGATAACCAAATAGTGTTGTATGAAAGAGCTCCAAAAATATCAACCAATCTTGACAGTAGGAGACACTTTGATTGTCAAGATGAGTGTGATGGAATCTATAGAATAGATTAATGATGCCTTTTCTAATTCTAATAGTCTCTGACTCTCATCTTGGAGGAAGAAATTGAAAAATTGGCTGTGAATAAAAACAGAAATTAACTGAAATAGAGTGAGAAGTAGAATTTATTTGTTTGAATGAATGTGATTAATCATTAATATTTGAGGTCGATTTTTTTCCAAGACAACTTAATATATTTATGTTGTAGGTGTCAAATATAAGAGTCTTAGTATACATGCAATTAGATAAAAAGAAGCTTTTTTTAAACAATGAGCAAACTTTTCATTAACTAATTAATAATAAGGAATGGGAAAATCGTTATTTGAACTTATCAATTTTAATTTTCTCAATATATTGGAAGTGGATCCAGATTTAATCATCAATTTTGTAGGTGATATTCATGATGGATAAAGAAAGATTTTTCTTCTTTCAAATGTCTGTAACTCTGCTTTGCATGATTTCAAACTTTGTATTACCAGAGATTCCTAAATAAATTATTCCTGAAAGACAAGCCATTTATAGAAGAGAAATGGAGAAAAAGGATGAAATTAAGAGCTCAAGATATATTAGGAAAAAATAACTAAAATGAGGTAATCAACAACAAAAAAATTCATTTGCTCAACTTGGATTCATGAGATTTGAAATAAAAATTAGTATATTCGTAAAATTTATTTTTTATAAATTTTAAGATGTTTTTTATACCGTAAAAACATTTAGACAAAAAAACCAAATAGTTCCAACTTTTAGTAAACAGAGTAAAATAAATTTAAACTAATTGCTGAAATGATTTGCAAAACAATGACAATTGCTTCACAATAATCGATCTAGTCTGAAGCAGTTCTCACAATAACTTCGTACACATTGCGATGGCTGAAGTAAATTTCATGAAGCAAATAAAATGTTTTTCATTTACTTATGATTTAAACATTTGGTTTTCGTCAATAATTTCAATTTCTTTGACTAGGAATGGATATCTTAAGTGAAAGAAACAATACAAATGTAATGCATATTGATAGATTGTTAATTTACCCTGATAAAAAAAAAAGCTTTTGCTGTTTCATTATTTAGGAAATATCAGTAAATGGACAATTTATATCCAACCTAATGTGATAACTATAAAGACAATTTGTTTGGAAGTAATAGCTCAGCACTGATATAACTAGTATGTAATTTAAATTCAAACACCTTTTAATCATTGCATAATTCCTTGTAAATATACAATAAGTATTTTGATAAAAGTATCTGTTCCATGCCTCTCTTGAACTAAGCATGTTGATATAAACAGGATTTATCAAAATTTCAGATGTATACTCCAGATGAGATTGTAAAAACCTTGGATAAACTAGTAAAACTACCATGATGAGCAACTAAATTAAGAAAAAGAAAACTAATTTCCAAATAGAACACAGATTATTGATGAGATTATCATTTCACAACTTATTTAGACTCAGGCAGAGCAGAATATTGGTTTCAAGAAGACAAAACATTTGAAAAAGTAAGTCTGATTTTGAATAAGGGCTTCTTGATTATAGACCCAGTCCTTATGCAAGAGCTGAGGAATGTTTGATGATTGTTATCACAGAATTTAGAAAAGGGCAAACTGATTTTAAAAAAACAACTACATCAAGTGGTCAGTCTAGTACAAAACATATTATAGCCAAGTGACATAAATAGAAACTGACTTCATGTATTGATCTTTTAGGAAATCCAGTACAAGGCAATTACGCTTTTGGAGCAACTTGTGGTCATCAGTTTGATATACACTAGTGTGCTCATTGCAGGCTCTAGGTTAGTACCAATCAACAGTGACTGACATTTTCAGTTCTTGTCCATCTATCAAAATCATTCTTCACTCACTCTTTTCTCTCTCTAATCACTTCTCCTCAATTTCGAGTCTTGAGATCCTTCCAGTATTTCATTATTCAATCTTCTCTTTCCTCTTTCTCTCACTTGGAAAAAAGTCATTTCTTCCATTTTTACTCTTATTTTTCTATTTTTCTCTGAAATAATCTTCTACTAAAAAGAGATAACCCTTTAAACAGAACCTTCTAGAAAGTCTCTCAGTTTTATTCTTCTAAGGAGATGTCTTTACTGAATTTTTTGTCATGTATTTATGAAGTGAAAAATGTTGAGGGGATGCAGTGTTTAAAATATATTTATTGGATTGCCTAGAAAATTTCATGTGATGAAAATGTTCTGTTTTTTAGACCAATCGTTACAAGTGATGAAAAATGGATGCTTCACAACAATGAAGAATACAATAAATTGTGAGGCAAGCAAAATGAACCACTATGAACCAAATGGTTTCTAGACAACTTGCGGACATTTTGCCATACAAGGAAATAAATTAATTATTTTAATATATTCATGTCTTTTTTCTGAAACCTTTAAAATTATTGTTTTTATTTCTAATAAATATTAATTGAATGAAAGTTACTGTGAAATGTCCATTGGAAAATGGATTGGAAGAGGAGCCAATTGATTGAAAGATCAGGATCGATTGGAGAAGAGCTTTAAGTCAATGTGTTTTGTTATTTTCCGTCTATTGATTATGAAATTTGAAGATCTTGTTGAGGATGTCTCTTCTAATCCATTCAAGTGTGAAGAAGCCCAAAGTAAACCAGACGTCTTCCTTCCTTCCTTCCTTCTGGGTATTCGTCCCAAAGATCAAAGAAATGGCCTTGGCAATTAGAAAAAAATCTGCAGCTGTCCCCTTCCACCCTTGTTGTTGATCTTCCAATGCCACCCTTGTATGTCGTTACTCATCTGAACAGGTTGTCAGTCGATATCCAGTTCACTACAGGTCATGATCTGACATTACATTCTATCCACATATCTTTGGCATATTCCATCAATGGTTGCAGAGGAGGTAAGGATCTTGTTTATAACTTGCCGAAGGCTACAACAATATGTTGAAATAGGAGGAATGGAAGAGCCATAACACATCTGATGGACTCATGCAGCACTGAATTAATGGTGTAGCCAACTGCAAATCCTAAACTTGACACCTTCTGCCAAATGGATTGTGTCCCAAGAAAGCAGCAACCCTGGATATTATCTGTAAGGAGTCTTCGACATGCTTTCCAAACACCTGCCTCAAAGTCAACGATGACCTTTTCTACCGAAGGCTCTTGTGGCAATTCATTGAAGATGGCTTAAAGAATGGCAATGTTTTGTTTCATTCTTCTTCTGGTTATCAACACGAATACAAGCAGAGTTTGTTTCATGTTTCCATCGTTGCCTCTCTGAAAAGCATGGACTGAGAACAACTGAGTAAATGGTTGCTTGACAATTTTGAATGTTCCATCCATGTACGAAGACTTTGATTTGACAAGTAGCATCAATTGATGGTCAGCAGTAAAGAAATGATATCTGGTATGAATCTTTTGAATATCAGCTTGCAGAAAAATTACTTGGCAAATAGTCTTCAGTGCAAGATCTATACGTGTTGGCTCCTTTGGGCATTTCTTTTGTCTATGTTGATTTGCCTGCTTAATGTGATTCCCAGTTGCTGGCTGACTGAATGATGACGATGAAAAAAACTGCCCTTGTTTGTAGTTCATCGTCCTTTCAACAATGTTTGCTACCGACACAAATACATTATTCTTTGCCCTTATCTTCATTTCCGTGACAAACTCCCTTGTTTTTTTGAGCTCTGGCTTGCCGAGGAGGAGGAGGTGTTCTGTTCATTAGAGCCTCTTGTGAAACGATGACCTATTTGCTGCATAGTTGCACTACAACAAACCATTTTTCCTTGAACGCTGTATCTCCAAGCAGAATTTCCATTGTCTCAGTGTATAAAAAGGTACCCGGGCTCATCTGCTTGCTTTGCTTCCTCTATCGTTGATCCTGCTTCAATGATACAATAATTCAGTTTGTCCAGTTGATGTTTATCTGATCTTGTGGCCCAAGTTGGTTGCTTTCCAGCGGCCGATGATCTTCAATCTTTTCTTCCTCTACAAGCATGGGCTTAACACAGTCTTTTCAGATGTGGAAATCACCTTCTTGTCTTGTGCTTTCAGCTCCAAATGAATCAAAGAGACAGTGAGCAGTTTCCATCCTCGTTACATTTACAGCAAGTCCAGTCGATATCCAGTTCACTACAGGTCGTTCACTTACAGTCAGTTCTTTTCGCACTGTTTCCTCATTTACAATGCTGCCAAGTTTTGCAGCTGTCATATTCTAACACCCGTCTTGGTTTTACTTCGTTTTTACAAAAAGCACAGCTGTCGCGTTCTAATACTTGTTGCTTCATTTTTGTAAAAAGAACAGTTAAACAGTTTTCAGTTCTTCAATTAAAACTTCCAATTAAAATAGGTTCAAACGAATGTAGTTGGCAAAGCAGAAAATTGCACCAATTTCAATCGGCTCATTTCCAAATAAAACAGAAGCCAACTAATTATGGACCAATCAGAGTCCACGATTAGACTTTTTGGCTGGAGCCTATTAGATTCATATAAATTGAAACATCTGACAGACTTCAGTCAACTTCTGCCACCTACGAGTCAGACTCACAGACACAAACATTCGCACCTGAACTTTCATTCAATTGATTTCTTCTCTAATCAATCCGATGAACATTTCACAATCTAAAAAGCATTAACTTTGATTTGTTCAATTGTTTTGTTATCTTTATTCAATAAATTTTATTTCAAGTTATGAAACTTGTTTGTTATTCATATATTAAATGTTGGGTTTATTTGCCTGCAAGACACAACCAACTATTTCAACATCAATCAAGTATAACTTTTTCAACTGATCAGAAAAAATGAAAAAATAACACTCTGAAAGTTTTTCACATTTTAAAATGGCAAAAACACAAATTTGACTCAGATGAATCTTTCCTCAGTTTTCAAGAAAACCTTATTTTTTACTTTATTTTACACAAAAACCAATAAATAGCCTTATTTGTAAACCTTTGTTATACAAGTTTTTAAATTCAACCTCATATCATAATTTTTTTTTTAATTTGTGGTGCTGTGATTTATTGGTACTAAATCCTTGAAAGTTTTTCCTTATTTTTCATGTTTTACTGATTGGGAAATAAATAAATAAATTGGGCAAATCATCTTTGGACGCTGGGCAAAATGCAAGGTGCAAGCCATGAAATTCAGCTTTAAAACTGAAGGATTCCACAGTCAAATATGTAGCTTGGATATTGAGGAATTTATTGGCCATAGAAATTCATTATTTTTATGGCCATGACAGAGACCAAAAAAAAAAAGTAATATTCATGATTACTGCTTTTTTATGTTCAAATCATCAAATAAGCTTTCCAATCATAAGTGATCTTCAATGACTTGGAGGATTTTTTAAAGATTTGAACAGGAACTCACTCACAAAAGATTCAAGGTATGTTACACCTATTATATAACTAACTTCAGGCTTGGTTTAGATCAGGAAGAAACTGAGACGGACAAAATGGATAAGAGAAAATTTGCACAACCAGACAAGTTGACAATCGTGGACTTGCAAGTTCAGTGCAAGTAGCAAAAGGAACAGACGGAAGAGTCCATAGTAACAGGCCAATCACTCTGGTTACCATAACTTGAAGAGAAACCTAAAAAGTAAAGCTCTTCCACCCTTGGGAAATTGATCTGATATTTCTATAATTGGCGTTCAGGACTCATATAGATATTTTCAGTCTTACATTCTTACTACTTTCATTTTATAAATAGGCCATCTTATTCCTAACATTGGAATAACAATTAATTTGAAACTTTCATCATTAATAATTAATTCTAGTTCGTAGAAAACAGATGTAATCAAAATACTAACAAAATAAGTTTTAAGTTTGTCGTCAGTTTCATGACAATGTAGTAACATGATGCTGAGAGATTATTTCATAGAGATGATGAAAAAACTTCAATTTCTGCAAATGAAAAAAAAAAGAAGTCATTTCTGTGTTTTTTCTACGACATTTAAATAATAAACGTTTTAGAGCATAATCGTAATATGAGGCGTGATAAATAAATATAAATGATGTCATTAAATGATATTTTTAGATTTATCCATTTCCCAATCCACAACTAGTCATGGATCTCTGTTTACGGGGAGATTGGTGAAGAGAGAATAAAGTTTTCAAGTCATTGGCATTTATTCACTGCTTATTTTCTTTCTACTAAGTTACTTCTTAGTTGTATTATGTGTGCAAATACTGAGTGGACCAGGGCTGTGAGATATTTTAATTATTCGTACAACTCTGAAGCCGGGAAAAAAACGAATTATGTTTGATGCATGTGATATATTTTGTAAATGTCTTCGACCAAGGTGAGGAATGAGAATTAAGATAACATTTTTCAAAAAATTATGTATTCTAACCAAGACCACACATAGTCAAACCCACCCAACTATAAGTAAAAATGGAATGCAGTAAACCACTTGTAACTTGAAAGACTGACTTCGTGTGTAAGTTTTCTTTCTCTTTCTTTCTGTCTCTCTCTCTCTTTCTCTTTCTGTCTCTCTCTCTCTCTTTCTCTCTATGTACGACGTGCAATGAAGAAGAAGAAGAAGAAGAAGAAGAAGAAGAAGAAGAAGAAGAAGAAGGTGTAGCTCATGAGGAAGAAAGAGAACACAGCAAGAGAAATCGACACAGGTTTCACTGTCTGGATCGAGAAAAAACAAAATAAAAGAAAGAATAGACATGTCAATTGAAAGTGTATGGGGGAGGCAATATTGATTAGAATATAGAACACCCGCTTTCTGTAATCGAGTCAGTGTGTGTTATACGTACTTGCTTCCAGGGACATGAGAAATATTCTCCTGAAAAATCCCCGCAAGGAAAAATTCAGAAAATGGAAACATGAAAAAGTTAAATATTAGTCCTCACCGGATGACTGAATAGCCACTTCATGAATGGAGATGAGAATTTACTGGGTCAATAGTATAGAAGAGGAAGAAGGGAGATAGTTGTCTTGTGAAATCTAAAAACGGGACAATTCAAATTTTACAAACTACGTCTACAGAAAAGTGTTGATTACCAAATACTTGAACACAAACAACAATTGTTTTGCTACCAATACCTGACTTATTTTATTTTTCATTTAGTAAGTTTCATTTTTCATCTTATCACAAGTACAAAAAAGCAAGGTCTTAGCTCAGGGATCGAACCTCTAATATTTGGATCTTTCTGTCCAATATTCCACTACTGGACATGGGCGAAATTATCAATACGATATCAAAAGATAAAAAGCAGATAAAGTCTCTCTCACGTTAATTGCTCGATTGATGAGAAACACTGTATCAATTACTTAAGATTGGGAATAAGTACAGGTGTACCTTGATTAGTGCGGTGAATTCGTTCCAAAATGTTCAGTACTGTTCAGGTTTTTTGCTTAAATTCAATGAGTCTTTTTTTCAGCTTATACTCACTTACAATAATCAGTACAGCAACCGTACTTCATAAAAATCGCACTATTTGAGGTATCCCCGTACTGAGTTTAAAAATCTATGCAATGCATAGAATGTATCAATTCTAGCCATATTTTTACGTTAGATTTCAGAGTGAACATAATGCCATATGGGATCCGCCTTGAAAATGGCTATACTTAAGTTTTTAGTATTTTTTTCCATAAAGAGAAAGAGAGAGAGAACAAGAAAAAAGGACTATGAAAAGCGGAGCGAAAAGACAAAACGTACCAGAATGGAAAGAAGTGAAAATAAAGAGAGAACAGAGAGAGAGAGAGAGAGAGAGATAGACAGAGACAGACAGGTGGGGAGAGAAAGAAATGATATGTGAACAGAGAAGGGGGAGGAAAAGAGCAAAAAGAAAGAGAAAAGCCCAATCTTGGTACGGCACTCGGATATCTCAGCTTGTCTAGTGCTCGCAAGCCTTTTTTCTTTTTCCCGCCCACGCATGGCGTTTATCCAATCTATTTCGTGTGTATGTTTGTAATGTAATCATACTAAGAATTAAAGCTATGACATACACGCTTGTTTGAGTAAGCGTACGAGACTGCAGAGGGGGAAGTGAAGGGGCAAGAGATATTGTTGGACGGAGAAATAGGGTCAACATTGTAACCAGCCGTTTCTGCACCTCCAATACCACAACAGTTACACCTACGCCGCCTTTACTGATAATTATAAACCCTATGAGAAGGTGGTTTAAAATTAATCTGCTATGCATATAGAAATTCCCTTGCGACGAATACATACTTGTGGGTAGGTGTGTCGTGGCTCTCTTTGGTATGTGTTAGCTATTTTGTTTCAAAATGTTAATTCAGGCCTCTGAGTAGGCATCTCGTACTCAAACTCTGGTATGTATTCAGCGGAGTTTCCATCATATTTGTTTTTACTCTCTGATATTCATGTAGACAGAAAACGTGACTGAATGAAATGTGAGCCTAGGAACTGGAATCTAGGCACTGGACAAGTCTTTTTAACCAACTCTAATGTGTTTCTGTAATCATTCTTATTCAGATTTTACAACTACTATGTCAACTGCTGGACGAGCTAGATAGTTCTATTCAAAAGTTCAGAGAATTTGACCGTGAAAAAAAAAAAAATCTTACCCTGACACTTAGTTTCCACCATCTCCTTCGAAGTAATCCTCTTGGTTATGTATACATGAGCTGACTAAGTGAACTGATCACAGAAATTTGCAGCAAAAGTTCGTACAAATGTTATGAAACCAAAACTAACTACCAATATTAAGGGACATTTGACCCTCGTTTGAAATTAGTTTTCTTCTTCATTGTTGAATTTATTTTTGCACTATTTGGTATCACAGATTTTACAAGAATATAAATACATTGTTAATAAGCACATTTAATGGATGATAGAATAGTGATTTATACCTACCCCGAAATTCAAACATTTTACCTTAGAAGATGAAGTTGGTGAGAATGACTCTCACCTACTCAGCAGAGGGTATTCTCAAAATCCTTGGTTACTCATTTATTGCATATTCATTTGTACGAAATATTGTTAGTTTTATTCCCATATGTTGTTAAGACCAGGGATTCTCAAAGTAGAGATCAGGACCAAAAAAATTATCGGGGTCTGCCGAAAAAGCTGAAAATCTTTTTGAAAAAATAATTATACAAGTTTTAAAAACAATCTCTTTACAAAAAATTTATGTTCTGATGCTTATTGCAAAATGACTCCAGCTATTCTCTAATTCATCTGTTTAAATCCTTCGATTTGAATGTCGTGTCCCCCTGTTGCTGACTTGGTGAAAGGGGGTCACCATTACGAATAACACTTTGACTCTGCTGGCCAGCCAGTACCATTTCAACATTTGGCTATGCTTCAAAAGGTCAAAAGGTACATCTCCATCCACATTGAAGCAATATTTGTTTAAGAAGTTATTGGCAAAAAATTTTGATCTGTTAAAAGCTTAATGTCAAATCAAATGAGATCAGTATATGTAGGAGTGCTGGAAACAATTCAGGGCAAGAGGGGCAGCTTATCAGAGAGGGCATTTTATGACATAGATTTTCATAGTGAGGTTTAAAGGTTATGACAAAAGAACAGGGTATTACAACCATAATAATGTTTAAAATTGAAAATGGGAACTTTCATTAATGTGAGAAGAACAGATGCTACACTATGACTATCAATGGCTGGACCACGAAACTACAATAGAGCCCCAAAACGCACACTTTCCTATCTTCATAAAGGGCAAACAGCTGACCCCATACCTAGAAAGCAGGAAAGTCAGCTGCCCCTTGTGGTTTTGGCACCCCTAACCATACATTGTCTCTCAAAACTTTCTTAACCTTTTCATATTGAAACTGGCTTTAGACATGGATAACACATCTGATCAAACCCCTTATAGTTATAACATATTGTAACCCTTAAATCCTCCTCATTTGTCCCAAATACTTGGAATGAGCTCAATTTTTTCCTTCCTTTTGATCCATATCAAGATTTTCTCAATACACTGAAGTGAATTGAAGATAAGAAGAGAATCTCTTACTTCCTTCTTTCACACAACTCAGATGAACTAAATTCAATTTGTTTTGAAACTTTTCATCGTGTCTTCAACAAACATTCATTGTACATCACATCATGTGACCTGCTCAAAGATCTTTTGGGAAAGCACGCAACAATAATCAGGTTGTTGATTTAGAGTTAAGAACATTATGCATGTACAAGAAGAGAAACTAACTTCAAATTAAAGTAAGTCTAGATATCAATATTGTACTTCGGTCATATACTGGGTGACTAGATGTCCGGTTTTATGCTGGACAGTCCAGCTTTTGAGCACTCTATCCTCTGATCGGTGGGAGGTCATACAATATGTTGATTTGTCCTTATTTTTGAGGGCAGACTGAAAAACCTTTTCAAATTACTTGAGATATACTTAGAACAATGGGAAGTAGTAGCCAACAGCTATTATATATGATAGAAATATTTTAAGAGTTGTTAAGTGTTGATGTACTTTTATTACAAAATAGCCTTCATATTAAAGTGATATTGGATGAATCTACAATTCTTCTAAGTATTTTGTATATTTCATTTAAAACTTTTATATATTAACAACCCATCATTAGAAACTCATCAATGAGTGTCAATCCTTTTCAGTCTGCAATATCCTTTTTTTTCTAAATTTGGAAATAACTTTTGTGAACCCCGAGAGGTCTGCAGACACCAGGTTGGGAACCCTGGGCTAGAGTGTCCTCCTTTCGGGAAATTTGGAGATGACCACCCTAATCATATACCATGTCTTGCTAAATGAGATTTTCACTGGATTCCAAGATAAGGGTTGATGATAAGCGAAAGTATTTACTTGGCCTTATAAAGCTAAATAAATGTAGACCAACGATATTTCCAAATTTGTAATTTGCAAAATGGTATTGATTATACAATATAAAACTATCCCATCAAGTAATGAATTTTTCAATTATAAAGGGAAAATAGAAAAATCAATTCAACCTTATCTCGACGACATCCGTTCTTTATCAGGTAATTTAATACACATACAAAATACGAATTTTGCTTGACCTGAGAAACTAGATTTTACAAAACATAAGATGTTACACGGTTCAGTTGGCCAATGAAACAAGTAAACAACTCGATGAACAGACAAAAAAAGCAACAGGCAACTCTAACAAAAAGACACTTTGAACGACAGGCCATGAGAACAATAACTTACACTTACGTTACTCGCTAATGATCAAATTTTCAGTGACACTCCACTCAAGTGTGGTTCAATTTAATCAAATTAAAGGCTCTCCTGATCCGAAGATCACTTCACATAACAATAAACCAAAACAGAGAAAAAGAAAACTTTTACAAATATTAACAAATATGTACGATTTGGTAACCCTGCCTACCTTTTTATATTTACGCAGACGTCACTCCCTTTGCCAAGCTAGAACTCTTACTTCATCAATAGCCTTATTATCCAATGAGCTAATCACTCTACAAATGTCCAGGATATGATGCAGCACACTGTCTACCAAATATTCCTAGAATTCACATCCTTCTCTCTTTTTCTCATTGAGATGTACAACACATGTCCGGGGGTAATCCACTCAAACTTCCTCACTAATTAAGGCTAATATAGGTTCTTCCCTTTCCCCAATTGTCAATGGTACTTCTCTCAGATATCTTCACTCATGCTTTGATACTTTCCTTTGAGGCACCAACTTCTCCACCTGCCCTGACCTAGTCGATAATTTGTATCAAAACACTGCCTCAATCAGGGAGATCTCTGTCCCCTTTTAGCTATAGACTTAACCATCCAATGATGTCTCTGTACAATTCCATTTCCCATATACCTTTACACTGATCAAAAGAAATGTTTAACCTCTCATTTATCCAAGATCTTTTCTAGTGATGCCAACCGAAATGTGGAACTGTTGTCCATTAATACCACCTCAAAGATATCTTGTTCAAAACACTTGCAATTACAGCCACAGTCTCTGCTCTAATTTCCTTCTTTATAGCCGCTCACCTGGGTCTGCATTCAATCATCAAGAGATAAAACCCCCTCTGAATTGTGTGTTACATCTACTTTTCTAATCGTTCTCCACCTGAATTGTACTGGTCTCATGTACACTCAGTGCGGGGTCAACTGACACCTGTCGCAACTTCTGACCCCACTTTGAACAGCCTTCCTGATGACATCTGGGTCAACCTTTCTAGCTAAACAGTGTTCTATCCATATGGTGCATGTTGTGCAGGTTCTCAAACTCCAGGTCCCCAAACCATCACATAGCGTATGCCCCCACCTTCAATGATTCCAGCAGCTTTGTGGTCAACTCAAAATACTTAAGATGACCAATCATCATCCACAAAAAGTTAGATATAGGAAAAGGAATTAGTGCCTTCTTTTATCCTATTCACCTTTCCCGATGTTTTGAGAACTTTTGCCACAATCTTCAGTGGAGAGTTCAACTGAAAACTCAACCTGGTCAGACAGTACGTCCAACCTTTATACTTATCCTTCCAGTTCACACGAAGCTGAAGGTAATTTCAAGTCAATGATCGTAGAAGCCTCCATCCTTTGTCTCTATTCATGCATGGTCTCCCCACACAAATCCGTTATGTCACCATTCGTGAGACATGCTACATGGCCATTCAACTCTTGAAAGTCTAACTCTGGCAAGACTTTACCTTTTGTCTGAACCACTGCCATCAATGGCAACACTCCATTTATTGCTTCCTTCTCCCACGGCATGAGAAGACCCTCTTTTGATTCATCTCTCCATCAAACTTAACTCTCACTCCTATTTTATAAAGAACAATCGTAGAAGCTTACTTAGTTTTTTAATACTGAAGGTTTTTCTTCCCAGAACCATTCAACTGTCCATTGTATGCTGTCAAACTCTGCATAGAAGTCCTTGTCTTCAATCCTACAACCAACATCCCCTTTTCTAGGGGATGTTCAACAACTTCATGGTCCCCACCCTTTGGCTGCAATCTCACAGTACCCTGTGTCCCCTGCCCAACTCTACTCCACCCTCATTGACAGTGATGCCCCTCCCACCTGCCGACCAATCGCAAACGTATCTCTCACCACATCGATGATATGGTCAATCACGATTACCATTAGATCCAATTTGTGACCATTGTACTAACAATTCCACAGAACTGGTACCTCTGCACCTTAGCTTCCTTTCATCACACTCCAGTCATTAGAATGGTTGTGCAATGAGGGCTCTCACCCTCGACCCCTACAAAATCTTTCAGTGAATGTATGAGCATTTCTACAGGGCTGAAGGTAGAGACCCCCACCCTAGCAATTGCTGACTATGTAGTATGTTTGGCCACATCGATAGTAGTTCAATTCCAGTTAGGGCTCTTTATAATCCCTGACAGTACGGGCCCCTCCCCAAACATTTTTACCAGTCCTTTTCCTCCTTTTGGTTCTACTTTGTTTGAAACTTCCCACCTCCTGTCACTCTGCTCCATTGCAGTCTGTGATACAAGATTTTTGGTCTTATCCATTGTCACTACCCTAGCCTTTCTCATCATATCACACGTGGATATTGTTTCATTGTTCAGCAATAGCTGTAATCCTACCGAAATGATATTAGGGAATCCAGTCACAAACAAAAGTTTAATCATTCTTTTCTGCAGATCAGGCCAACCTCCTAATTTCATTTGCACACACACATCCTGTTCCCTAGTTTATTTCATCCTTCCTAGTCTACAATAAGTCATAAACAATTCATCTATGAATGCCTCTTTCAGTCTGGTCTCTATTTCTCACACGTCTAGTTGATCTTCTTCCTCGATTCCAGATACAATGCTAACATTTCTCCCGCTAGTTATAGTGGCACAAAGTTCGCAACAACTGGTATATTCTGAAGATTTGCCACTAACTTTACTTTCTTCAGCCACATCACCATATCTAATTCCCGATTAAACAGACTTATTATCTCATTACTTATTTTCCCTGACATGTATCTTAATACACCGTAGAACTGATATAATGCAGAATCTCTTGTAACACTCTTTAAGCAGGGACCCCAATTTCCAACAAGTTAAATTTGGTTCACAAAATAATAGCTAAATACCAAAATAGAAAGACCCGTACCGAATCAGCTAAAACAAATTATTAAAAAAAAAAAAATAAAATAATTAGACAAAAACATTTTAGCTTTTGATAAACAAAATTCATCATCCATTTACCCATCACTAAAAAGATTACTAATGTATTAACTCCTACTCTAGACACTCATTACATATGTATCTAATTTTTTGACAAAATGTAACCTTCTGGTGACCTGGTACAATCTAAAATTTTTAAAAAATATCTATTTTTCTTCTGGCTGGATGCGCCCACCCTACTCCCATGATTTTCTCTTCATTTCTGCGTGAATTATGAAGGTTGGTTTGGAAGAAGTTGGAGGGGAGGGGGCTTGGATTACGGTTTGTAAAAATAGAAAATTCCTTATAACATGGTAGAACATTATGGAACCCGACTTCCACGTTACAACACGTCTACAGCATATATGCTGAAATAGCTCATATTTTGAAAGGAGGAAGAGAAAATCCAATTCAACCTTCTGTCAGCAGCGTCTATTGTCCAACAGAAAATTCGACACAAATGCAAAAATATAAATTTCACTTGACCCGAGATACTCAATTTCACACAAAATGAGACGTTACGTGGTTCAGTTGGCCAACAAAACAAGTAAACAATTCAATCAACAGACAAAAAAAAAAAGGAAAAAAAAGAAAAAAAAAAAAAAAAAGAAAAAAGAAAAAAAGCACCAGGAGCCACAATTCACACTCGACTGCTCGTCAACAATCTTTTTTCCACGATGCTCCACACAATCTTTTTTCCAATCAAATCAAATCCAAATACTTAAGAAGAAAAACAAATGTGATACCAACCAATTTATCTCACAAAAGCAGTTACCTTTATTAGTGTCCGGAGCCCATTGTAAAGTCTTTGTAATCTTATAACATTGCATTTTGTAACAGAGAAAGCATATAACGCTTCCTCAGTAACCATAAGATAACATATTTTCAAACATTCTTATAAAGCAAAAATAAAACTGATTTTTTGTGTGGGTTGATCTGAGTGGCTTTGTCAAAATCTGCGGCTAATTCTATTTTTGCAATTTAAAAATTAAACCCTTTCAAAATTTTGAACTTGCTTTTCATTTTTATCAATATAGGTCTTACTACGAACTAACACAAAAAGAATTATTTTTGTGATTAGTTTCCTTGCTGTAATAGTAAAACAGTGCTTTTGGATGATATCTCTGGATTCTGTTGTGATTTCAAGAGTTCATAGCAGGAGGTTTCAATTTTAAAGAAATTAATATTGCATTTATTCATTGTTTCTAAAAATAGCCAATAGAAGAAATCAGCAACTATCTGAAAAAAAAAAACAAAAACAAAAAAAACCCCCAAAAACATCTTCAAAGTTTCGTTCATTTTTCTGTAGAATGCAGACTCATATGGTATATGTTTTTAACATGAAAATTAGTTTCATACATATTGCATGCACTGATAAGAAAGAAATGAGATATATTGAAAGTGATTCAATTGCAATGATTCGGTTTGGAGTCCGAAGATTTCAATATTCTTTATTAAAATGAAATAAAATAAGATTTGTTTTCTCCGCCCCTCTCTTCATAAAATATATCTGGAAAGTAAATACAATATTTCCTCATTTTGACTATACTAATAACGAAATAGACTTTGCCAAGAATTAATTGCGAGTGACCTCCCTTGAGAGAGGTTGCGTTCGGGAATTTTGAAAAATCCAGAAACGATAAAACCATACAACTGAACGAAAAAAAAAAAAAAAATTTGAAAAAAAAAAATTAAAAAATTATCTTGTCAGTCAGCTAGGAAAGTAAATACAACAAATAAGAAAAAGCCCTAGCCAGTTCATGGAATAATTCTTAACAAATAAGAAGCAAAACAGAAAAGTTTGCCCGAAAATGTACAAACAAATACCGCCACAAAACGGGTATATTTAAGATTGAAAGACTGCATCGTTTATCTCCCTTTATACCAACAGTAACATTTTTACTTTTTAAAAATTTATTTTCAAGCACGTAGACCTGGATAAAAAATATAAATAATTGATGGGAACAAGAGTGGGCTTATTTTTAAAGCCGGGGAAGGCATGTATGCAGACTTGCACACATACATATCACCTAACCTCGCATAAACCTTTATTAAAAAACTTTCAACAAAATTGTCTATTTTTGGAGGATCATGAAAAAATTGCCAACATAATAGTCTTTCCAAGAGGTAAGTTTTTAAATGAAGGTAAATTATGAAGAAAAATTCTTGTAAGTCATAATCCAAACTATTTCAATTATACTATGACAGAGATATTCTCAGAGAGATTTTAATATTTCTTTTATGCAACTGTACAAATTATAAATGACTGTCAAAAGTTTATCCAAAAAAAGCATGAGGTCAGAGTGATTACAAAGGGTGAAAACAAAATGAACTTTCATGAGCTGTGTTGATGTAACCTTAATAATCACAGACGTTTTATTCTCTTTCTCTTAAACACACAACTGTCGTGCCAGCAGCCGATTCGGAGGTGTTTATTCATCATCCTACATTTTCCTCTTTTATCAATAGATGGAATCATAAAGCCAAGATGGGGAATAGTTGCACTTGTTACAGGTGTACTGACAGCTAACATCCAACATTGCATACAGCACACAGCTGAAAACTTGCATTTTCCAAAGAATGTTACAATAATTAATAATTTAAACCAAGAAAAACCTCAGTTTTGAAAAAAGAAATAAGTAAACAGAAAAAAAAAAAAGGAAAAAAAATCCCCTTTCTTGGCATAATATTTGCTCAGAGTGTAGACTTGTCTTAAGGTTCCAGTTCATGATTTCTCAAAAAATAATCTCTGATTCTCAGTGTTTTATGTAAACTTGTAGCATATTGTGCTAGATTGTTGGACTTTGGCTGCACAAGATAGGAAATAGTTTGTGATGTTATCTTTTTTTACGTGAAAAAAAAATATTGTAAAAGAAATTTCATTTATTTGTTTGAAGATAGATTCATCAACAAAAATATTTTGGACTGCAATCCTCGAACAAAGGTAGAGTCCAAACAATCATATAACCAAATATCCAATTTCTTTGTCATATAAGCGGAAAAAAATTGTAATTAATTAATAACTAATGATATCGTTTGGCTTTCTTATGTTGTAGAAGACAAATATAAATTGATGCTGATCAAAAATTAAGTTGACCATGAAAAAGTGAATCAAAGTTTGTTTTTCTAGAGGCTATTAAAAGAACCAGTTTACAGCACCAATTGGAACGAACAGAAAATAATTACGAAACTCAATATATAAATGTTCTATGAAAACGTTAACTTAATTTTCAATGAAACCTGAAGTATTAAATAATTTCAATCAAAATAAACATTCTTTTGAAATGTGACAGAAACTGGAAAATCACCTTTGCGCATTTAAATTTTTGTAATCAAATTCAGTTACCGTTGATGGAGTGAATTTAATTATGTTGTTAATCATTCTGAAAGACTAAAAGTAGTGACAGCAAAATTCTGGTAATATGGCAGCAATTGAAAAATTACTTCCTTCCCCCAAATATTTTTATAATGTGACCTTGACTAAAGTTGCAAAATGTTTCTCTTTATTCTGCTTCTTTTACAGCAGAACCAGAATTTGAAGAATGAACCATTTTCTGAAAATAACATCAATTTCACTTTGATCCAGATTGTTAAAAGGAAAAAATAAATAAAAATAAAAAAGAAAGTCTCTTCATTATCTGTGGGCTTCACACATTTCTGGATTTTTAAAAATGTTTCTTGAATTATTGAACGAGATTTTTCATCCTTCAGCCAAATTAAAAAAAAAAAACCAAAAAGCACTTTCCTTGTATTTAAAACAAAATGCTTTTTACATAATAAAAAAAAAAAAAAAAAGCATAAACTGCCTCTTATTCAAACTTTGTTTTTAAGGTTGTCAGCAAGTAGAATATGAATGAATTGAATATTTTTTTATCACTTTTCATTTTCATTCATACTACAGCTGAGCTGCATCCGGCCCGCGGAGTTATCATACTGTTTATATACGTCCATCGGTTAGTCTCTGGATCATACATTTCAGCAGTTCGTAATCGGCTTGACCCATCAAAACCTCCAAGTACATAAATCCGTCCATCAAATACTGTGACGCCGGGCCATGCCCTGGGGGTATTCATGGGCGTGATGTTATTCCATTGCCGTGTTACTGTGTTGTATCTAAAAAATACAGCAGTGAAAAGAGTTAAGGTGTTCACCCTTGGGAAGAAAAAGACATTTGCTCAATTTTTTTGAAAAAAATAGATATTTATATCTTATAAATAAAAGCATTTCATGGTCCACAGGCCAGGCCAGGCCAGGCCAGGCCAGATTTTGGTACCACCTAAATTGACCTACGTCTCTAGTTCATATTTCGGTATAATAGACTTGCGTATCTTATAGCTTAATGATAGTAATCACTCAGTAAACACACCAATTCCCCTATTAAACAAGAAAGCACTCAGAGAGTGCATACTTCTGCCCACAGAAGTAATTTGCATGAATCCATCCCAAAATTTGATAATTTCTTCCATGGTCTATAGCTCAACCGTCAACAAAATTCCATTGAAATTTATCAAGAACTTCTGGAAATAATGCACAGACACTTCTGAGCAAATACATGAATGTATGAAAAGAAGGAAAAAAAATCCTATCTCCAGGAGTTCTCAATAAGTTTTGATGAAATTTTGTGGAAGGCTGGGCAATAGACTACAGAAGAAGTGATTTAATGCTGGGGTAGATTCTTTCAAATTACTTCTGTGAGCAAGTTTGATTGGGAGATAGGTATCTTTACAGAGTGATCAATATCATTAGGCTAAAGGATAGGCAAGTCTATCATACCAAAATATAAATCAGAAACAGATAAAAAAATGTTTGGTCACCTTGGGTGGTAACATTGTAAAAATATCTGTGTTGGTCCTTGGACTCTCATGAGTGTCGGCCAAAACAAGTTAAGCAAATAAAAAAGGGTGAATGCAGTCAGCTAATAGGTTAAGTACAAAAAGAATAATGTGATATCCACTTAGTTTTCAAGAAAGCTTATTCATAACCAAAATTAGTGAAAGTCAAAGAGATTGAATACTGTCAGCAACCATCTCTTGAAAGCTTGCTGATTCTATGTATAATTTTTTAATATACAAAAATTTTATATATAAATTCTACACAACTGTTTTTGTACAGTAAACAACAATAAAAAAAATGAGTATAAATAAATCTTTAAAAAAAATCAAGACAGATTTAATTCTGCAGATCCTGAAATACTGTAAACAAATAACTTGTAGAGGCTCCATCAGTTTTGTTGTAAATAGGAGAAATGAGTCTGAGAGAATTTGAGAAGACTTTGACAATATTCATCAGAGCCCAGTCAGAAAAAACACAATGTGGTAGAAGATGAACAAGTTAACACTGATTATAAAAACAAAATAAACAGGTAGAATCAACACTTGTCTATCATATGTGAGATACAAAGCTCAATCAAAATACTGAATTGAGACCTTCAAATTTCCTTTTCATTTTTATCACTGATTAATAAGAAATATTCTTGCACTTAAGGGCAGGCTTACAACTGAATTCATTGTTGAGAATGTTCTTAAAAAAACTTATAGAGCCTACAGCAATATTGGTAATGCTCAAAGAAGTACAGTAGTCCCTTGATTTTATGGGGCGGGAGTAGTAAAGACCTTGCAAAATTGAAATTCTGCCCCAGACACAAACAACTGACTAATGAAATTTTACAAAATGATCATCATTTAATTATTTTTTTTAGTAGATTGGGAAAATAGAGGAAGAAAACATAATAAAGTATTAAAACAATGAATAGTAGGCATCTACTAAATATCTTTAAAAAATTTTCTGTGAGAGTAGCTTCCCTTTATTGATGGAAATAAAACCATGAATAATCAGGCCTGTGAATTCCAAGTCCACAGAATTGGATGGACTACAGTATATTTACACAAAAAAAGTTGGTATTATTATTTAGTATCTATATAGTAAAGAATTACAGTATGTTTGTACTTTTATAAATGGAGAACTACATATCACAGAGGAAAAACAAAGGTATATTCAAAATCAGCAGGTCTTACACATAGTACACATTTTTAGGCCCAACTTTACAAAATAATCTCTTGATTTCTATGGGGGCCAGTGTTCATGCTCTCAGAAAAATGTCTATCTAAAAATGCTTTTCATTTTTTTTCACCAAAAGATATTAAATTTAGACCTGCAAAACCATATATATATATATATATATATATGTATATATATATATATATATATATATATATATATATTGAATCAGCATCATCCAGGAAGGTTTTTGTACCATTTATTTGAACCTATACATATACGAGAGGATGAAATGTTCATCTTAAAATTTCTCTTTTCATATTAATTTCTAAGCTTTTATTCAAACATTCATTTATTTATTTAAAAACCATGGTCATTCAATAAATAGCTGAGTGGTTGAAGGTACAGAATATGCTACTAGTGAACTGAGTTCAAACTGACAGAGAAAGCTCAATTTTTTGTCTTTCAATTCTTTATGTTCATAATCTATTTCATCTTTTAACCTTCTGGGAATTTGTCAGATTTGAGAAAAGATTTTTCTCAAGTTTTAGAGGGTTTCCAATGTAGCCATACTTTAGCAGTACAGACCTTACTTACTCATAGGAAACCATGGACAAGAATTTTTCATTCTATCAATGCTTATGTAATTTGGGCAGAACCTATATTCTAAAGTAGTAAAGTATGTGTTTGTTTTCTCATCACAGCAGGAAAACATAAGCATATTTGAAATTAGCAGGTCTCAATTAACCTACACATTTTAAAGTCAAATTTTGCGAAGAAAAAAAAAACCGAAATGTCAATATTCTATGGGGTCTGTGTGTCAAATCTAA
Source organism: Thysanoteuthis rhombus (assembly GCA_963457665.1). NCBI lineage: Eukaryota > Metazoa > Mollusca > Cephalopoda > Oegopsida > Thysanoteuthidae > Thysanoteuthis > Thysanoteuthis major. The sequence goes on along the minus strand of OY735215.1, from coordinate 1,406,540 downwards.
TGGAAAACCCAACTCTTATTGCTACAGAAATCAGTGAAAGCAACATTACACCAGTATTTAGAAAAAATACAATTGATGGACCAAGATCAAAATTCAAATTCAATTTTGTTTCTTTTAATTCTTTTTCATGGAAAACGTTGTTAGATTTTGAATTTCTTCTTCATGAGCATTGCTGGGTACTTCAGCTAGTATATTTATACAAAAATAAAATTTCAACTGTTTGTAAAAAAAAAAATCCACATTTGTCCCAATATCATCTTAACTTTCTCCCAACTCTTTTGACTGATATTTATAATTACTTTTCTTCATCAAATAATAATCTGTGTGTTGCAAAGTACGACTCAGTGTATAGCTAAAATCCTCATTGATCAAGTTTCGTCAGGTCATAGCAATAATTTTGCATTTTATTTGTCATTATACATACTTACCTTTCTACAATATCAAAATATCGATCAGTGTGTCGACATCGACCACCAAAGGCATAAATGAAGTGGTCAACTGTCATCAGCACAAGACCTGACCGGGGTTTTTCCATTTCAGCAACTAAAGTCCATTCATCAGTTTCTGGATCAAAACATTCTACACTAGCTCGATCCATATGTAAAGATTTGTCATAACCTCCTGGAATTGTAAAGAGAAATTGGAATTAAAAATGGATCATTACTTTTTGTCCTTTCTGAATACTTTTTTGTTCGGGATTTTCAACAGAATTGGCAATTTTGTAGTGAAAGTGAAAAAATATTACCGAATAAAAGTTATATTTTCAGGCAGACTAACATTCGAACTTTTTGTTGAAGACGTTTCATAAAAACAAATAATACGAGCCTTTGAAGTACCTACTTTTTGCAATTTTGGTAATATTCGATGCAAGCATAAAAAGTACATTTGTGAAAAAACACTGTTTTATGAATTTATCACATTTATTTTAATAATAACAAAAAAAGGGCTTTTTACTGCATAAGTGTCTTACATTTAAATCTAATTTTTTCTTATTTAGTGCACAGTAAATATGGGACAAAAATCTACATGTTCAAAATCAGAAAATGATGGATATTTCCATCCATTAGGATTCATTCATGGTAAATTTCTTAAAAATCAAATTGTCTTACAGCCAGGATTGCCCGCACAACTCAAAAGCAAATTGCAGTCAACTTTCCTTTTGAGTATTAAAAACTGCCAACCAAAACTTTCAAAATGGGTTTCTTCAGTTTTCAAGTTGGTCTGGCTAGCTGGGTATGTATGTATGTATTGTGCATACAGGCCATACCAAATGAGTTACAGGGCTGAAATTTTCAACATTTACTCTTTATTATGTGTACAACAAAACTTTTCTTCTTTTTTTTTTAACCCTCCCTTAAATGAATAAATTGCAATGTAAGTTTATGCTTAATTGATCTCCAGTTTGTGCCATCATTCATGCTTGTTTTTTTCAAAATTCAGGCTTTTTTGGTGATCACTGCCCAACAAAAAGTGAGAGAAGTAACTTATTCATTGATCACCCCTTCATCTAATTTTTTTTCAAAAACTGCAGAATGAAGAAATAGATAAATTCACAAATTAGTTTTTATGCAAACAATCTGTGAAATTTACCAGGCAAGCAGCAACATCCTTTATTTCACATGGTTCTTGATAAAGTCCAACGTGATATATTTGCCATTCATATTGTTGCAAATAAAGAAAGGTATTCTCCAATGATATTTTTTAATACTTTTAATGCTACTCAGTTTTTTATAGTTGCATTCTATTGAGCTACCCATTTCCTTAAGACCACTGATGAAACAGAAAAATAGGTTATATATTTTGCCAGCATAAGTCAAATATATTTCTCCGAGGGGGGCAGGGCGTGAGTTGTGTCACTTATGTTATCTAATGGGCTGATGGCATCATATAGTAGAATGGTGCTCAGCCTGAAATATTAGGCTAGCTGGTTTAAAGAGAAGATTGTTTTTATTTGTGTTTTTCTGAAAGAGTTGGTAATGATATACATAAAAATGTTGGGGGTCCACTAATCACCCGCCTTATATTGCAATGTAAATATAAAAAAATGTGATATATTGGAGCAGCTGAAAGTGTTTCTAAGGTTGTAAATGAGTAAACTTCTTTGCAAATTTGATGTCTGTGTTATCCATAGACAATTAAACAAGACGAGATCACAATTCAATACTATATAAAGTGGTATGTTACCTACCTACAATGATGATAATTTCCTCAATGAAAATATAGCCAAAACATGGATTGTAGATGGCAAAAACCACTCTGGTCAGATTTTAATAGCTAGATAGTATTAACCGCTTGTAGTTAAGGTAACTGAGTAAATAAACTCACGGTTAGTGGTACTGCTCATTTGAAACCCCATCACCACCACCACCACCACCACCACAATGCAGTGTCAGGGGGTTTGATGAATGGCCTGCACTGACACATGTTAACATATCAATGAACGGCTTTAATGCAGGGTTTTGGAGAGATCCCAGGTGGGAAGTATCTCCTAAAAAAAAAATTTTTTTTAAAAAGAGAAAAATAGGCAGAAACACCAAGTTGAGAAGTATAGGCAATGTGAGTTTAGGTAAGGGGCTAGGAGGATAGGATGACGTTTCCTCCATTTGCTAAAAGTGCAGGATCAAAATGACAGTCACAATGACCCAAAATGGCTTGTTGGTCAAGCTGGAGGCCCACACACTAAATGTCTTGGAAGTTTACAAATTAATGAAAATTGTATATATTGGAATTGGGGGGGAGGGGCGATAAGACCCCCACCCCCAAAAAGCAATTTATCAAAGTTGAAAGCTTGGCATAACTCATGGTATTGGGAGATAGGCATTCCACTGGTTGATACAAATTGCCTTTGTTCAGATTCTCCATATAATCATGGTTTCTTGCAGGTTCCAACAATTGCTGCTCCAACTGCCTGAAAGAATGATGGAAGCCTGAAGCTATGATTCCTTCTTATCCTGAAACCCGACTGAGTTGGCATTAAATCCAGCCATAGAACCAGTTGTAGAGGCACAGCTCTACATACGAGATGCTGGGACGTAAAATTATTACTGTTTTCTGTTAAGAAACCAGCAACATTCTTCCATAGTCACCTTGCAGTATTTTCCAGTTGCAGCAGAAAATACATGAATTATCAGACATTGTATTCATCCACAATAAAATATTATAGAGTAGTAGTAAAAAGTAGACTTGTAGCTATTTTCAAGTCATTGCATTTAAATTTGTCTCTCAAAAATACCTGAGGAAGAAAAAAATGAGGAAAAAAAAAACACAGGAACTCAAGTGAAATCCTTTCAATCAATTCATCCGATAGATTGCTCGAAGAAAATCAACATAACGTCAGGGAAAAACAATCTAATTTCTCATTCTTACTGAGTGATTACTGACCACACCTATCACTAGATGAAAGGCCAAAGCAGGGCATTAGTTGGATGGACATGGAGAGATGATAGAAGTTTTACTACATGCAGGAAAACAATTATTACCAGACTGGTCTCATAAACCATTGTGAATGAGTTGCACCTCACTGAATGCACCTTGTGCAAAAGTTAGCTTAATCTAAAATATATTTCTTTGACCCAAGTATAGATATGTAGTAACAACACAGCCAGCCACAATCAGAAATCTATTACAGAACACTTTATCTCAAATGATTAAGCATTGTGGACATACTTGTTTGGCAACATGTATGCAGCATTCTTCTTCCATGTATTACAACATAAATGCAGAACTGGTTTAAGAAGATGTTTCCCAAGTAACAAGATAAACTGCAGTGTAAATAAATCTGCAATGCAACAAACGCTAGGGGGGGTCAAGTTCCTCAAAAGATAGAAATGGCCTCAACTAAACTAGCTCATGTAAGACGAAAGGAATCTCAAAAATAATTAACATGTTCTAAAAGGATGTATTTGTCATTGGCAATCCTGCAAGTAACCTAAGGAAGCAAAATATAGAAAACAAACCATTCTCCTGAAACAACAAACCAAATGAAAGAAGGTTTGAGTAAACCAATTTAGCCATATGCCAGTCCTTCCTATCACAGATCACCAAATTCCTTACAATGCTATTGTGACAAATCCAATTAACAATCAGAGAATACAAATAGTTTATATGTAATGGGTACTGTTAGAAGAGTAGGGTCCAATGACTAATGCAAAAAAAGTTATTCCCCTTGAATTATTTTTTCCAGGTTTTTGAGGCCAGTCATACACAAAAATAATCCCTATTTTTATTTTGAAATTAATTCAAAGGATATCATGGCAGTTCTAAGTACAAATTTTCAGTTTGTTTCAGAATAAAAATAACAGATCTTCTGCGCATAAAAACATTAACTTCTGTAGATTTTGAAAGCTTTAAATGGTGCAAAAAAGTAGATAAATCCATGGAAGAGAAGTTTTATTGTAACTTCTATTCAGACCAGTTAAAAAATAAAAAGCTACAACCAGTTGAGCAGGAGATAAAAAGTACCCATAGAAATTAATAACAATTTATGAAACTTCATCAAATAAAGTTGAATAAAAATATTTTCAATTGATATCCAGTTCCGTTGCTCAGACCTAGAAATAATGATAGTTTTTATTTTATTTTAATCTAATTATTTAAATCTTAATTCAATTTTAAAACTAAACAAACATATTAAAGTGTAGGGTACACCTAAGATTCACATTTCTGCAATATGTACCATTATGTTTCCATGGGCATTTTCCTCATATTGAGAAAAATTTCAAAATAAAAATAGGAATTATTTTTGTGTAATACCAACCTCAAAAATGAAATAAGTCTGCCAGATATTATTCAAAACTGATAGCAATAAGCTTTCGGAGTTTTATCTGAGAGTTGCTAGCAGACACAATGAGAATAATGGGTAGGTGCATGAATTTCCAGGAAATACTGTAACATTTGTGTTTCTTTAAGGCATTTGTGTGTAACCACAGAGGATATTCTAGTCATTTGAGTACATTGTCATATTGTCTCCTTTTGTTCAACTATGATTAACACAATCTCAAACCTATCTGTATGGTTATGTTGAGTATTCTACAGAAGTTTGTCTTGGAAAAATAGGATTTGAAGCAACTGATTACAGTTATTAGCATCGATTAGCCAATGGACCAATGTCTATTTAATGTTCATCACAGTTTCACGTTCAAAAGAGATAAGATATCATGGTTGAAATAATTCAGATCTGCCAAGAGAAGAGAAAGTGAAATAAAATGCATATCATGAGCATTTCCTTTAGTCCAGTGGAAGTGCTGACATTGCAAATTTTTGATTGTGAATATAATCCTCACTAGTCACTCAAAAAATGCAATCTTTCAATTACTTTCAGGAATAAAAGTTAGGGGTTCACCACTTGTAATTATTTTATTGTCTGAAGATAGAACCCACATTTTAAATTGGATTTGTGGATACAAATTAACAAAGTGTGATACTTAAAATCCTATTGCTGCCTTAGAATTGGCAGAAGATTTAATTTCTCTGCCAAGATTCATTATATGTTGATAAAAAACCCACACACTAAACATCATAACATATACAAAGATGTTATTTTCATAAAATTTTGACTAGTTTTATTCATTTTGATTTCAGTTGTTTTTTTATATAACTTTCAATTTAGGCCATGACAGTTGTATAAACAACAAGTGGAATTAGGATGAAGTAAAAGAACTAGTCAACCATCTCTATTAGTAATAACAATAAAGACTGATATACGGAGACAGGATTTCGTCTTAATGGCACTCAGTACTTTTGGACTTTGGTTCTTATTCGGCCTTGAGAGTTGTAAATGAGTCACTTGGATTGTTGGAATCTGTCCCTCAGATCTCCCTTGAGGGAGGTTAGGATATTCCTTGGGATCTGATTAATACTGACATGCTATGCTAGCATTTTCTGGAATTACACATTTTATAAAAAGGCTGTGTGCTATATTTTCAATCAGGTAGCAATATAAATACCTAGATTTACAGTTCTTGCTTTTCGCACTGCCTTTTTATACCTGGCAAATTTGATTTTTACCTGCCACAAAAATTTTTCCATCACAAACTGTGACACCAGCTCCTGCTCTTCTCCGTTTTAAACTTGGTCCAAATGTCCATAAATCTTTTCGTGGGTCATATTTCTCAACAATATTATAACTGCAAGACCTGTCTTCACCACCTGGAATTGAAACAGAAAAAAATCTAGAATAAAATACATTAAAACAACTTGTGAAATAATCTATGATTAAAGTAGCTTAGTTAGTCCAGGCAAATATTTAACCTAGCAAGGCTTCAGAATCATGGAAGCAGAAAAACCAATAATGTTCTGGTACTGTCCTTTAATCCCAAAACCGTATTAATCTAAGCCATACCATGATTATCCCAATACTGTAGATTTTATATAATGCAGAATCATTGATAATACATATTGAGCATGGACTCTAATTTTCAAAACATTAAATTTGGCACTCAAAATAATAGCTGAATACAAAACTAGAAAGGCACCCAAGACATGTACTGGGCCTGTCAATGTTGAATTCAGTCGTGTCAGTGGCACAGAAGTATTGAAACTAGGAGAGGCCAATCAGGTCAGTGTTGCCAAATCAAAAAAATATTTTTCACACAAGTTTGACTGCTAAAAATTGCTAAACTTGAAATAGTAAAGAACTGTCAAAAAGATGCTAAAAATAGTTAGAAATAGCCAAAAAGTGCAAATCGTGTTAAAAATTTGTTACAACACGGACTAACTTATAACACGGTGGAAAATTATGGATCCCGACTTCCACGTTATGATGGGTCTATAGTGTTTTTAACTAATTAATCAAGTATTAACCCTAATATTTGAATGCTGCATTTAAGGTTATTCTTTGTTTTTAATGCAGCCTCATCAAGGGAAGATTTGATGAATTTGACGCAGGAAGGAGTGAAAATTCAAAAATCTGCCAAGACATTTAGAAAATTAGAAAATTTTTTCACAGTAAATAAGTAAGAAAAGTCTGACAAAAATGACGTACCCACAGCATACAAAAAGCCACCAACTGCAGCCATAGCAATAAATGATCGAGCAATTTTGAGTTCTGCTTTGAAAACCCACTGCTTGATGATTGGATCATAGCATTCAACACATCGCAAATAAAGTGTATCATCAGGACTGTCGGGCATCGCACACTCGCCACCAACAGCATATAACATCCCACTGTAACTGGTAGCACCAACTGCTGTCCGTGCAATATTCATACTTGGCTAAAACCAAAAGAAGTGAAAAGTTAAGTGATCAAGAGACACAGAAAAAAAGTTTCTCCAGGGCAGGTTGTAAAAAATGGTTACATTATAGTGAAGCAAACTAAATCAATGTAGTGGAAAAAGTGATAGACCAAAATGTGCAAAATAACAATTTCATTTCTATCAAGTTAAGCTTAGTTCTGCACAGACCAAAATGGAGAAGAAAGTAGGGAGTGCTTCCCTGCCAGCCTGCCTGCCTGCCATGAAAATCAGCATTGGAAATCCTGGCTTTTGCCTGAATTTGGACAATGATTACTGGTGCCAGCAGAAAATAAACAACTCTCTGCTGACCTATCAAGAGGAACACAGATGGTGGTGTCAATTTAGGAATATGTGTATATTGATTGAAAAATTGAAATTATTCTTGCTTGTTCAATTTATACACTCTTCAACCCATACATATTAAACATCCAAAAACTGTGTATCTTATAATGATTTAGGCACAGAAAAATCATAGTCCCAGCATTTCAAGTACTATTTTGTTGAACCTTGTTTTGCCGGGTAAGGTTCTTTCCTTTGCTATTATTGTAGCTCAAGGGCACTTCTTCAAAATACAAGAGGGTCCTCAGTGATATCCCTTGAGCATTTTTTGATATTAACCCCTTCATGCTGGAAGCCCCAAAAACCTAGAAAAATAGGGGTTTATGAGATTTCATACAATAAATTCAAATCAAAATTGCTTTCTCATATTTTTATCCTGTAATATAAACACCTAAAAAAGAATATTTATACTGCTGGTCAGCTTGATACAGACGGCAATTTTACTGGTCAAGCTGTAATGAGCGAATGAGTTGCACAGATTTCATATAGGTTCATCATCCTCAGTCTTTAATTGTCTGTTGCTGGACTTTGACCTTTGTCACGGTTCTCATACCTCTCTATCATGATCCTAATGGAGCCAGTACTTTCTGAATTTGTTTAGTTTGTCTCTCCAACTTGTATTTTGCCAGCCTTGGTTGCGCATGTGATTTCTGGGGATCCATGTTGTGGGTCATGATGTCCATCGGTTGTCTGCTATTCTTGCAACATGACCAGCCCATTGCCATTCAAGTTTTTGGTAGATTCTATGATATCCCCAACTCCTGTTTTCTCCCTGATATACTGTTCTGTCATGTGATCTCTCCATGTCAGGTTGTACATGCTTCTCAGTCTGCGGGTTTGTCTCTTTGTTAGATTTCATGCTTCAGCTCTGTATGTGACTATTAGGAGGATGCATTGCTCGTATACTCTTCTTTTTAGGACTAATGGGATCTTCCTGTTTTTGACAGCTGAGCTTGCTCTGCTAAAGACTTGCCTTCCTACAGTGATTCTTTGCTAAATTTCTTCTTCTTTTGTGGGTTTCATAGAGATTCGATGTCCTAGGTGAATGTAGTGGTCTACTTTCTACAGTTTTGCATCTTCGATTTTGATAGTTGTGTTCTTATTCTTGACATGGTTGTTGCACATTACCTTCGTTTTACTGAATTCCATGTATACATCGACTTTCTTGCTTTCTTCATTTAGTTCATCTAGCATTAGTAGGAGATGACCAAATGAGAGCCTTCGATCAGATTGCAAGTTAGAGCAGGACAACCAAACTTTGGGTTGAGGTCTTGATGAAACCAGCATTGCTGATGATCCGGGTTGAATCTGAGGGTGACTGGCATCTCCATCTGACAGTATTGCATCCTTCCCTACTACTTTGCAGTTGGCTATGTCAATTATATCAGGTATAGCCTCTACTACCTCTGCTCTATAGAAAAGCCTCCTTCAGATGTTCAAAACCATTTCCTCCAGTGGAAACATATGATGAGACTATGGAACAGCCTTTGGAGTGACCAGTTCATAAATCACACCTTCAAGAGGTATGACCACATCTGCTGCAAGATTGTCAAACATGAAGGAGATAGAAGAGGAAACCAATACCAGTTCATCTCTATCATATTGTTGAGGCTGAAGACAGGAATACAGAAGATGTCAAAGACAGGGCTAGACTTCTTTAAGAAATAGTCGATTTTATTATTATGTGAGGAACTGACCTAGAACAGGCTCTTCTATCTACAGAGCACAAGCAAACATAAGTTCATGGTAACAGGGGGAGGACTCATGCCCCATCAAGATCAGGATGGAAGAATGAACTGATCAAGAACTTCAGCAGGAAGAAGCTGAAATCATCATTGTCCAACAAGTCCTGGGGTGTGCTGGGAAAGTCCATCAAATCTTGGTTTGATGACGACACAGACAGGTTTGTCCTACTCTTTCACCATTACTATTAGGCAGGACTCTATTTTCCACACATCATGGATTCTCCCCTGCTATAGTAGACGTCAAGACACTGGCCACATATTCATTGTCAAGAATCTTTAGCCAGCTCATCAAGACACAACACCATAATGTTCTACTAGGGGTTGGAAAAAAGCCATGTCATCAAAATCCTGAAAGCTTGGTACAACCTATCAGCCATTGGCAAAGGGGATCTACTCTTACAGCAAGTCCTTGACTAAAAGAATGTTCCAAAACATAGCCGCTCTACCATCAACAGAAGAACCATTCATTGAAAATGTTAAAAAGGTCAACTGTCAAGCAATCTTGTGGCGAAATCTCAATGCAAATCTGCTGCCAGCATCGAACCTGGAGGAATTCAGATGAAAAGAACCCCCCCCACATTCAACAGGTCACTGAGCCCAACCAATCTACTGTAAGATGGCAAACTTGTCCCAGACTAAATAAGGTGTGGCTGCAAGAGGGAGATCTCTTGTAACTCAAAGGAGAGCAGCTGTTAAGAGCATGCTTTGCCATTCACAATGTTCTGAACACGTTTCAAGGAAGGATTTTCAAGATCTAAATGAGCTGAATAGACCATCATCAAGATTTTTCGTACACATCAGACAATATATGTCATGTACTTTGAATTTCTACACGCTAATTAGCAAAACCTCAATAGGGGTTCAGGATAGTTTGTCCAATACACCTGTATTGCTATCAAAAGCGTTTTGCTTTTATCACAATAATAATAATAAACGAGGATTTAACCATGTAGACAAAAGGTACCAGCACAAACTAGAGACTCACCTGGAAAGTATGAGCTATAAATTACTTTGGGACTTTGACATCCAAACTGACCATCCCATCCGAGCAAGAAGACCAGATGCACAAGGAAAAGACAACCTGCCAAATCATAAACATGGCTGTACCTGTGAACCACTCATTGAAGATGAAAGAAAGTGAAAAACTGGAAAAGTACCAGGTCAGGGTAGTGCCAATAATAATGAGTGCACTTGGAATAGTGCCAAAAACATTGAAGTTCAGGTCGGAGGAGCTGGAGATAAGAGGAAGGATTGAGACTTTGCAGACCACATCATTGCTGGGGCCTGAGAGAATACTGAGGAGGGTGCTGGAAATGGGAAACTAATGATCTCAAGTGAACAGTAATGACATATCAGATAGGATGAATATGGCGTATGTGTTAGAAAAGTGGGGGAAGGTTGGAACACTACAAACCACAGAACTGGTGTGATATGTGAGGATGCTGAGAAGAGGGTTTCAGATTTGGGGAGACTTACTGTCGCTCAGTCTCTGGCAATAACCACTATACATCTGATGAAAAAGTGCAAACCACAGTACTGCTGTGGACTGCGGCAATACTGAGAGGAGCACTGGAGACTTGATGTCATTCAGTCTCCAGCAATGACCACCAGACATCTGGTGTGAAGAAGAAAAAAAAAATGATAACAACAAGAAGAAAAAAAAAATTGAATTTAAAAACCATAAAAAAGTGTTTTTTGCTAGCATGGTGTAAAAGAGTTAATATTCATTCATTTGCAATCAAGTACATGATCTCCTTTACGAATAAACATTGTAGAAAGTGCATTTAAAACTGGTATTTTGCATGAAATTTCATAAAGCCCACTTTTTCTGGGATCTTGATATTTCAGGGCATAAGAGGTAAATATCTAAAAAGGCTCAACGGATAGCACCAGGCACCCTCTTGTACTTTGAAGAGGTACTTCCGAGCTATGAGAATCAACAGAGAAAAGAAACATCACCCAGCAAAACAAGGTTCAACACCATGGCACAGTTTAGGGACACTTCAATATTATGACATCTTTATTAAATAAACATGCACAAATGAATAAAAGGACTGAATGAAATAGCAAACACTACTACCTAAAAAGGTAACAAACATTTTCAATACTTTTTCACGTCTGTGGAGCATCAATACAATTAGATTCCTGATTGCTTCCAAAGGGATTTTCCTCAACATTTTACCATATCATCACAGAGATTATTTGCATTTCTGGGCTTATCATGTCAGATGTCACTTCCAACCCTTTGCCATAAGTTCTCACTAGGGTTCAGGCCATCATAGCACCTAAAAATTATTGTCTTCAAAATAGGCTCTAACTTGTCTGGTGGTGTGTTTTTGAGATCTTATGCTGAAAAACTCACAACAGACCTATATAATTTTGGTAGTATGGTAGCATAACCTTATCCAATATTTCTAGACAAAAATTTCTATCCATAATATCCATACCATGAAATTCCATCCTCTGTGTTTAACTGTTGCTCTTATGCAATATAGATGGTACTCTTTGCTCACCTCTCTTCTAATGTACCTCTGACTATCAGACCCAGAGATGATAAATTTTGACTCCTTACTCCATATCACTTTAAACAGTTCCAAGCTCAAAACCCTTGGTGCTCTTTGATGAATTAGACATATACTTGCAATATTATTTAAGGAAGCGTGCAGCCTTTGCAGGTCATAGATACATTGCTTTGGGCATTTTTCTCCTGCTAGTCACATCTATTTTCAAACCATTATTTTGGCTTACATAATTTGTATGTTGCATTGAAAGTCGGTAAATACACCTAATCCTTAGTATGATGTTTTTTCTCAGTTGTCCAGATCTGGGCCAATCCAAATACCCACCAGGTTGTACTGTAGATATTTATGATATTTTTAGCAGTACTTTTCAAATATCTTATTTAAAAAGCTATTGCCCTATGCAACCACTTAAGCTTATAGTAATATGATCTTCATCCTACATTCAGGTGAAAAATAACATTTTCTGCCTATCATAACTAATAAAATTCTAATGGAAAGTATTCCACAAGGTAGTGAAGAAAAATTCCAAACATGGTCCACAGTGTTTCAATCCAAAGACGTTTTTCATGGCTGTATATATACCCACTGAAGTTACTCACCAGACTTTCAATGAACATAATACATTTTATGCTAACTCCTAAACAAAAGACTCTGAAGTACCTCAAGACTTTCAAGTATTTCCTAAATTTCCACACATCACCAATTCAATCACAAGAAGCACCAGAATGATACTTGTTTATGACAAAATATTTTTTTTAATGAGAAATTGTATATTCAGATTATTCCTTTCAAATAACACATCATTTAAAAGGTGCATATAATGTACTCTGATTTTAGACATAATATTATGGCAAAAACACTACGTAAAAAATAAGTTGAAAAAAGTTAAAAAAACCCAAACATCAGAGAACTATTGAGAGCAAAAGCAGCTAATTGTAATGTAACTCAAATTAAGAAACCTTGATAAAACAATATCATAAAATGATTACAAAGTAAATAATTACAACTCACTCCAATCATCACATTTCAAATCATAATGGATGTTATCTTCAGAGTTAATTTACAACTATAAAATCCAGTTAGATTGTCTATCTGAGGAGCTGAATAAAGTGAAACAAGGATATACCATAGTCATTGACAAAATGTAGGGTATTTCATTGAGAAAGTAATTACATATTTCACTATTATGAATTATAAGCCAATCAACTAAGGCCAGACCGGGATTAAATGGTACAAAACAACACATGGATTAAGTTCATCATCTCTTCTATCCAACAGTATGTCAGTTAAAGAGTACAGTGGAGTTTAACCTCACCATGAATAGATACTTTAAAGAGCAGCATATTTGTCATTGCTTAGTGCATGAATTTCAAAAGGGTTGTACTGCCATGTGAAAAATAAGGAACATTTGTGAAATGCATCCTGATGCAGTGGAAACTCAAAAATACCAGCTGTGGTTTAAAAGCTTTAAAAACAGCAATTGTAATCTCTCCAGTAACTTCATGGGCATTTGTTTTTATCTCATTTTCTAAAATACTTAATTACTTTTCGAACAACCTCAAACATTTATATATATATATATATATATACATACATACATGTAATATCCATATGCACTTAAATATGCAGTAATGAATATCAATCCAATAAATTATAAAGTGAAAATTTCAGATCAAAATTTAGCCAATAACTATCAGGCTGCAGATTTGATGATACACCATCATAGCTGCTGCTGCTTTACCAAAGACTTGATACCTACTGGACATTCTTCCATTTAGCAGGAGGCTTCCAGCAGCCCTGACAACAAAACTCACCCACAATGCATAGCTCCTGGCAGTGGACTCTGGTTCCACATGGTACATTTTAATACACACTCACACAGCACACACCACTGATGATGGGAAGAATCCCGAAACATGTATGGACTACTGACTTATAAGGATTAATAAACCTTACCACCAAACACTTCACTCTCGAGTCTGTCTCACTCTCTAAAGTACACATTATATGTATATATATATATATATATATATATATATATATGTTAGGTATTCTTATAACACATAAAGACACAAAAGATAACAAACTTCTAGGATTATTTTTGCTTTGAATACAAGATTTTCACATTTGAAGAAAGAAATTTATGGCAAAAAATTCAAATGAATCTAAGAAATCGAAACTGAATGCACGGTCTATCAATAGATATACTCCATGGCATTTTCCACTGATATTTCATGTTGATTTAAACCTGATTTTTGTGCTTTCTCCAATGGAAATGTAACCTAGCTTCCAACCAGACCTATTTCATTTTCATAAAAACTGAAATCTATTGAGAAAAACATGGCGCCTGATGAAATCCAGTACTTACCACCATTGACCACTGGTCCATAAGAAAGTCATATCGTTCAACACTGTTCAGCTGAGAGTCAATACTGTTGCGTCCACCAACCACATATATACTTGGGGGCTGTGCGCGTGGCGTGATCAGTTCCAGGCCCTTATTGTCCTGTTTCATAAGCAGTGCCCTGCTCACTTGTACCTGACACTTTGGACAGTCACGAACCCATTCCGACTGCCGGACTATGTTCTCAAGGTACTCCATGTCAAGCAGAGTCAGTTTGATAGCCTGCAAAAAGCGACAAGCAATATGTGACTGGTTTATGAGATTACGCTGGAGCCAATGGCAAGCAGCCTCGAAAACTTGGTGCTCCCCTGTCACCTGGAGTTTGTCACTGCTGAGTAAATCCAAAAGTCGCTCTTCAGACAGCTGTAGATATTCCTCTGTGCGGATAACATCAAGGAAATTCTGATAAATGAAGTGCCGGGCAGTAGCCTCAAGTTCTATACACGTGTACATGTCAGCAAAATAGTGAATACCTGGTGACGAAAAAAAAAAAATGGTAAAATAATTTCAGTCAATTTTTTCTTTAATAATTCATATTAGTAATCAATAATAATCATACAACTACATTATTTACGATCTACTTTCATTTTGTGAGTATAGTACAGAGATGTAGGACAATAAAACACAAATCTGAGGTTCTATCTCTTGCTCCAAGTTGATGACATTCGTCACCACTAATTTTATAATTAATTGACTAAAATGAAAAGATAAATATTAGTTTCAAACCAATCCAGAAGAAACTACTTACTGACCCGGTCAACTTTAATATTTCTGACAGTCATAATGGTTACAGGGTATATCATTTGGTACATAGAATGACTACCAATCTGATACTAGTGGCACCAACTCTTGTCAGTGATATTCTCCTCAGAATAATTAATAAAGATCCCTACATCCAATAAGACATTAAACACATTGGTGGATGTTTAGGACTCTTGCCATAGAGCAATGATTAGGGAACTAGTTTTGCCATATATAGGATAGCCATATATCTGCAGCAATAATTAATATTCATCTAATCACTAAATTATATCTTTGGTTAATAACAATGAATATTAACGAAGGATTGAGTCATGTTTCACAACTTTTCAAAACTAAGATTACAGATCAATTTTATTTGAAACTGACAGAAAATGCTGAAAGGCTATCTGCCTTCAACGCTATATATATATATATATATATATATATATATATATATATATATATATATACATACACACATTACTTTTTTCATCATCATTAATAATTTTAACAATTTTGTTGAGCTAACTGAACTCAAGTGAACATCATTCCAATATCTCTGCATCATTTGATTATGCTAAGGATACTTAATATCAATATTTTTTTCTAATGCACTCTAGCTCCTATAGATTACTGTCTACATAGAATTTCAGTATTACATTCCTCTGTTTATATCAAAACAGTTAACAAACCAAATAGTATTTAGTAGACTAAGATAGTAATAGCATTTTGTCTTAATTAAAAGAAGTACCAGACAATCAGTGGTGTACTTATGGCTATTGTGTGGGTTATCACAGGAAAATTTTTAAAAAAATAAAAAATCTTTTCATTGTAAAAAAACTTCTGTATATATATCACTACTGGTTTCTTTATCTTTGGTACAAAGACTTTGATTGCAACAAATTCTATCAACAGGAAATTCAGCACGTGGGAAAACAGTAAATTAATTTCAGAATTTGTACTAACCCAAGCAGTTAGAGGCTGTGAGCTGCGATTGCAAAAAATGGGCACATAGGTTTCTGAGTGAGTGCAATCCCAGCAAACTGGCTCCCTGCAGTATGGTCTGCACATTCTCAACAGTGATCTCAATTGAACCACAGTACATGAACTCTAGCAGAAATGCCATGGTCTGGCGGTCAGTACCATGGATCTCTACCCAGTCTTTGTCTGACTCAAGCATACCATTAGTGAACATGGCTCTCAAGTAAGGGCTGCAGCCAGCCAGAACGATCTTGTGAGCATGAAACTGGTGTCCATCGACAGACAGAACGACATCACAAAGCTGTTGCTGGCGCCACAGCTCATGCATAACATTGAAGGCAACTTTTGTGTGGCTTTCGACGTTGAATGTGCGGGACTCAATCATACCAAAGGGAACAGCAAACGATCACTGGCTACACACGATCGGCAAAAAGTCCTGAAAAAAATAAGACAAAGAAAATAAATGCAGACTCATTTCATCAGAGATGCAATAGAAATGAGGAAGAAGGTATTTCATATTTTGCTCTATTTGTCAGTAACCAAATAACTGCTTGAATAAGAAGCCAGACCATTGCAGAGTCAAAATCCACTCTTACTTGTACTTCCTAGCACATTTGTAACATAAATTTTCATAGATATGTAAGACTTGTCAGTTTGGTTCAACTGAAGCTGCCTTCCAATCACCAATTAGGATTTTAAATCACGGTAGGGATATCCTAATTCTATACATCAGTTTAGTTTAGCATGATGGGATAGACAAATGGTGAAGAGTTTACTCTTCACTAAATTAGGTGAGGGTTGTTCTTGTCGCTGTTATTATTGTGGAGAAACAAAGTCAACTTGAGCCTCCAACTGGATATTGACAAAAACAAGAATGCTCACTTCATGATCATCACATACCAAGCTGTTAGGAAGCAAATAATAAATAAAAATAATCACCACATGCGAGGCTTACATATATAGAGATAAATTGAAACATGGATCTTTTATCTTCTCTTTCATATTTTGATGATCTCTTTTTTCAAATCCATGGGAGTGAACTGTTCTCATTCTGTTGAACTTTGTTAATTCATCCTTGAGATATAGACTCAGCTCCTTCCACTGAACCAGAATAAATGGATTCACTGTCTGACACAGGAATTGAACTCATAACCACAAGATAAACTGCAATGCTTAAACAGTGCTTACATCTACTAGGCGTCAATTTTGGAGCCTTAAACTTGATGTCTGTTCTTCTCTGACCAAACACTCCGTATGTGGTTTAATTCTACGCTAGGCCTACTAAGGAAGTTATTGGAGCTGACTATGTGCATAGATTCTTTGTTGCCTTATTTTTCAAATGTAGCACACTATGATTTTGTTTCATAGGGGTTGAACCCCCATCCACTGCTTTTCTCTCTACCCAAGATCAGCCAGACCTGAAAATAGTCTCTCTCTCAAGAGGGCAGCAGGTCTTGCTCTTCTAATCCTTGTCACAACTGTTATATAATGTTCTTGGTCATGTTCTCATCTAGTATAGGCCTATCTCTCTTCAAGTATCTCCATAGAATAGAACTGCTTTTGAATAGAATCCTGATGTGGCATTGACTGCAGATTCTCTGTATCCTTTCTGACATGATATAAAACAGATCGTAGCATTATGATTACTGTCATTCACCCTTGTGCCAATGTTTGTAGAACCCAATGTTATTCTTTCAGGGTAGTTGTCTCACTAACACTAGACAAGATGAATTATCTCCCTTTTCTAATTACCATTGACACAGTGATGAGCCACATAACTCAAGGAAAGGAAATTAAGTGGACTGAAGGAAAGAACCTTTCTGATTTGAATTTTGCTTACAATATAGTCGCCATTGCCTAATCATCAGAGAAAAAAAAAATAACAACACATTGAGCAGGGAATATCTAGTGCCAGAGGGTATCTACATTGACCAGAAGAAGGTTGAAAAGGAAGCGAACTTCGAAGGTTTGGCATCCCCATCATCAACATTAATGACTTTAATCACAAACTGAAATGTACGATTAGAAAGGCAATACCAGCATTCAAACTGTTGAGAAAAGTATGGAACAGTAAGAAATTTTCCAATCAAATGTGATTCTCACAACACTTTATGGTTGTGAAATCAGGAAACTTAAGGTTACCCAGGAAAAGAAATTAGATCATTTTGATACTAGATGTCTATGTAAAATCCTGGGCATCAAATGGAATGATTGTCGGATGAAAAGGTCAGCTCCCCATGGTAACCACTGTTCGCAGACAGTGTCTCAGCTAGTTGAGGCATGTCTTGAGACTTCCTATAACAAGACAGACAAATCAAGCTACTAAATGAATGACAACAGGAAAGAGGAAGTGGCTCAAGATGAGCTGATAACAGACAGGTGAGAAGAACCCCCAGCGAGTCAATAGAAGGTGGAATGACACAAACAGACTGGCTGAGTACAATACACAGTGAAGTGCTTTGACCGCCCCATGTTATGAGACACAGGAATGTTAGAGAAGCTCTTACTCTCAAGAATGTTTCTAATACTTATCTTTTGTTGAAATGATCAGGACTCAATGCTGTGGACAAAGATGATCCTTTTTTTTTTACACTATCTGAATAGTGGAAACAAAATTCAGATATCAACCAGTGAATGTTGGCTTTGGATCTATGAATGTCTTGAACCCCTGTTCTATAAAAGTTATTAATACATCCAGGAAGGCCAGTTTCTTTTTCTATCATGATCTTTGTTGAGTTTACAAGGTCCAGCAGAACTTGTACATCTCCCTGGTGGAGCCAGAGGATGAAAATGCCATCCAAGTATCTCAACTGGATGGGTGGTTACAATGATGTTGTTCTTAAAGCCATTTCCTCAAATATTCCATGTATATATTTGCCATCACAAGAGACAATGACGATCCTATAGCCAGGCCTTCTTCCTACTGATATGTGTCAGACCCCTGTAGAAAATCCCAAGGCAAGGGGCAGTTTTCAGTTTATCCTGAATCACTGATAGAGCTTCATTTGTGGGCACCTTGGCAAACAGGTACATAGCGTTCAAACTCACCATCAGGTTGAAATGAATGGTAGCATGTCTGTCTCTACAGAGTTGACAGTGTTCTTTACATAGGATGGAGACACCTGTTAGTGAGTTGACTATATCTACCAAAAATCTTCTCAATAGGTGATATGCAGATCCCCAACAACTAACTATAGGCCTTAATGGAATACTATCTATGTGAATTTGGGGTAAACCTTAAATATATAGTAGCTTACTATATCATTGATTTGACTGTCTGTATTTAGGGCAAATGAAGTAATCTTTGTTCTTTTTCAGGATCTCTGACATCTTTCTCTCAGCTTTCAAGCTTGGATCTTCCTTTAACTTTCAGTCGCTTCTGTCCAATATTCCAACTTGTCCATCACCATTGTTAAGTTGACTTTGTGGGTAGTATGTTTATATATCACTCTGCCGTGTACATCATACTACTTTGATAATAACAACCAAGATGAGGACAATAGTTATAATAAATCAGTGTATAATAATAGTCTGCTTAAATGGTGTGATGGTTAGCATGTCTGCCTCACATGTGGAAGGATCCAGGTTTGATTCCCAAAGTGAGCAAAGAGTGTGGAGAACTCTTCATTGGGACTAATTCCCCTTTGCACTCAGCAGTCAACTGGGTACACCTTAAGCTGAGTGATTAGGGTGGGTGGAATAAATTGGGATTGGAGTCACTTCCCTCCCCTAATCAAAAGGGTAGTTGCAAACAAAAAAAGAGCTTCCGGGTTGCCACTGACTTGGATCAACCTATACATATATGTATATATATATAATTCCTCATCCAAGAAACAGATATTACCCCATGTTCATTGTATGATATTCAACACATAATATAACATAAATACAACAGTATGAGATAGCAATGACTCAAATGTTGATGAGTGCATTCAGAAATGCTTATATGTACAAATATAAATCAGTAAGTATAATTTCCACACACTTAATATAATATAAATAGATTAAATAAGTCATACTATCAAAAACACAAAGTATAAATAGATCAAATATCAAGGTAAGAAGGTGTATAGATAAAGTCTAGTTGCCTAGTTTTAATCTTTGCATGATTTGCATAATGTAGAAAACAGAATGACGGCTGAATTAATCCCAAGAAAAGTTTAAGCACAAATAAAACAGAAATCTTTTTGGGGAAACTTGAATACAAATCAATGTATGAATATAGAATATACTGGTATTATGAGAAAATATGAACTATGGAAACTTTGAATAAATTTTTATCGCATTTTATATTTTGAAGTGAAATTTTAACCTTACGAACTACAGGTGCACTAAAACATTTTTCACAAATCTTGAGTTCTTATGCACCAATTGTGTGACCATAGAGACTAATAACAAAAGCTTGGTTTGAAACAGAATTTCAAGTGGTTCTTTCTTCCTGCTTGTTGACACACAGTTGAGAGAGAGTGAGAGAGAGAGAGAGAGAGAGACCCCTCTGGCTTTAGATCCAACATTGCACAAGGACAAAGAAGGTGTTGTTTGATTTCTCCACGTGGTGATTGGATATGATGCATGCAAGTCAAATCAGATACTGCAGATTGATGATCAGTAATTGGCTCTGGTTCCTTCCCAGCAGGAACCAAGCTTTTCAAATCGTTCATGTGGTCACACAACTGAAGTGTAAGAACTAAAATTTTGTGGAAAAGTTCAAGTGCACCTGTTGTTCCTACAGTTAAGATTTCATCTCAATGCAATAAAGTATTATTTTACATTTTCATAGTACATATTTTTTTTTGGAATACACAGTACACTTTATCAAGGTAGAAAAATTGGGGGTTAGGTCAGTGGTTAGAACACTGTGTCAAAAACCAAGCAATTTTGGATTATAAGCAAAGAATAGATTAGATTAGCAAATAGAGTTATTTTCTATTTCCATTAATGTTCGGACCATCCTCATCTTTGTTGTTTTTCATACAACGTTTCGGCTGTTGCACTCTATGGCCTTCGTCAGGTAACAAAGATGAGGATGGTCCAAATATTAACGGAAATAATAATAATACCTCATCTCAAAAATTCCGAGATATACTAAGTTATTTCCTGTTTGAATTTTTGTAAGGAGGGTTGTATTAATCATTGTCTTTGGCATTGTTGGACTATTTTCTTTATCTATATGTTCATTTATTCACAATGTTTGGGCCATGTACCCTCCGTTGGGGGTTAAATTTTGGTAGGCTGAAACATTGAGAATAAATGAACGTATAGATGAAGAAAATGGTCGGACCACAGCACAGACAATGGAGGGTTATTTCCCTTATAAAGAAGCATCCATTTGCAAACATGAATGATTACAGGTGTAACAGTTTAGCATATTTTACAGTAATGGAAATTTGCCATAAATGGCTGAAGTAATATTCCTCCCTGAAAATTGCGTTTCACACCCCCAAAATGGTTCTATGCTCTAGATATTTTTCTGGGGTATGTTTTAAACTATATTTCTGCAGAGTTCCGTTAATATGGGTCTGGCTAAAAACTAATGTTCATAGTTTTGAAGTATTGAACAGATTTAAAACAGTAAAAAAAATTGATATAAAACCAAAATTTACAACAGAAAAAATTTTAAACTTGTTGAAGGCAAATGGTTTACAATATACATACATCATACATTTTAGAAATATTCTTTCTAGTGTCATCCCTAGCTACTGATTATACAGTCCATTTAGAATTTAGACTTATTTTAAATAAAGATTTCAAGCTTTTGGGTGTAGCTGAGTGGTCAAGATAATCAACTTCTAATTAAAAAGTTCTGGGATCCATTACTAATTTTTTTTTAATTCCCTCTCCAATCTATACATTTTGTCATGTGATCAAATCGTAGCTGGGATTACCTTACTACTGCTGAGAGCAGTATGAGGCAGAGATTGAGAGGGCCTTATATATAATGACCAACATTACTATCTTCAGGTTGGTAAATTTCAACCACTCGGTTATCAAAAATGGATTGTATGATTAGAACTGAATTTGACTTATCACTGGTATTCATTAAAAAAGAAGCTAACGTTTGTTATTTTCATACTGATCGTATTTACTCAAGTAAAATGCAATTTCGAATATAATGTGACTCCCATTTTTTTGTAGCTAAAAATCAGTAATATCACGATAGGTTTCCATTTTTTTTTTTTAAATCCAAGTATAATACTACCCCTCAATTTAGGCCCTGATTTTTCATTTAAAATTTTTTAAGAAATACGACTTAGATGCTATTGAAAGAATACAGAGAAGAGCCACCAAGATCATTCTGAGACTGGGGAATATATCTCACACTGAAAAATAAAAACAACTTAATCTAGAAAAGCTGGAATACAGATGAAGATGTGCTGACCTATTGGAAGTCTATAGAATCTAGAACAATATACATTGGATATTGACATTCATCGCTCAAAATGTTGACTTCATCTATCTACAGCAAAATTAGATGACACAGCTATGAACTACAAATTCAGACCTCCACAGGTGTCAGAAAAAGTTTCTTCTCAGCTAGAGTAGCCAACATATAGAATAGCCTGAGTGAAAAGACAGTCACATTGGAGACTATCAATATTTTTTTGAAATAACCATTATTCTGATATCAGTCATAAAAAATTCAAGTACAAATTTTCTTATCAGTTTAATTCCATCACAACTGAACTGAAGCTGGCTTAACAATGCAATTAAATCCTGTTGAAAAAAAAAACCTATTCCAAGTACATACAAGTACTTAAATTTATTGCATTATACACAAGCAAATATGGTAATTTTCCAATGAAAAAAAACAAAAACAAAAATTTTTTTAGAATTTTGATAAAGCATAAGAAAAATTCATGAACCATAACAGTAAGCTTTGCCTCCAGTTGTATATATATGCATTTATACATTACAAACCATATATAGATATATCTATTGGATACAAATAAAATCCTCAAATGTAACTAACACATACATATGGATAAGACCCTAGCAATCATTTACTTTCAATAACACTTTACTTATGTTATTTAACAGTAAAACTCCTAGGGAAAGGCTTGTGTGCCATCTGCAAAATAGCTTCTTCCACACAAATGAACACAATATGAAGACGCTTTCTTGTCTAAATACAAAAATCTACCATGCTATTTAGCAGTTGAAGAGAAACAGAGAGAGAGAGAGAGAGTGAATTAGTCAATGCACTTCCCCTCCATAATTACTAACCAGGTATAGCAGCAATCTGCTGCTTTTGTTGTCAGCCAAGATGCAAGGCCAGGTACAGTGACAAGCAGGAGGTATCTTCACTTGTATGCATCTACAAAGAAGATAAAGAAATATTAATCAATTGTATACAATACTGTCAAATATACATACTGATATTCTTCTCTTACATAGAAGAACATTTACAAATAGAGAACAAATATATTTCCAGAGTAGTCCAGTTTCTAAAAACAGCTTTTCAATTTTCTTAAATTCTTATTTTTCACTTATATTGGGGGTGCTCAATTTACAATAATAATCCATTGTAAAACTGACACTTTGATTTTGCTACAGTCTTGGTACAGCATTTATGATGTTTAACTTTTGGTAGAGAGGCTTAGTTGGAAAGAGAGAGAATATATGGTTAGATTTTGATTTAAAATCAAAATAAAACTGACATCCTTTTCTGCCCAATTGCTTTTGTTATACCATTCCCTTGAGACTGAAAACCCCAGTTGATCAGCACTTTGGATCTCATCGTCATGTATTGCTCTACGTAACCTTGTATTACTGTCCAAAGAGTCAGGATGGGGTAAGTAGATTAATAAAATCTTAGGTGGGAGAGAGATAAAAACATACAAAGTGGTGGCATTGTGAGACAAATGAAGCAATTTCGCTACGGTGATTCATTTTTAGGCTAAGATGGCAATATCCTTATTTTTTATCAGTTTTTTTGTAATAGAGATTTTTCATTTCAGAAAACAAGAAAGTTTTAAATCCAACAGAGTATTCAGAGCTTACTTTTAAAAAATTAACAACCCTTTAGCTATTGTCATGAAAAGATACTTGAAAATCAGAACCAGTTTCATGATAGGACCAGAAATATAAGGAGAGATTTATATCTATTCATTTTTAGATTAATAGCAATGATATTCTCACGTCAAGTTAAAAGTAAACATGTCATAAGAGATATTGAAAAAGTACCCAACCCACAAAAAAAACTCCTTCTCCCTTCTTAAGAGGGGTTGCAGAAAAGAACCTAAATTTTTCACAAGACTGAAAAAAAACAAAAAAAAAAAAACATTTGGCCTTTTCTTTTTACAATTATTAACCTAAAGAGGGGAAACTTTTGAAAAATCATTCTCTAAAAAGAAAGAATATTAAATGAAACGATTAACCATAATATTCTGACCTTTTGTAAAAACAGAGGTAGTGAATTCCCAGGAATTCAAACATATTCCATAATAATTCTCGATTAAAGTCAAATAAAAAAAAAGAAGAAAAATCACTCGGTTTTAATTTACTCAAACTTTAATCTAAAAATTGCTTAATTACTTTGATTAATTTGTTTTGTTTTTTTGATCTTCACATCAATCTGATCCTAAAGATTTAAAATACAAGAACCATTCGTTCAACCATACATCCATATCTGTGATTTCAAATTTCACAGGGATTGTAAATGAAATAGTAGTAGCATTACTAGTTGTGGTAGTAGTAGCAGGAGAGAAGGAAGAGGAAGGAGAGGATGGTACATTTGAAAATCTGGCTTTTAAAAAGCAAAAAACAAAAAAAAAAAACAATCACTAAGTTCAAAAGTGAATGAAAAATTTTCATCAATCATTTGTTCGGGAGTTTTAGTGTATGGTTATCTAATTTGATAAATGGACTTCAGATGAGTATATATAAACATTTTTAGCAATAAAGTTAGTTGGAAATCGGAATATTTAGCCGAGTTTAACCATTTTTGCAGATAGTTTCAGCTATTAATAGCAACCGATACTTGGCAACACTGTAAGAAACAAATGTTTGAAATATTATCTATTGAACCGAATAGATTTAATGACATCATCACGCCTCTTATGAATAGCAGCTAGTAAATAAAACACAAAAGCCCCTCCTTACATTTTCTGTAGCTTAACATAACAGGGACCGACCAACAGACTGACCAAAAAGCGAATAATAGAGATGTGCGGACACATCTCAAATAGAAAAGTGTAGTTCGAAAACGGTATAAAGTAAGAAAAGAACCTATGCTTTTTCACCGGGCATTTTTTCCTATACTTATTTCTTTGATTTATCTCGATATCTTCTAAAATGCTTGCTATTCAAAAAATATGTTAAAAGAAGAATACTTTTTTCAAGTTTTTTTGGTACAGGTTAAAAAATTATCTAAAACCATTCTCGAAGATGAAAGTTTTCAAATAAACATACACATCTCTAGCAGTCAGACTATGAAATTAACTTTTGGACAAACAAACCAACAAGCAATAGTGCAGACATACTGAGCAGAAGTGATATACATGTAGAGGGAGGGGGTCTCTATCTTAGTCATACAAAAATTCATGCTTTTAAAAGTAAATACGAAAGGAATATATTGATCCTTGCTTATTGATTTGCATTCCAGGAGATCATTATCAATGCAGATAGATATTAGAAATTAAATAAATAGGAGTTCTTAGAATTTTTACCAAACACTGTCAAAAAAAAGTTGAGGGGACATTTTATTAATATAGTAATACATTTAGAAATTATTCAAATGATTTAGATAGAACAGGGCTGGTAATATCATCATAAGTTATGGTTTAAGCACTCCATACTCCATCTTGCTTTCATCTGCTCCTATTTCAACCAAATAATTTGATAAAACCTGGTTGAAAAGATTCTTTTCAAGGTTATACTTGGTAGAAAAATGAAACAAAGAACACATGCACTGAGATTTTTATGGTAAAAATGGTTATTAAGGACAGTCATAAATATGCTTATCATCAGTATAATTTAGAATATTAGAACATCAAATGTTCAGCATGAAGTGTGTGTGTGTGTGTGCACGCGTATGTATATGTAGGTGCATCAATAAGTCTGCAGCCTAATTATACAACAAATATTTATTTTTCAACATTGACAAGGAAGGAGATTAATTCAGTGCCAAATATTATTCAGTGGAGATTCCTGATTAAAATTCAACAAATAACTGACAGAATATAGACTAATCTATCCAACTTTATACATATGCTAATGTTTGTTTATTTGTTTGTGCCTCTTCTCCACAAAAACTACACAGCCTATCAACCTAATATTCAGCATATAGACTGAGAAAAGGTCAACTTGGAATATAGGCTGGTGAGGTTGACCTCAGTGGACATTTGAGGTCACCAGATGTCATTTCTGGGCAATTTTCCAAGTTGTTAATCACAATTTTACACCTATAAAACTAAAATTCGGCGTAGATAGTGGCAGATTCTTCCACAGCCCAAGTAATTATGAAACGTAATTTTGAAATCAGGATCAATCATGGTTACCATATGTCATCTCTAGTCATTTCCAGCAAATTTTCCAAGTTGTTGGCCACAGTATTACATCTAAGATGCAGAAACTTTGCATGGCGAAAGTTACAGGCAATATGAGGTTGATGTTGGAGGTCACCCGAGATCATTTCTGGAAATTTTCACAAGGACGATATCTTAAGATTGCTGGCTTTTACCCGAGTTCTCCAGGCTTTTTCCCTATAGACAGCTCCATATTGATAGTTTGACAAGTCTTCCGGATACACAAACAGAGCAATGACATCATTTGTTCATTTTTTTATGCATCAGAATATTTCTTCCTTTTGAACTACTCTTTCATGTGTACAAATCATAAATGATCGTTTATTTTTTCATTGGTCGTGTTGTGTGAAAAGAAATACATCAAACAACATATTTTTCTTGTTTGTCTATATTTCAAGTTATCCCCCAGGCAATGTTGGGTATCCTTGCTATATATATATATATATATATATATATATATATATATATGTGAGTGTGTGTGTGTGGATCATACTCTTAGGGGCTTAATTGCTGGTGGGGGTTAGAATAAGCAGGAAGGTTGGAAAATCTTTCTCAACTTAAAAAAGCATTTGGAAATAGGAAGAACTATTGCCTCTGACAAACTTTATTAGGATCTGAACAAAACAAATCTATTGAAAAAGATCCATAGTAAAGATGGTGTTGGTACACGGGAAGTGAAAACGTTCAGTATTGACAAGAACAAGAAAATTCTTCTGTTTTCTAAAAATTGAGTTGAAGTATCTTTTGGTGGTACAAAAATCGCTGAAATAAGCGGATACAATTAAACTTGTTAACCAAGTTCTCCCCCTTGCAATGTTTATTAGTTGTCTTTGGATGGGAAATCTGGCAAATCTGTCCCCCCCTCCCATCTATCAGGGAGGAAGGAGTAGAAATGGTCTCTAAAATTAATTGGAGGTGGGGGTGGGTAATTAGGCACCCTAGAATATACAAAATCCAGAAGAGGAGCAAAACCAGGGTAGCTGTTTGGGAAAAGGCAAAAGTGTCTCCTCCAATTGTTGATATATAAACAGCTTACAAAGCAAATGTCTGTGAAAATGTCAACTTTATAATTTATACATGATCAGAAAAGAATCATATCAAAGTAGTACAAATTGATTATTCAGATTGTAGACATTATTATTTTTTTCTCATTAAGAAGCAGAACAATTCATGGTGAGAGTAAAGACCATTTATTAGTCAGTTAATATGGAATCTGTCAGCACAAAGAGGGAAGAATGAAAATAGTTAACTGTTTCAAATTCAAGATTCTCAATAGCTCCATCAAACAACAACAAAAAATCTATCGACATTGCATATCCACTTTATTTTACTAAGATAAATAGGTTTCAAAACAATAGTTTCCTCTCATTTGTGTGTGTGTGTGTGTGTGTGTGTGTGTGTGTACACATTTTTCAACCAGCGCACAAAGGAAATTGGTTTGTGCACAAATCCTGAGGCCAACTTACAGAGTTTTTATAGAAAAAAATATTGATTCATTGGCTCAAATTTCAAAGTGCACACATACTTTTATCACACGAGAAAAATATGCCCAGCATTAAATTTTGGGGCTCATTGTCTACTAATAATTAGAAGGGACATTGCATATCTATATGAGCTAATGATTTGAACAAAGTCAGCAATATTTTTCTCCTTACATCAACAATATCAGGTGCGATAAATATATAGCTAACCAAACAATTTTACACACTGTTAAACAATTTATTTTTACCCACAATCCACTTACTTCTTGTGCAAAGATTTCAGTGAAATAAAAGAACCTGCGTTACGACACTCTAAATGAATGTTTCAAATACTACAAAATAAAAATAGTTGGACAAGTAGGGACCTACCTATTGCCTTGCCAATGCAGAAATTGTCAGAAATCAGAAAAAAAAACTTATTACATATAAAGAATTTGCCTGTTTCTATTCGCTACG
This sequence comes from Thysanoteuthis rhombus, assembly GCA_963457665.1. Classification (NCBI taxonomy): domain Eukaryota; kingdom Metazoa; phylum Mollusca; class Cephalopoda; order Oegopsida; family Thysanoteuthidae; genus Thysanoteuthis; species Thysanoteuthis major. The sequence goes on along the minus strand of OY735215.1, from coordinate 1,378,113 downwards.
TAATGTTTTATCTAATGAAATTTATATAACTGTTACAGAAGTCTGTTTTTTTACTCAATAAAAAATCTCTTGACATTATACCTTGTTGGGGGTGATCAATTAAAAAATTTTAGAAAAGGGTGATCAATGGATAGGTTATTTCTTTCACTTTTTGTGAGGCATTGATCACTATAAAGCATGGATATACGTTGTAAATTAAACTCTCCACCTTGGGGAGAGGATTCAGAAAACTAAAGAAAAGATTTTTTTCTCAACGTAATGTTTTAATTTTTAGCCTTCTAGTTTCATTGGTGTGGCTTGTATTCATGATAGATAGCCGGCCAGAATCACTTAAAAACTGAGGAATGTTCGTGTTAAAGTCATCAAATAATCTTGAAATGATTGAACCAAGAAATTGTTTTATTCTAACAATTTTATGATTCAAGTCATAATTTAGGGGAGTTTTTATTTCAAATTTTTCTTTTTATTTGAATAAATATATGTGTGCATATTATGAATGCATAAACTATAAGCAAAATCATAAATACAAGTATAATAGATAAAAATTACAAGCTTAAAATTTATAGTTTTTAATGACCTTTTTAAATGTTGACTTGACACGAAATGACTGTGTGGGATGAGAAAGCAGCAGTTGCAAATGAATACATAACACAATGACTTACTTCATTTGACAGTATGGCTCCATAAAACATAACAGCAATTGGGTAGACTAGTAAAACATGTTAAACTTGCTGGTTACACATTTAAATACTTATCTCTAATAATAAACCTACGGAGTCTATTAAAAAAGAAAGGTTAAGTAAACATCATAAATACTTATTTCTCGGCTTGTGATAGATCATTGGAATGAAGATCACTGAGTCTAATTTTAAAACAAAAGTTGCAAAAACTAAAGACCATTCTGTGAAAGAAAAGTTGAAATAAGAAAGAAAAAAAGAAAGGGGGAAAAAATGGTCAAGGTTTATTTATTATGTATTAGAACTCAAAATAATCAAGTATTGAGTCGATGTTCCTTGTTCTTCTAAACAAGATCAGAATTAATCTCTCATAAATTCTGGGATCAAATTGTTTTATTTCAAGCCCTTTTCATGTTTGTATTGAACTCAGTACAATAACTTATGAGTAGAGCAACGGCTAACATTCTAGTCTTACAAACCACTGCTTGCAAGTTGATACAATAGTGTTTTCCTCAAGATCGTTTATCATGTTGTGAGGCCCTTTTCATTGTTCAAGTCGCAGGCAAGTGACCAAACTATCAAGTTTTATAAATACTGTATTTATTTGTGCACAATACGAGAAATTTTGTTATCAAATCTGAGCAAAAATAAGGTGGGGATTGTACTATACTCAAATATACACAGAAAATCTTTTTATACCTGTCTGAAATTAAAACCAATTGATGAGAGAGATTCAAGCAAAAATTCATCTCTAAAAACAAAATTAATCAAAAACATTTCAGTGAACGAAACATTTTTTCATTTTATTTATTTGAACTTTTCCCTCATGAGTTCAGGTACAGGTCTAGAGGCTAAAGATTGAAAGGATTAACGATAATGCAACGCAAATACCCAAGAAATAGATGAAATAAATTGAAATAATTTAAATGAAATAAATTTAAAATCTAAAAACAACGGCTTTTAATTGAGTGCACAAGAGGAACAAAGATAAGTACATTGGTTTTTCTCAAGTTATTTTATTTGATAAAATTAAAATAATCACCATTGAAACAGTACGCAACATAAAAATTTTAGTCATTTTATTGTACTGCCGTACATAAATTTGAATATCAAAACAGAGAAACACGTGGAACTACCAAAGTGTAGAGCCAAGTAAAGTACCTATGTTATACAAAAAGCTACAATTTCAACTTACAATCTAGTATGCGTATTTTACAAGAATTATGCTATACATGAAGAAATATGGCAACTTCAGTAATTGCCCATTTCTTGAGGAACACAATCATTATTTCATTCTTTCTTTCTGATCCTGACTGGTCCATAACAGCACATTTTCCATAAGACAATTCCTTGGACGATAAATAGCAAAAAAATGTATACATGTAAATGTTCGATTATAAAGCAAATACATTGCTTTCATTGAGTTTCATTGATTCATCGTGTATTAATATGTTTATCTATTAAAAAAAAAGCATATCTCTAGAAACAATGGTGGATTATCTACCACCAAATCTTGGTCAAACTCAAATAATAAACAGCCTTCAGCTTTTATATGAAAATTAATTCTTAAAAAAAAAAAACCTGATAATATAACACAGGAAAGCAAATTATATTTTATAGAGATTTTATAAAATTTATTAAAGGGGAGGCAAGTGCATTCACATGATACCCCCTCATCCCTGTTAGGTTGAAAAACAAACAAAACACTTCAAATCTAACAGAAGAAAGCAAATCATATTTTGAGATTGTAGAAAATGAAATGAGGGCACACCCCACCAGTCAAATCCTCACACAAGATTATGAAAAATGACTTGTCTCCCTTAGATTTGAAAATGCCAAAATTGACCTGTACAGCACAGTACAGTTCAGAGCTACCTATCATAAGTTCAGCCTGGGGTCATTAACATTCTATACATATTTGCAGTCCATAAGGTTATCGTCTCCATTAGATTTGAATTTGAAATGTGCTGACCTTTTTTGAGAATACTGAAATTGTCCTGACCTTAAATTAATCTTTAGAGGTTCACCAGTGATCAGCATTATATATTCTATGTTCAGAAATTTGCAGCCTGTAGGGTGCAACCATTTGGGAGTCTATAGAACAAAGTCAGAAACAAATAAACATTCATTGTTTTCATAGTATTAGCTATACCCACATGAAGGCTGCCGTCACCAGTCATCAACTTTGATGTTAAGACACTTCCTATGTATCAAATTTTCATAATTATTTCCAACTAAATAAACAAGGGAAATTATTCTATGATTAGTATTTTTCCCCAAAAGAGAAAACAAGTTTCTTCTCACTTTTCACCCCCCCCCCCAGGAAAAAGTCTTCCTCCTCAATTTTGATCAACAGAAGGAAAAGAAGTATTGAGCTCAGGTAAGAGAACATTTTCAAAGATCAGAAAAAAAATTTTTTTATAAGTATCAAAAGGTGAACTCAAGTAAAAATCAACTTCCCCAAAAAGTGTTATCAGAATATAAGGTTAGATGAAAAATTAAATTGAAAAAAAAAAAAAAGCTATCAGGATATGAGTCAGCTTTCAGAATAATGTGTGATCAGAATATGAGGTTAGGTACAAAATCAACTTCAAAAAATATGCTATTAAAATATAAACTGACTAAGTTGTTTTTTACACCAACTTTCTTGAAAAAAAAAACAAAAAAAAAAAACCTTCAAAATGGAAGTGTAAAATTAAATTTTTTTACTAGATAATTTTGACCATATAATCAGGGTCCAGTTCCGCATTATATTTGTATAGTAAACGGAATCCCCCCCCCCCCGATAAAAAGTACAGAATCTTGTTTGTAGAGTCCCGTTTTCCTTATAGTATATCTATATAAAGATTAAAATTCTATTGATCTGTTCCTGGAGTCATTAACTCACCTTTGTGGTTATGGCTGCCAACTCATTTCCTTTTCTTTCTCTAAAGCTCTTGACTCTTCCAGTTAAAGGAAGTAGGATTCATGACTGCACATTAATAAGTAAGCCAGGCACTAAACATAGTTTTATATAAATAGTCAATCTACATATCTTCTAATCCTATAACTTCAGTAGCCTATGCGCTCCAGGCAATGTCGGTAAGTATTGTTATATTGCCTCGTGTAAGCATTTATCATTTTGCCTCTTGTGTGAGTATTTTGAATGCATTGCCTTCTAAATGTTTATTGTCTTGTATATACATTTGCTGTCTTGTGTACGCACATATTACATTACGGCCATTTTATTTTATTTTTCTGTTCGACCTCTCTCTCAATTAATCAACAGATGCTATTTCACATATTCACTGAACTGAAAGTGTTCGTTCTGGCTGCCAAGACTTCATATATCAATTAAGGATAGTACAACCACTGTACACCAAAAACATATTGTGTCCAACTCTGCTGATGGATTCAGGATCTCTGTGCATCTATATATATTTTTTTAAAAATCAGCTCCTCTTCTAGTCTCTGATTCATTCCCACTATCTACTTGACATCCAGACCCGACAGAGCAGACATGGAGAGCTTAGCCTCTACCAACATATTTACCTTTTATCTAGCTTTGACTCCTTTCTCCAATGAGATGTTGTCATAGGGATTCTGAATAAAAATTTAACGGATACATGGACACACAAAATGGCCATTATCCTATCATATCAAAAGCGTTTGTTGAGTTGATAATATTTTTGTAAGAGAAACCTGTGAAATATATTTCTTAGAAGCATTTTTAATTTAAATTTAGACACAAAAAATGAAAATTATAAAAAAACACAGGTCATTATTTCACACTTATGTTAACTGGCAACTAACAGCAGCAACCATGATATCATTTATCAGTTAGGATATCATTCTAATGATAGCAAACATACTTTATGGTTTTCCCTATGAAATGATAGTACAACAAAGATATTCAGTATGTAGCTGATGTTTCTTAGAATGGTTTCCAATATCTTTTAATAGAGAGTGAGAAAGACAGAAGTAAACAAGAGATTTGAATAAAACTGGTTTCCATGAGAAGCTAAAAAACAGTTACCAAAACAGTTTGTTCCCTAATTAAATAACATTTTAAAGCCGATAAAAATTGATAACCAATTTACAAAAGAAAGGTTTCAATTAATTTTTTTTGATCATTCCAATAATTCAGATGCAGGCTCTCTTTTCTAAAAAATTTTCAAATAATCTTATGAACAGGGTTTTTAAAAGTATTTTGTATGCTTAGCTTTTAAAACAGTCTTATTACTAATGGGATTTATGCTTATGATTTTCTCATGAGATACATGGTTTATTGTAAATTCATTTACTCATAGAGTATATACATGAAAATAAACTATTGTAATCCATTTACATGAATAAATCAAATTTTGAAATTTAGATGCAGGATATCAGGAGTCTTTTCTCTTTGAGTGTGGTTATATATATATATATATATATATATGAACACACATCAGATTAAAAAATGAATCCATCAAAATTAAAACAGTTATTTGTGGTGAATTTTTTTAAAATCAGAATTTTGGGGATTCAAACTTTATCAATTCCAATAATTTTAAGATAATGCATTGCCAAATTTAAAGAAAATCAGTTCAACAACTTCAAAAATGATTGTATTGCTTACACAGATATTAATAAATTTTTATGTCCCCTTTCTCTTGTATATCTTATTAATCACTGCTACCCACAACAGATTGGTTTAAACACTGTTTATTGATGTATTCAGACATTTAGATGTATGTATCTATTTATCAATGTATCTGGATTTTGCCCAGCCATAACCAATCATAGTAGGAACTTGAAATCTTCCATGAACACTCAACTCACAAAATGAATAAGAAAAATACATTTCTGATATTTTTTTTTCCTTTACCAAAAAAATGGATAGTATTAAATGACACTGAAATCATTCTCACATCCAAAAACAGGTTTCACAGATTCAGCTTATCATGAATTTTGGAGAGTCTGAATAGGTAACTGATGACACTTGACATGATCTTTCTCTTATTACCGAAATGAGTTGTATATTTTAGGATATTCTTACTGAAAATAAAACTAAAAAAGAAAGATTGGGGAGATAATCTCGTTTTTTTTTTGTTTAATTTAAGCATACACGCTCTATAAAGTTATTTTGGAGTCCGACAATAAGACGAAACAGTAAACTTGAGAAACTATAGTATCAATTTTTTCAGTCAACATTTTCACTGAAGTGTTAATTGTACAACAAACAATGAATTCTCACTAGCTATGAGTCATAACACAGGATACCATTCTATGCCAAACCACACCAACAAGCTTAGTCAGGTTCTTATTGGACGGGGGGATGAACAGTGACTAATACATGCATGCAGACAAAATAGTGGACATTGTGGTCAGTTTTTGTAATGTTGTTCAGTCGAGCACAACATTATTAAATATTAAATGGCTCTTTGTTCAACCATGCTTCCTGTGAGATGAAACGATGTTTTTTTAACAGTAATTTAATAAAAATCAGGAATAAACAGAAAATCAGTTTTATTTAATGGACACAAACAAGCAGGCATAAAATGTTACTTTGAGAAGCATACAGTAACAAATGAAAATTCATAAAATGATAAGAGAATGCTCTAATTGACAAAGGGCAACCCAGCAGAGAGAGATGAAATTTCTAGTCAAGCAAGACTCTTTGTATCTCTCTTAATGTTTTCATCTATGTTATTATCATCTCTCCGATACTATTCATTAAAGCAGATTTTCAAGATTTCTGTTTGTGTGTTTGTATACATGTTATTGTTATACAGCAAAGCTCTAATTTGAACAAAACAAATCCAGGTGATTTGCAACTGTTACATTATGTTTTAGGTGTGGCAGTTCTATTTATGATGTAATTATTATTATCATAACTTATTTTGTGTCTGCCAGCTGTGACATCATAAGAGAACATATATTCTGATCCTACTTTTGAAAGTTGGCTTTTCTCCTGACCTCATATTCTGATCAGACTAGTTTATTTTAATCTGATCTCAATTTTTTTTTCACTTGACCCTATATCATTCTTTTTTCAAGTCATTTTTTCTACCTGATCTCATATTCTGATTACACTCTTTTTGAAAGTTGTTTCATTACCAGACCGACCTCATATTCTGATTACTTCTTTTTTTGTTTTTAAATTGGGGGTCACAAGCAGCGCAAAACATTTTTCTCCTTTTGGAGGATAAGAGTGAGGGGGAGCTTTTTCCCCCCTATTAGGGATCAAAAGTGAGGGGGAACTTTTTTGCTCCTTTTTAGGTGTCAAGAATGAAGAGAAATTCACAATATAAAATTTCTTTTGGTGGTGGGTTCTATTCATGTAGTAACTATTCTGCTGAACTGGACCCTTATCTTCTATCCATTATAGAAAACTAAGGCTTTGAAGTATTTCAGTTACTTCCCTTCACTTCATTGAGAAATCATTTTTCCCAATCAAAATTTGGGGGGAGGGGCGATTTAAAAGGTAACTATACTGATGAACTGGACTCTTACTTTCTGTCACATGAAAGGTCAAGAAAAAGGAGAGAAAAAGAGACAGAATAGAAAAGCTGTCTTCAGAAGAAGGAGGTGAGGATGAAGAATGAGAGGGAAACACAAATTCTATGAATAATTGTTGACAGCTTATTGACAAGCTTTAAAAAAAATACTAGTTGAAAGCATGATTAAACGTTGACTTGAAATTAAACTTAAACTTCATTTGACGAAAGAATAACAATAACGAACACCTGAAAATCTGGATGAGGGCTCTACCTGAATTGTGCCTAGAATGACTCTTCCAATTTGTAAATAAAAAAAGCAAAAACCCAAAGCCTTTAATTCAACCTCAGGCTTTTCAAACTTACAAAAAAAAAAAAAAAGCTTCTATTGAAAAAACAAAACAAAAAAAAAAACACACCAAAAATACTTCCAACACATTATTCTTTGATTATATTTACTTAATCATATTGTTGCACAATAATTAACGAAATTGGGAATTAGGCAGAGTGATTGAGTTACTACAGCTACTACTACAAAAGAAAATGATTTAAATGTTCAATGTTCATCAGGAATTTATGTATAAAACTAAGATGATTTTTATTCTATTTTGTGGCGTTGATATTACTTCTGAATATTTTCCCAGTTCAATATTTTCAAAGAAAAAAATTGATTCATTTTTATTGAATGAAAAGAAAACACTGCATTGATGTTGTACAAGTAAATAAAATAATGCAAGACAGTTTATACTTTTTAACGTATCGGTTCATTCAACAAATATTTCTGAAAAGAAATAGAATGTTGGGAGTCATGAATTGATATTTTATGTTGATTTAGAGAATAATTTTCATCTAATCTTCATTTAAGTACAGCCAACAAATGTAAAATGCACAGTAATTCTGGTTCAATGCACGTGAACCCTTCCTCTTATGATGGGCCCTGGCACACACCTGGACAAATATATTTGTACGCTTGGAGGCCATATGTGGTTCCCCAACCAAAACACCCAAATGAAAGCACAAAAAAAAACAAAACAAACTTCACACAACTAAAATATCAAAGAGAAGCTTCAGTGCCATACAACGGGGGAAGGAATTGGCCCCTTTCATCATTACATTTACATTGTAAATAGAAACCCCTCGTAAAACATAGAAAAATATTTGTTTCTAAAAATAAAAAGCTAATGATGCTTACGATGAGCGTCGAGACCAGCGATGTGTGTCTGTTCGTCATTGCATCAATCAGTCATTAGCAGTGGTAAGTAGCAATAAATTAAATAATTTATATAAATTAAACTACTTGTTTGTGGCCGGATTCAGCTCAGATTCTAACATTTTATGACCTGTAAAGCTCTCAAAAAAATTTCAACTCTTAAAAATGCGTACTTCAGTTGTGTGACTAAAGTGCAAAATTACCAAACGCACTTGAATATTGTAACGTTTGATAAAAGTTATTTTATTAAGTGTTACAAGATCTGTATCGATGCTTAAATTCTTGTCTTAATTTCCTCCTCCTACTTTCCCAATCCACTAAATAAATGATTAAATGATCATTCTGTACAGTTACATCAATCAGTTGTTTTTGTCTGATTGTGAAAGGGAGGAGTCAAAAGTTATTTACAGAATTTCAATTTTGTGAGGAGGCTGTGCCCCGACCCCCTGCAAAATTCAAAGGATTACTGTAAAAGATATAAGGTAACCAATGAATTAATGTATAATAAAACTCAACCAAATAGGTCAAAGACTGATTTAGATGGAAATTCTTGTTACAGCAGACAAACCAAAACAATTTTGTAAACAGGGTATGCCATAAAGATTTACCCATCATGTACTTATAACTCATAACCTTGGGGTTTGACCTTTGAGTTTGAAATTTTGCACAGAGAATTCCTAATGTTTGTTCTATGTTTACAGTTACATTTGTCTATTCTAGACAGGTATCAAGTATGGTGTCAAACTGAATGTGACCAAATTCAGCCTTGAAGAACAGCTATCAAATGATGAAAGAGCTAAATGTTAGCTGAAAGACAATTCATAACATCGGAAAACTTTCAATGAGACTGGCACAAACTTAAGCAGGCCAATCCGTTGCAGAAATCACTCAGTCCAAGCCAGAATGGTCATAAAAGCTGTGGAGAAGTGAGTGAAAAGAAATCCAGCATAGGAAAAACTACGGAAGAGCTGAGAATATCAGAAAAGTCATTGTGAAAGAGGATTCAAAACTGAAGGCGGATAAAATGCAATGTCAACATTTGATTTCAGGAATCTCAGAGCAGAAATTACTCGGCAGAGGGAAGAAAATGTTAGATGAAATTCAGAATGCTGCTGAGAAAGTCTTTTTTTCTGGTCAGGAGAAGAAGATTTTCACAGTGCAGGCTGTGACAAATTCCTTCCTGGAGGCAACAGAGCCCATTTTCATTGCCAGAAAGAAGCCTGTTGGAGTGATGGTGTGGGCTGCAGTTGCATCACAAGGGATATTGAAAAAGGCGTGGTGCTAAGAACATTTCAACAGTCTTTGGGACAAGTACATTTGGCCTCCTCCAAGCTTAGACCTCAATCTCATAGATTTTGCCATCTGGTTCATTTACCCGAGTGATGTTTCAAAGAACTCCTATCGCAATGTTGCAGCACCAAAGTAAATTCCAGTCCAATTTGGATGAAGAAATGTTGCAGCGCTCTTGCAAGTCAGTTACTTCTCTTCTAAAGGCCACGATCAGAGCAGGGGGGGGGGATCATATCTAAAAATAGCTGTTTATATGGACTCATTATAAACAGTGGAATATATGTGCCATGTACTATAAACCTACCACTATTCAATTTTTAATAAATTTGAAAAACTGATTGGTAAGTCTTTATGACATACCATATATATATATATATATATATATATATATATATGTATATATTATATATATATATATTTATATATACGGAACGTCAACAAAAGTGGAATGTAAAGAATGAGAATAAGTCCCAGAAACACTTGCTATCCCAGTCAATAATTAAACAACCATGGCGTCAAAATTCAAAGTCATGTGAAAAATTCCATCGAAGAACTAATAAGGTCAAAATTAATTCTATTTATGACATCACTAGTGTTTTTGATTGGAAAACATCTGAAATAAAGTTTTTGAAAAAACATCTTGTAATATGTCAATTCTGGAGAATACAGATGTTATTAATTAACCCATCAAAACAAGGTCAACAACAACAAAAAAAAAAGGTTTCATTCTAATAGAGTACTGATGCCAATTTTCAAGTCTGCAGACAAAATGGTAAAAGAGCTGAAATACAAAAACATAAATATAAAAAGGGATAGAATCCTTTACCACTTTTGGTAGCACCATAGTCAAGTGATCAGTATACAATTAACAAACAAAAGATTTCTAACTAATCATCACATTATCTACACTAAGACAAATCTTATCAAATCATATTGCAGGTTTTATTAGACCAATTTCTCCAAAAATGAGTGTTTGGGATCTTAATTTGGAAATAAACTTTTTCAAAAAAAATGAACAACAATGCTGGATTGATGAGAATTTGAGTATAAATGCAAAGATGACCAACAACAAGCAGAAAAAAGATTTGAATTCTTTTAACCACCAAAAATGTATTCCTCTTCATGTAAAATAGTTTTATTTGCACATCAAACTTCATATAACATCAGTGTAATGTAATGAGAGAATAAAACACTTCTATAATGTAACAACATCGAATAATCATACATAATGTACTAGAAATGGGTGTTGACTATGTGTTTTTGTTCATTTTCATTAAAAGTCTCTTTTTTTCTTTAAGTATGGAAGGCCAGAGGTCAACTCAAAGACTTGGCCGTTTTTTTTTGTTTTATTTTTTTTACTAATTGAAAGAGTCATTCTAGACACGATTCGGACACAGCCCTTATCAAGTCTTTCAATTACTGTTTTATGCTTTCTTCAGTTTGAGTGTAAATTCAAGTTTAAGTTCAATTACGTTTTTGACAACCATTATTTTAAATAGGTGAGGAAAAGCTTTTGATCTCCCCCTTTCAATAAACTGCCAATACCCATTATTGATGTTTTGTCCTTAAATTTTAAACACTAATAAATTAAAACATCCCGATTCTGCGTTATAATTATCAAAAATTCATTTTCTTTTTTCAAACAAATAAGTGGATAAGAGAAGAAAAAAAAAATGAATTTTTTTTTTAAATTACGGTTTTAAGATAGGGTGCCGAAATCGGCAGGGATGCCGACATTATACGCTCGTGTGTAATTGTCCGCACGATATCTCCCAAAGTCTTCAAATTTTGAGGAAGGGTGGGCAATAGGCTACGGGAAAGCTGATTGAATTTCAGGGCGGATCCATGAACAATTACTTCCCGTCGGCAGAGGTATGCACTCTCTAAATGCTTCCAAGTCGTATTTTTGAGACGTCGATTTTCTACAATTAAACTTCACAGAACGTCATCAGTCAGTTTGTTAAGAGAAACAATCGGCTAATAATCACCAGAATGTCTCTTTAGACTCGTTTTCTGACTTTTCGACAAAAAAAAAAAATAAATAAAAAATTATGCATTGCATTATTTAATTTGTGTCGAATAAAGTCAGTAAAAAATCTTGGATGTTAGAAAAAAAAACAAAACAAAAAAAAAACGACTCCCAAATTAATGTGAAGTTTTAGAAAAGGTCAAATCAGGTCAACTTGGAGTTTTATTCATGCATGCGTGAAAACAGTAAGACTCAATCAGAAACACAATTAATCGTAAATAAAACCACAATTGACTGTAATTTACCTAGGCGTTATTTTCAGCAAATAACACGTGGCTACCTGTTTTCACGACAAAGTTACTAGAGTCCCTTGAGATAATCAAGTTTCAGCTTTTACATACTTTAAATCTTCAGAAGTCAATGAGAAATTTTATTCGGACTAATATACTACACTTCAAACAACTCTCAATAATAAAAGAAAATTCAAACCGCAAAAACCACTCTAAGTATTGTCACACACATTATAGATATATTTATTATTATTTTTATCACCTGAAAAAGTTGTTTACAATGATTATCACATTGTAAAAAAAATGATTTTTTGTTGTTTTTTTTTTAAGACTATGTGCAAAATAGTGCAATATGGATGAGTATTGAACAGATGATGTCGTGGCACATACTGGTGAAATTTATTTCATTTCAGTAGAACAAATCTGGCACAAGGAAGGAGAGTTATTATATAAACCATCGAAGAACTCAGAAATGGTTAATTTTTTTTCAACTATTCACCTTCGTTTGTCACCAAGAACCAATAGTTCAGTGGTAAGAATGGCCGGGAGTTCGATTCCCACCAGGAAATTATTTTTTATTCAGATCTGCGCTATTGATTTATTTACTCACTGAAGGGAACCCAGCCTGAGTTGATTTGCGATAAAAAGTAGCAACAATTGAGATGAAAGTAAGTAATAGCAAAAAAATTATCAAAAATGAACTTCGTCTAACAAAATAAGATCAAAATAATTGGTTTATTAAACCCTAACCATCTCGTTAATGAACAGCATGTGCGACCGGTAAACAAAAGTTAACTTTTTCAAATAAAATGAAACAAAAGTTTTGGCCAGCGTAAAAATGAGAAGTAGTAGAAGTTTTCACGATTGCAAAATCTGCAATATCGACAAAGTTTGAGGACATTACAGATTTTACAAAAAAAAAATTCAATTTTCTTTTTCACCTTTCAACTGGTTATTTTCTCGTACTTTAAATTCCTAAAGGAGAAACAATTCAAAATAACTTTGACACTTCAACGAGTTTGCACACATCGTAATTATTTTAGACACTTTTAATAATTGACCTAACAGAAAAACGTTTCATAAAATTTTCAACTCTTTGGTGAAACTCATCATTGTATCTTCATTCCTAGCACAGAGAGCGAAAAATCACTTTTCATCTCCATGGTAAATCTACTTTACAAAAACGAACTTTTTCAAAAGAATTAAGTTTATTCGCTGCATTTCGATGTGCAACCGTTAAAAATCGAGGGTTGAAAACATTTTTAAAAGCAAGCTAAAAAGCCAACTTTTCAACGAAATGAAATAACCAATATCATCATTCGAAATAAATTTATTAGAGAGAAAATTGTTTAGGGTCCATTAATCAATGTCAGAAATTGAAAAATAAAAAAGTTGGTAGTATCACTTAGTTATAGATCCATTCTTGTTTCAATTAGCCTATCTTAAGGAGTTAAATGATTATCTCCAATTTAGATCAGTCAATTAAATCAATGGGTAAAAGTAGTGCTGGTTAATACACCAGCAGTCCCTATCCGGGTTTCACGAGGAATTCGTCAACAATTCATCACCGATTACAATTGATAACACAGTTCATCTACAGATATAATTTACCGACAAAGTATATATATATAAAAAAAAGGGTAGTTCAACAGATGCACATCCATCCACACATACAAGTGTTTGTGTATGCTTGTGTGCGTGAATATTTGTATGCGTGTATGCAGATATTAATTTTATTTCTAGATTAATTATTGCTCACTGTAGATAAATTATCCTAGGTAAATTGTAACCTGTAGATTAATTGTAGAAATATTGGTGTAGACAAATTCGCCAGACACCGGGCTTCACAAATCACAAGTTTCTGACTTGGCTAGTTATTCGAATTCGAGGTTTGCAATAAAGACGTAGAGGCGACGAACACCCGTAGTGGCGTCACTCACTTCGTCATACGTTATCAATAGGTGGGAACAAATAAACTGGACTACTGTAGTTAAATGCTTGATCAGCGATCTAAAACAAGGAACAGAATTTCTGTTTTTTTTTGTTGTTGCAATATGCGTTAAATTGCATGTTCACGACTATTACTCAATTATCAAAATAGATATTAGGTAGGGATGGGCCTTTTCTGTTTGTTACACAGGTATAAATTATATATTCAGCGGAGTGAAGCGATATTCGTGCTCCGTTAACGTTGAAGTGAGAATAATTCATAGCCAAGTTAGTTTAAAGTTAGAGATCTGCTTGTTATAATGTATGGTTGACGCCTTAACCTTTTTTTTATGCCGACAGTAAAGTTTCAAAATTTTGAGTTATAGCTCAACACTGAATTCAGAAGAAAATATTCAAATAATCCCCGATTCAAAGCCTTTACGACGAATTTGAAGTTTTGGGTTCTAAAGTCAATGACATTCCAGACTTGACGTTGTTGATAGATAAAGACACAAAGAAGGATGAAGAAAAGTTACACTTAAACACTGAGGGAGAGGGTCCGATAAATTAAAATTTTACAGAATCAATGCATGGGAAAAAAATAACTGGGGAGGGACACAAGTCAGGTGTTTTTTTGATGTTGTTTTTTTTTTGATAGTACAACATTTTTAATTTTCAAAGTAGTTGCAAAAATAAATTAGAAGCCACTGCTCAACTAAGAACTGACTCAGACTGGACTGATTTTGATTTTCGGATGATTGTAGCTTGCACCAAATACATTGTAAGATCTTTTTAGACACTTTCTTTAGTTTCACAGTGTTTTTGATCGAAAAAGAAAACATAAAAATTCTCTATTCCAGTGACACGGGGAAAATTAAGAGTTAGAGATAGGGTTAGCTTAGGGTTAGGCCAGGGTCAAAGTGTTGCATGTACCGTTCTACGCAGAATATTTCGAGGCGTTAACGCTCACACACACCAAATCTTCTGATCTAACATTTAACACAAGAAGTTTTTTCGTAACCTTAAAAATATTGGGGATATGGAGATTTTTTTTTTTCAATAACTATCTTTGCCCAGTTTTCATTTTCCCTTCTTGACAACTCACTTAACATCTGCGACAGGCAAAACAAAAATAAATATTTTTTTAATAAAACTACTGTTTTATACTCCTGCATACGAATAGCAGAGATGAGTGAGGCTAAAAAGAAGAAACCAAAGACCTTCATCATTTGAAAGTAAGTTGTCCAAAAGTCTTAATTTCTGATCGACACGTGTTTTTGTTGGTTACTAAAAGTCGATTAAGACAGTGAATAAACAGGAATTAAAATAATCCCAGGAAAAAATTGGAAACCTTGGAAGAGTCTTATCAAATTATATTGAAAAGGGATCGTTCTTCCGAATGAAAGCAACAACAACAAACAGGAAGACGATCATGGATACCTTAATTTAAAAAAATAAATCAACAATCGAACTGCTTAAGACACACTTCCAATAATTTCAAAACATGTCCAAGGAGTTACCTAAAGTCATAAATCAACTGAGAAGCCTAAAAATTCACCTTAAAACTTTGCAAACGAATAAACAGCAAGTCAAACTAATACTATAACAGTCTTGTCAACTGCAATAAGCAAAATAAGCCAGAAAGAAAAACATCAATTCACTTTAGAAAGAGAAAAAAAACACGTATTTTGTGTGATACGAGTCGTTCTTCGGTCTGTCTACGTTTATATAGGAATTGTAAATAAATATGAGGGGGCCAAAAAAAAGGCAAAGAAGGATATCGCTAACATTATTCAAAAAAAGTTGATGAATAAATATATTAATACGGTTTCTTACCTATATTGATTAGGGAAATTGCTGCAGAGCATAAAAAAGGACCAGGAGAAGAGACCAAACTAGCCATCCACCTTGCTACCAGAAAAAAGTTGATGAGACCAAAACAGGAAGTTTACAGGCGAATAGCAACGAAAACGTTGAAGAGTTCCACACTTTTTTTTTTTTTTACGGGAAACATATAATAAATAAACTAGGTTCTTGTAGCATTTAGTAGTCTGCGGAGATCGACATGGTTTCGTTTTATTGTTACAATACTATGATTAATTGAAAATCAGCTGGTATTTTGGTAGTTGGCAACTAACTACCAGTTGCCTTGTTATCATTTTTTTTTGCACGCATGGCACGCTGGAGATGAGATGTGTTATTTATAAACTTTGATATCACCGGACTGTACTGCTGTATCTCAAATTCTTAATAGATTTCCTCTTCTTCGCCACTGAATAGAGAGCGCTTAAAAATAAAGATGTAGATTTTCATCCGAGGCTTTTTTTCTTTATATACCAGACAACACAATTCACTGTAACAATTTCTTTGAGAAATTAAAAAAAAATACGAAAGACGACCAATGCCTGAAGTCTACTAAGATAGATGTTCATGAATGAAGCCAGCTGCTTAAAAACTCATAATGAATGATGAAAATATAATTTATCGGCGATATTCCGTTCTATGTGGGTAAATTCAAGAAATAAAAGGGAAGATATTCCCGTTTTATGAAATCGGTGTTTATTTTGCTTAAATTGTTTCAATTAATAATTCTGTTTACGCTTTTTATTGTTTTTCCCACATTTACTCCTTTACAAATAACCTCAAAACTGTTATCCCAAATAAATTTCTTTTCAAATTCACTTACTAACTCTTTTCTGTGTCAGATTTGCATAGTCGACCAACTCAAAATTATTAGGCCACCAGACACATAAGAGAAGCATCAACCGCAGAAGGACTGATTACCTGACTATACTAGGTAACTAATGCCCTCGTTGAGTTAAACGTATTTCATTATGCGAGCATTAGCATTAGCATAGAGTGCGTAGGTCGTCTTGGAGCTCCAATTTTTATTACTGCTTACTGTGATACCACTACCAGCAGCTCTACTGACTCAGCATAATCATCTTCTGTGTGTTATACATCGTGTGACTGTTGGAGTCGAATTTTTGCAGTCTATTTGCTCATGAATTTTATTTAGTGGATTTGACACTTTAATCTGTTGTTAACAATTTAGATAAGATTTTCGTGATTAGTTATCTTTTTTTAATTATTTTTAGAACGCTTATCATTACCTCATCTTTTGGAATTTGACAGATGTAGACTGCTAGCAACCTGTTGTATTCACTGTGGGAGTAGCTTCCCCTTATTTCTTAAATTAACCGACATTAAACAAAAGAATTGATCACACACAACAACTTGATGAATTTGTATGCGTCATCCCTTTTCAGCAACTTCAAGCAACTCTTATTTCAGTTGGCGTGGATGATAAATTGATTTTTTTCCTTCAAACTATTGTCCATTACATACCAGATTGGGGACAAGGAGTGTTGTTTGTTTATTTTTTGTTATTGACAGTATTTACTTTCAAGGATGAAGTAAACTTTGATATCATGTCCCCGACTGATATAAGCTTCTTCAGAAAATTCCATTTTGGTTAATAATTTGCCAGGACTATGGCACACATTCTTCTTTTCTTTTCATTTTTTCAACTACTACAAATATCTTAAATCAACAAATGGTATTGTTTCATAGGATTTAGGTGGGGAAGACTAATTGTGGAACAAAGAGGATCTATCGTATGGTGCCAGATGGAGAACTGGGTTGCCGTTTTGGCCATTGCCAAATTTAATGAATTTGGCCTTTTTGAAAATCATTTTCCCATTTTCTTTTTTCACAAGTAATTTACCTTTTTTTTTTTTCATAGGGAAGTTTTCGTGCTTTCAGACCATAAAATCTCCTCAAGAAATTTGTCAGTTTAAAAAAGTTGATTTTTTAAGGTTTTGCGGAGGTTCTATTAGCAACTGTAATGATAAATTGGATCCTCACCTTCCAACATTTGTACGGGAGTATGACTTTGAGGTATTCAGTTACTTCCTTTGTAAATGTTGTAAAATTTTTTGTATGCTCATTCATTGTTTGTTGATACATTGTATCAGTACTTGGCTAATTGCTGGATAATGGAGATAAAACTCATGAAAACCTTTGTAAATATAAATATAGAGAATATATCTTTAAAAGGTGTAATTTTGATCAGAAACCCCAAATAAAGACAACTCCCATTGGTACATTATGTATCTCCATCTGGCTCCGTTCAGCAAATCCTCTCCACTCAGTGATTAGTCTCACCGATATTTAGTTGCTTGACATGAGTGTAGCATATGCTTATAGTTTCAGTGTTCAGTCAATGACAAAATCAATAACTAGTCAATTTTCATCCTTATGACTTTATTTTGGTCTCAGTGAACAATAACATAATAGTAAAGTTGCTGAAAAACAGAAATCAATCTTTATAGTGGGGCAGCTAAGTGCAAAATCGTTCAGATGGTGATACTAGCATGAAATTTTATGTGAATCACCTTTGGGCTGCTTATTATTGTTAGCCAAATGAATATACAATATGGCTACCTTTTCTCAAAACGGCTGCCAAATTATGGCTACTGAATACAATTGTCTTCATAAAATCAAAACAAACTGTCCAAAATAAGTATTTGAGGTGTCATTTCCCAAATTTTGAAACTGAAACTATTTTTGCAACATCTGGATTCGTAGGATGGATTTTTTCATCAAGTTTGGAAAGTTTGAGTCATCTTATATCTCAGTTGTCTGATATTTTACTTAATGATTCAGTTTCCATGGTAATTAGACATCTGGATGCATTATTGTATATTTATTGAACCTTAGAACTGGTACGAACAGCTACATAGTGCTGCTCAGGCCAAACTGATAGCATTTATATCTTCCATGGCATTCAGTCTTACATCTGCATTTTGTCAGCTGTTGGCAACACTTCACAATAGGTTAGAGACTTGTCCAGCAGACCTTCCAATCCTTATTTGGTCTATACCCCGGTCACTCGGATTCAAGCACGAGTCTGCCTATCAATGTCATCAATGTTTGGTGAATGTTGGCTCGGTTTCAAGAAGATGACTGTGGCCTGATCATACAGATTCCGACTGTCCCAAGCAGACTTCTTTCTTTTGTTTCAAAATGCTCACAGTCCATCTTAACCACTAGAAGCATTGAAGAACAAGATTCCTCTTGTTCTTTCTGGCCCTGAGCAGACCCTACGAAGGGGATTCATTTCAAACTCCATTCTTGACCGAAAGTAATCTACATTTTTGCAACACTCAACTCTTTCATGGATAGTAAACATGTACTGCTATTTCAATCAAATCTGCATCATTTATTTTAATCATTAATATCTTGTTGCAATTTAGGATTGAATCTTTTACACATACAAACATTGATATATGTGCCTCTTCATGAATACAAGAAGATACCTTGTTTAGATACACTGCTTGATTGGACTGTGCATTGTAACCTTTAGTCATAATGATCACATTTAGTATTTGGACATCAGCAATTTTGTCCGCTAGAAAATGAAAGCGCTCCGTTTTGTTGATGTTGTCTCACAGAAAGTTGTGTGAATTATTGGGTGTTTTGATGAAGTCTGTCAACCTTCTTCTCATTCTCTGAACTTGCTTTGTTCTTATCTTCAGACTAGATGGAATGTAAATGTCAAAAACTATATCTGAGCGCTGTTTAACAGTGGTTAGCTTTTCTACTATCTAAAGAAAAACCTTTTGAGCCTGATCTTCATTATGTTGAGCTTCATTCTCTGCATCTGATGTTCTCATACTCCTGAATGAGCTAGCTCACTTTAGGCCCAGCAACCACCCATCTTTTTTGTGCTGTTGAATATCCAGTTAGGCCAATGGCTCCTCCATTGCCCTTTATAATAGCATTTGCCTATTCACTTGGTCTATTGCCATGGTGGATGAGAGTTTCCTGCAAAGAATTCTTTCACCCCATCTGGGGATTGCTTTTCAAGTGATAGCATATCTTTTGAAGTGTATAAAAAGTTAATGAGCATAATTAAGATTGGTTTGGGCAAAGAAATAAGGTATCAGCTCTCTGAGAGCTTCAATAGAGTAGAAACCAAAATTTGCATAGAAATAGACTATTCCATTGTCAACGCCAGATACCAAAATTGAAACTGGGGACTTGCTGTATGGGCATTCCAGACCAGTCTTCCAGTTTCAACAAATTAATTGACTTCTCAACATTGGAGACCGACAAGGAGGGATCTGCTGCTTGAGATGCAACACCATACTCAATGAGAACACTTGTTCACCAACTGCCCTGAAGTAGTGTTCTCATGGACCTCAAGACAGCCATGTAGACCACAAAACATGAGGACAAAGTTCTCTTCACCATATAACCTTGGCCACTGTCACTGATTCTGCTTAGTTCCTGTAGAAATTGTCTGATAGGCTATTATGACAGGTATTTGTCTTCATTAAGGAAATTCACTGTTTCCTCAATTTTTGCCATCATATATTTCATTGTTGCAACAGAATGAGTTTCATCTCTAAGTAGAGGCATCAAGGATGTAATGAGAATTTTTCTTCTTTATGCATAGTAGCAGGACCATGTCACATGTACAGTCATTCACTTCTTCAGTGGATGTCATCTTCTCAAGCCGTTCATATTCATATGTCAAGACTATTTCTATTCAATTTATGCCTCACAGTAAAGTCCCAGAAGATCAGAACACTGCAATCATAATGCTGTTGTATAAAAATGGAAATCTGAAAGACCTCAACAGTTACAGGCCAATAAGCCTACTCATCTGTATTAACAAACTCTTTCCCAAAGTGACCCCCAACCAAATCGCCAAAACACTGTATGGAAACCAACCACGGGAACAAACTGGCTTCAGAAAAAAACTACTCAAGCATCAACTGTCCCCATTCAGTAAATCAACTAAAAGAGAAAGTAGCCGAATAAAAAATGCCACTTGCTGTAGTAACTGTTGACTTTAAAAAATCCTTTGACTTGGTGGAAATCCCCAAAGTCATTGACGCTATCCTCCAACAAGGCATAGACCCTGTATATGTAGGAGTGTTGTAACATCTCTATTGAAACAGCAGTTCCTTCATCAGGCTACGTAAAAACCCAGAGCCTTTTCAAGTACAAAAAGAGTGAGATAAGGTGATACCAGCTCATCCAAACTCTTCATGGCCTGCCTTGAGATGATCTCTTGAAACCTAGACTTGGAGGACAAAGGAATCAGAAAAGAAGGCAAAAACCTAAGTAAATTGCTGATGACATCATCCTTCTTGCCAAGAACCTTCATGAACACCAAGTAATGCTAGATGAACTAAACAAAGAAAGCAAGTAAGTTGGCCTCCACATGAACTTAGGCAAAACGAATGTCATGCACAACAAACATGTTGAGGATAAAGACACAATGATTGAAAGCGAAATCACAGAGCTGAAGAAAGCAGATCATTATATCTACCTATGACAACAAACCTCCACAAAATGCTCAAAAGAAGAAGAAATCAAACGAAAAATCACTTTAGGTTGGCAAGCTTACAGTAGAGCAAGCTCGACTCTCAAGAACAAGAAAATCCCACTAGTCCTTAAAAGAAAGGTCTACAACTATTGCATCCTCCCGATAGTCACCTATGGAGCTGAGACATGGAATCTAAGCAAAGGATTGACCCTCAAATAGAGAACCATGCAATAGGCATAGGAGAGAATCATACTCAACCTCATATGGAGAGATGATAAGACAGCACAGTATATTAGAGAAAAGAAAGGGGTCAGAGCTATCATAGGAACCATTAGATGGTCTGGTCATGTTGAAAGAACGTCAGACAACCAGTGGACATCATGACTCACAACATGGATCCCCAGAGATCAAACGTGAAATTGTGGCCAATAGAAAGTAAGATGGCGTAACAAGATAGACAAATTCAGAAAGTATTGGCTCAACAACACCTATGATAGAGGGGTCTAGCGAATCTTGGGGAAGGTCTACGTCCAACATTGAATGCTAAAAGGCTGCTGCTGATGATGATGAGTGAGGAGACCTCTGGAGACATAGAGACAGGAGGGCTAGGATTCTTTTCTGCAGGGATATTAGTGAATTGCTTGGGAAGCTCTGGGGTTGTTTTATTTTACTACATTGAATTTGTAGTAGTGAGGTGGGATGTTGTCTCATTTATGCTGTTGTGAAAATTTGGAAATGGTCAATATTTTCCATTGTAGCTGTTATGAATAACTTTTCCTTAAAATAGGAGATTATACCACATTGTCTTCAACATACTTGGTGATCACAGCATTCCCTAATTGTGCTGATATTTCTAGCACCCTGTTAAGGCCATTGTCATGCAAAATTTCAACAAGATATTTTTTCTGGTCTTTGCAAAGACCAATATAAACAGAAAATGGTGTTTCTCAGCCTTTTAAATGCCTGATTTTCTTTCATACAGATAATTTGGAGAAGTGTTGTAGGAATTGATTCAAGACATCTTGTGTGTAAAATTCTATCAAATTTGGACTTGTGACCAAGCATGCATCTACGCAATGAGATGATCCTTGCTCATACAGATGTGAAATAATGTTGTTAGTGTTTTGCTAACATATTTTACATCTGTGTAAGTGAGGATTACCTAATTGGCTTCAGAAAAAACACCATAATTTCTCAAGTAACAAAAACCACAACACTTGCTACAAACATTACTGAAAAGTACACTGTGATTGCACACATACCAACATCATTGTTAGAGAAAGTAATTATGGATGAACCTACCGCAAAATTCAATCATTGCCCACCTATCCACACGATTTCATTGAAAGTTGTTGAGAACTTTTGGAGACATTGTGTGGATAGAAATGAACTTTTGGTAATATTATGAGGTATGGACATAAAACAAACATGTAGGGGAGATAGTTGTGGATGGGTTCACCCAATAATTTAATCAGTTTTTCCATGGCGTATTGTCCAACCTTCTGTAAAATTTCATCAAAATTATTTGAGGAACTTTGAAGAATATTATGTGGATAGACTGACAGACTGATAGATGGAAAAGATTAATGGAAAAACAGACACGACTAAATACATACACCTCTGTAACTTAATTGGCAGAGGTAATATCTCTTGAAATAATTGGTTATTGATTCATGAAAACCCCATGCTTCTATTTCATTAGTATGCTGGTTTCTGAGCTATTTAGCTTAAAAAGTTATGACAAAAATGGTCAGACTGGGTCAGGTGTTTTGAAAAAAATCTATATGAATCTTCAAAACATTATCAAATGGTGAAAACTGCATGCTTCTATCTTTTATAGTTTCCAAGATATGGGGCAGTTCTGTGGCCAATACTTTTGATAAGAATGACCTTGCATATGACTTGGTTGCAACTACAGCTTGATTTTCAAGTGGCTAACATTATTTTTATATCAACTAACCCTTGTTGAGACCCTCTTCAAAGTTTCTCAGAAAGTTTAATGTCCCAAATAGTCATGATGGCATTGCAAACAGAAAATGATGAATTATAATTGTTACCATTAAAATACAAATACGGACGAAATGAAACAAATAAAAATTTTAATAATACAATACTTACTCCCCTCACTTGAAGTCATTTCTGATTTTGAATGTTTTTGATCTAATTTTTGAGGAATTGGTGGCACGCATTCAGATTAAACAGAAATAATTATAATTTTTAAATTTTATTTTTTATTCTGTTCCTCATTTTTCCAAACCTTATCTGTGAATTTATTTTTCAATTATTTCATTTTCAAATGAAAGCAGAAAACTTGACCATTTAAAACTGTATTTTATAAAATTCAACTACAACGAATATAAGTTAGGTTTGGTGTTTAGGGTTAGTGCTAATGTTGGTGTTTATGGTTACGTTTAGGGTTAAGGCTATACAAGATAATTACAGAACAAATGAGAGCAGGAAAAGTGTCATTATCGCAATATTAGTCTCACCACTGAAGAAATAGTTAACACCATCTATGTTTCAAATTCCAGGTGGAAATGGTCAAAAACACCTAATTTCAATTTTAATCTTTAGATCTAATATTAAAATGTTCAAATCAATTTTAGATAAGAATTTACACCTGATATTTCTCTGTGACCCTCGAAACAAACTGGAAAACATCAAAAGTTTTGATGAGTTTTATTCATTTTATCGAATTTTTGGTCTTTTTCTCAGACACTTTGACCACAAACACAAGGTACTCTCAATCTTCTTTCTATTAATTAATTTTATTAATTATTAATTTAAGATTATTACAATAAAATTAACATGTTAGTAGTTTTGAGCATCTTTATCGATATATGTCGCTTTGTTGTCTAAAGCCTGTGAGAGTACCAACTGCTTGTAATCTAAGTATTCAAGGGAAAATGAATGAAAAATTAATAAAATGAATAAAACTTCTTATTCAGTATAAAATGGTGGTCATATATTGACAAACTGTACAAAATTGCAGTCAAAATAACTAAAAAATGGCCAAAAAAGAAACAAGCCATATCGAAAAATAGTGGTAAAATTTTCAAGATTGGAACCAGAAAGCTGCAGATGATTTCGGCAGTTAGTCACTCTTTTGAAGCATCTTCTCATTGAAAAACAACCAATCAACTGGTAGAGGCCAAGATAGCTCAACATTTTAAAGAGAGAGAGTTATGTCCCTTACATTCTGTTGCTTCTAAGCTAAATAAATCTTCAGTTGATATCAAAATGGAAGATAGATTTGTTTTTATTTGGTGATTATCTGTTATTTTAATATTTCAGATCAAACAGTCAAGTAGATTTTTTAAAATTGAGAAATTGTTGTTTTCTGAATTTAATTATGAATACAAAAAATGCAAAATACAGTACAATAATTTTTAATTATGGCATTAAATACATTTTGCTAACAAGGGATTATTTAAACATAACTGAGATGGTCAGTGGCAAAAGATTCCATAAATGTCCGTTTTGTCAGCAATATCTTTCTGGTCATAAAATGTTTGAAAAATTTCTGAGAAAAAATTTTCCTACATTATTTTGTCTTCCACAGTGGGCAAAGCATCTTATACATCAAATATACCGAAATAAAATAACAATGTAAGAAAATGGGACTGCTGCAGAAATCGAACCTGCCACCATCATGGGTTTTTCAATACACATCTCAGTTACTGGGTCTTTTACTCCAAGTTTTCCAATATGTTACAGTTTCTTGAGTTTTTTTTATTATTTAAATCTGTAGAGTAGCACTCAGAAATGATTTTTTGTCTTTGTAGTAATTTCACATTATTCGCATTCATATTACGTATCCAATATGAGTTTCATCAAATTTCTTTCTTTCCACATCATGAAACAAACAACCTTCCCTTCAATTTGCCTTTTGATTTTCAACAGGTAAATGGCACTACTGAATGAGCCGGGTCCAGCTTCTTAAAAGTAGAGAAAAATTCTTTTGCAAGTAATCAGTTTTGAAAAGATTAATTTCTCAAACTTTTTTGTTCGGGAGAGGAGGTCTATTTACAATGTAACTATCATGCTAAACTGGACCCTTACTCTCCTGCATTTGTACGGAAGTACATATTCGGAGTCCTTGGATACTTACCTTGTAAAGGTTTATCCTTTTAGGTTGAACCTATGCAAACAGGCCCGCACACTCTCCAGGGGAAGACCCACAAGCAACCATGCAAATGGTCTGAATTGATGAAGATTTTGATGAATAGAAGTAAAATCAAAAGTTAGTAAGATCTATTTGAAACGCTGTCAATAAATTGACTCTAGAAAGCTACATGACATTCATTTGGAATGAGCTTCATATCTTCACTGTTTACACTATCACACTTAGATGTTATGGTTTATAGGCCTACCTTGCAATAACATGTCATTCTGGCCATTTTAAAATGTTGAATCAGCCATTTTGAATGGCTGAAAGTAGTGAGATTTTTACTGTTGTTCAAATAAAGTTATTCTCAATCTAAAAATTGAGAAATGACAAATTGGCATATTATAGAAAATTGAAGAATTGAAAAATCCAGAAAATTGAAGAATCTATGCATCATAGAAAATTGAAGATTGGAACAATCTGTGCATTAAAACGTTTTAATTTGAATTAAATAAGTTAAAAAATATGCACACACACGGATTTCAATTGTGAACATTGTTGGTCACTTTTTAAATTCAAAAGTAAGATTAATATAAGGAAATGAAATTTACCCAGTTATGTGGAAATTGAATCTACTTTATAGCCATTCAGAAAAAAAATATAGCCTCTTTTACCCATTCTAAAAGGACCTATTCAAAAATCATTGAGGTGATGTGTTATTGCAAGGATTGCCAGTTATATTTGAAATATTACTGATACATTTTTTCATTATTTTTCTCAATTCCTTTTTCTTTGAAAATTCGGAAACTTTCATCTGTTTAGTCTGATCATCTGTTAGAAAAAGCAAGCAAACCTTGTTTTTGTGCCAATGCCCAATGTACAGAGATATGACATAGAAACCGTCAACTAAAACTGTCGATATTGGTTTCTTTAGTTTTCAAATGATTCTGGCTGGCTATCTATCTATCTATCTATCTATCTATCTATCTATCTATCTATCTATGTGTTGTGTGAACAGGCAACAACAATGGAGCTAGAAATTTAAACATTTGCTCCTTATCAAAAATTTAAAACATCTACTCTAGAAAAATGTTTTTCTTTTGTTTTTTGAAAAGTTTTTAGTGGGGAGGGAGTCAATTTACAATGTAAGTTTATGCTAAATTTATCCCTTAGTTTGTATTTGGCAGCATCCATGCTTGTTTTCCTTAAAATTCAGACTTTTTTTTAGTTATCACCTCCCAACAAAAGGTGAGAGAAGTAACTTATTCATTGATCACTCCTATTTCTAATTGATCACCCTCAACATTGCACGCTGCCAAAAGATGGTCATGAGACAGTTTCTACTGAGTGACTAACCAGACCAGTTTTATTTAGATTTGATATTTAATAATGATATTGATATACTCATTGACTCATACATTTCTGTATTTGTTATCATCTGTCCACATGATATCACTATAAACCCTAAATGAATTTCAACAAACTTTTGTGGAGATTGCCATGTGGTGAGAAAGAGGTCATTAAATTTTGGAGCTGATCGAGGAATTCGCTTTTGATTGATAGATATTTTTTCATTTTTTTCTTCATACATTTCTGTATTCACTCATGTCTGTTCACACAATATCTCCAAAAGGTCTCAATGGATTTCGACAGAAATTTGGAAAAGTGGGCTGTGTGGTATGGGAAAGACGAATGAATTTTCGGGTGGATCCAAGAATTTGTCCAAGCAGCATGTACTACTATATAAAAACATCTATAACTCATGGAGTATGTCTGTAATAAGGCCTCTGAATGCCATTTTGAAAATTATACATTTCCAGCACTCAGACAGTAGTAGCATTTTAGTACGTCATCGAGCATACTAGATACTACAATAAAATATTGAGAAACATATTTTTTCAAAAATGCAGCCAACTAATGTAGCAGTCAGCTTGGCTGCCATCTTGAAAAATTATACCTTTCCAGTAGTCAGACTATCGTAGACTTTTAATATTTTATCAAGCATACTTGATACTACAAAAATTTGTTGGAAAAACTTGTCTAGGGTGAATAATGAACAAATAATGGGCATTTTAAGGATTTGGTGCCTATCTTGGATGCCATCTTGAAAATTATACTTTTCCAGTGGGCTGACAAACCCACTGACAAACCTTTCTAGTGGGGTGCTTTTTTATAAATGCATCAGATTGTGTGAAAAATTGTGTGTTTTTATGGTATTCTTACTATATTCCAGGCCTCTTCTGGCCATAGGAAAAATAGGTGACGTATTTGTTTTAAAAAATCAGCCCACACTTATATAGGAAATGGAGAACATTTTGTCTGCTCCAGTGTCTAAAAAGTTAGCACTGTACTCCTGCTAACTAAGAATATCATTAGAGCCACCAACAGCATACATATGACAGATTCTGAGTTATGGTGTGTTGAGTAATTTGAAGCATTGGTCATTTGAAGCTTTTGGAAGGCATAAGGAATATCAATTCAAAAAAATATACATCTGTCCAGCAGAAGGAAATTCTTCCAATATTTAAAGATTATGAAAACTTAGCACCTTTCATGAAATATAGAACTCCAAAAACATGACTGAAAATTCGCAAAACGCTCAGAAAGCTTATGATAAAAGAAGACTTACTTTTACAAGAAGCCTGGTTGGTTATCAAGTAAAAGATGGCCGATCTAATGAACATGATGTTATAAAATGCTAATGCATAGAGCCTGCCTTTATTTCAGAATGCAAAACTATAACCCAATGTCTTGGCCCCTCTCACATAACACCAGCATTGATGAAATTAATTCTCTAACAACATAGAATAACACTCAATATGAATAGCCATAACCATAGAAAGCTGTTTGAATATCTCATGGATATTGAAAAAAGAAATTTCTCAACACACACACAAACACTATAAACCCTTTTGAACACCATTTCAATTCTCCAACACTCCCTTCCTTAGTGTTACTAGACATTTACATACACAAACCTAGCTACACCTACCACAGTTGATCACATACAGCAAAGCCATTAACTGGAAATCATGGTGACATGACTCTTGATAGATACCACTCACTAAGACATGTACATACATTCAATAGATTGAAACACATGGATAAATTCTGCAAATGCCCCCCACTCCCAATGTGATGCTGACATTGATATATGATGACCTCTTAAGAAACATCCATCAAGGATTTTTCCATTACGCATTAGTTTTATCTACCCAATCTATTTATTGCATTTCTTCCCAAGGACACCTCCATACTGGCAAAATGTATTAGAATTGATATAAAGAATTTTGAGATGTATTTAAACAAGTCTCAGTCTCTTCATTTACATATTGTCAAGTATTACTGTTATATATTGGGAACAAAGTGACTGAAGTGACACAAGAAAATTTTTTAAAAAAGTTCAGTGTTTAAAGCAGTAAAGCTTTCTAGAATATACATATATATATATATATATATATATATATATATATATATTACTATCATATATTAAAAAGAGTTCAGTTTTTGTCCTATATATATGTGTCTACGCACAGATATATGGGCATATATCTTTGTACATATCTTTATGTTGAGTGGCCTTCTTCAATCCAATGTATTTGAAAGAACACATAAACACCCTTATATCCATGGACACAAGCATACAGCACATACACATATACTTGGGTGCATATATTTGCGTGTGTGTGTGCACGATGAAACAATAATATAGGAGGGCTAAAAAAAAAGACCCAAGAATTGAATGTGTTCCAGGTATGGTTAATGCTTCTGGCTCCATTTGACTATAATGTAGTTTGATGATGGTATGATTCCAATGTATTGTTATGCAAACTTGGAGTAGGTCTGACATGGCACTTGACAGAGAGTGGATGGAATGGTATTTTGAAATTTAATAAATACGACGGCAAAGTCCATAGAAGAAGTAAAAATAAGTCAATGAAAGTAAAAGAAAGCTGGAAGTCACACATCTGAAAAAAAAGGAGCAGAGACAGCATAGTAAACTGGTTTGAAGCAGTAATGAGTTGGTGGAATATGGGGGAGTCTTGCATGGTTAGCGAGGGAAATTGAAGATGAGACCTACGCTTAGAAGCTTTTGTTGAGATGGGTCAGTTAAAAATTTGGAGTTGGAAGTTGAGAACACTGGAGAGCCATTGGGAGTTAGATGTCAGTTATACTAGAGGACTGGGTGGGAAATGAAATATGTTCAAGTCCAGTAACATTAGGGAAATAGTTGAGCACAGTCATGATAAATAGATGTGCAAAGAAGGCTGCTGGGAGTTGCAGTCAAATCCCTGAAGCACATGGAAGAGAAGTACCTGGTAAAATAGTCGGCTTGAGAAGCCCACGTAGAGATAAAAATCATTCTATAAAAAATTCCACGAGAATATCCACACACAAATACTATATTTAAAAACATGTTTCCCTTTGTTTTCTGAATTAATATATGGTTTGTTTCTCTTGGGATTTGCCTTTTTCATATATTGTTGCCTTCACTTTCATACTAGAAGGTGATTTAATTTGTATAACAGATTATCACATAGGCCTTATTTTAATTCTTAAACAAAATAATTAATTACGACCAGTTTTCTTAACATGGAGCCAAATAGTAGTGATATCCCTTCCTTTAACCAATCCTTAATATGGTGACCATCTCCTCCCTCTGGATAACATTAAAGATCTTGGCAGCCATTGTCTCTGCTACCTCTCCATTGAACTCTATATTTGATTAAGTCTTTGTAATTCATGTATACTATTTTCAAAAAGCTCAAGAAGATTAAATGCTGCAGTTAGATTTGTTAGTTATTAGATGTGTTATGGTAGGATGATGGCATAATGGTACAAAGATTGTATGACCAAAGCCCATGAGTAATAATCCTGAGATGAATGGTGCATAAGGAATGCAGTACATGAAGTATAATAAGTAAGTTCTATTGGACTTCAATATCACAGTATTTATGGTCAAGGTAGGAAGTGATAAGAAGATATAGAGATAGGTCCAAAACTCAATAAGAACAGCCATTTCCAATTGACAAATTAGCACAAGAGTTGTTGATGAATCAAGATTTGGTAGATCAAGTTGTGAGACTTTAGTGAAGTGGGGGAATTTCAAATTGAAAATCCCCAAAACTAATATTTTAGGACATACACATAACTGGTTAAGCCATTTAAAACTCATTTTTAATGCTGCAAGATTTGCCAGGATTGATTTTCACCAAATCTTCAAGTTAAAATTGTAGTCTGTACATATACCAGAACTAACTATGTAAAGAATTATCTAAAAAAAGATCTTTTATATAAAATTATCTTAAAAAACACCAGCATAAAATTTGGGCATTGTTGGTCCAAAATCATCATAGAGATCCCAAAAGCACTTTGAAAAGAAAACAAAAGAAGAGAGAAGAGTTTTTAGATGGTGCCTTGTGGTGTACTCATGCAAATTTTCATGGTTGTAGCCCCAAGAATCTGACCAGGAGCACCCAGTAACACACATACACAGAGATATATAGACACTAAAAGAGACAAGACTCTGTAGCCCACTTGGCTAATTACTCAACTGGGCCATTTGTGGGGCTATAGAGATTCAATTGGAAGTCAGAGAAGCTGAAGAAGACATGAAATCATGGAATGTAAGAAGTGATTGGCTCTGCAATAACTACGAAGACCAAAATCAGATTTGAAAAGCTGTGAAGGTGATCCAATGAGACCACCTAAAGTAAAAGAGATATATTGATTGAAGAAATACATAATAGTGAAAAATTTATAGCCATGAAATTTATGAAATAATGAGTTTGGATCAAAAAGAAATATGCCAAGCAAAGATCTGGAATAATTTCAGTAAGTTTGAAACAAAATGAACATGTTTCCTGATTAACATTGGATATGATTGACAACCTACACCTTAGAACACTAGATTCTGAAATCTGAAGACATCAGATCCTTACATGCAGAAATCTAAAGCATATCTTATTATTATTATTTATTGAGAAATTTCTTAGTTGAAACATTGTCAACTATTATTAATCTTTTGACAAGTATTTCTTTCATCTTAATTTCAGTTGCTTTTTATTTTAACTCTCAGACTATAATTCTATGGTTGTAGGTAAGCAGTGCAGATTCTGTTATAAAAATATTATTTTTATATAATGACAGTGCTTTAAAAATACAAAAATATAAGACATAAAAAAACTATTACACTCACTATTTGAAATTTTTTCTTTTCTTTTCTTTTATTGATTCCGCAATTTCCAGTGTCTTAGCAATATAAAATATAAGAATAAAAAAGAGTAAAACAACAGATATCAGAAAAAAATGAATTCTGCAATTTCCAAATTTTTACATAAAATCATAGACAAAATTAGATTTAGTACTCATAATAATAACTTGAACAATCTGCACATCATCAATTTGGGTTTAGACTGAGTGAATGGTCACATTTGATATCATTAAACAATAGAAATGAAAATAACAAACCCTGTTCAAAACCTGTGATGGTGTACATACAATTTTTGACAGCATTTGCTTCTACAATAAAAATATTAATGATATAAAAAGATATTTGTTTCCAATGAATTTTTCTAGTTAATCCCCGTTAAAATGTCTCAAAGAAAAATAAATCATCTTTGTATCAAAAATGAAAGGAAAAATATTGTCCAAAATGCAATATAGTTTAGTGGCAAAGGAAAAAGTTTATATATATATATATATATATATATATATATATATATGTGTGTGTGTGTGTGTGTGTGTGGAGTGTATACATCAGTTATAAACACTGTTTTCGTGTACTTTCCTTTTTTTCTCCTATCATCGATTCTTGAATTCTATTTTTTATCCCAAGAATTGATTAAAAAAAAAAAAGAATGATATGACATTATGTGATATAAAAAGAAATATTTTTTCACACTCTTTCTTATTATCACACCCTTCTAAGATAGAAACTTTCTTTCATTGTTACGAACGTTGTTTTTTTTTTTTAAATTCTCTTTAATCATTCTCACTTCGGGTCACTCAATTTCTTACAAACGCCGTTAACCAATTCAAAGCTAGTCTTAACACTAATTTTCCCGTTTTTAGAACTGTCGAATAACATCGTAGTTAAAAAATCAGGTCAATACACAATTGTGACGCTTTTTTTGTTATATAATAATAAATGGCGTTGAAATGTTTTCAGTAATTGCATTCCTAATATAACATTAAATTTTAATGTGGGAATTTGAAAAAAAAAGAAAAAGAAAGATGAATCGATGGGAAACAAATTCTTAACTTTAAAGAATGTTAACAGAATATTCTAAAAAATTCTTTGTAATTTGCCTTCCTTAACTTTTGATAAGTCTAATTTTCAAAATCTAATTCATTTTTCCGTGTTAACGAGAGATGACTAGTCATGATCAGAACGGCATAGCAGTTATTCGCCATTAGTCTTGCCTAATAATAATTACTATTAAAACGACGACGACGACAAAAACACAATAATAAACGTCGATTGGGTGTCTAGTCTTGTTTGTAAGCGTTGAATCATTAACTAAGTTCTTTTGGGATTGAGCCAAAGGACGAATATGTATATTCTGAGCCACTGTTTTTTGTCCATTGAAGTAATCTGATTCATACATTTGTAAAATCTCTGATGCCTCTAGTCTAATGGCAAGCAGTAAAAATCAATAAAAATACAAAGCATAAACAAGTATGACAACTCGTCCAAGGCCACGTAAGAAGGAACATATTTCTAATTTCGAATTTTTTTCTCCTTGTGACCATTTCTAACAAAACAATATACATAAAAAAATATTTTAAAACCATTGGTGAGAAATAATTTATTTCGAAAAGGCAGTATTTTTTTTTCTAATAATCAAGATAATATTTTTAATGTACCTTTATATTTACTTAACTAAGCTTTGAGTGCTACCTTATTTTTACATTTGGCAAGGGCAAGTAACTCGTAATTAAAGGGCAGATCACTCTGGTTCTCTTACTTGGCAACTGATCAGTTGAATTGAATTTAGTTGCCACGACCGCACGTATGGGGAAATACGGAGAGAGAAAAAGGTAGTAGGTGTGAATGATGGAAAACGTTTCACCTATCACAATCTTTATCTGTTCACTGAGGAAGGTATTGTGACATGTTGACTGAAGGTTTAGCATGTAAAAATCATTGCCGACTCGCTTCTTCAATAAGACATAAATCCATAGCTTAGTTACTCTGAAATTTGTACTTGAAAGAAATTTCAGCTAGCCTAATTGTTACTTTTTTTTTTCTCTCTCTCCCACCTTTTTTATGCGGACGATGTCGAATGTTTGCCTCCAATGCAGCAGGCAAAAACAACTTCCTCATCAGCTCTTCTCACTTCAGAAGGATCAACAACTACAGGAAGAAGAGACCAACCCCGGAAAGAGCTTCGTCATCACCAACAGCAACACCAACCATTGTACAAGTTTCGATATCGTCAACATCCCTCATCCCAGGTTCACCAACATCAACTCCAGGTTCCCAGTTGTGAGGAGTACGGAGTCGACGACCCTCCGGGGAGCGGGTCTGCAGATGGTGTTTGTTCGGTGACTTCGAGAGGAGGAGGACAAGGAAGAATATCGTCGTCGTCGTCATCAATCTCTGTTCACAGTCGGACCCCTGTGCACCTCCCTGACCAGGGGAATATGAGTGTTAAACTAAAAATAAGGGAAGTCAAATCTCCTAGTTCAAACTCTTCGGCGACTTCGACTGGAGGAGGAGGAGGGGGATGTGGCCAAGGTTCAGATGGTACTTCAACGAGCACCTGTGGGGCCACCGGCGCGGGGGCCAATCTTACGAGTGTGGGTGGCAATTCCAGGTCAAACTTTTTCGGCAATAGTTTATTGGGACGTTTTAAAACATTTAGCCACCTGAAACTCATTTCCTTGTTCCTCTTCAGGTTAGTTGTGAAATTTTGGAGCGTGTGTACTACGGCCCTGTTTATAATTCTGTTAATATTTTGGTTCTACGGAGGACTAATTACCTTGCTGCTCGTCATCATCTCTTTATTGGGTAAGTAGAACATCGTATCTATTACCGTCAAGTTAACACTGGATGGATGAGTGGTTCGACTATTACTCTCTCCATAATAGTATTACACGAAAACGGAAGAATATCTTTTATTTACTATATAGTAAAAGATAAAAAATCCAAATCACTTCGTTTCTAAAAATTCAATTTAGATCATAATCGAACCCGATTTTTCTGCAATTTGATTAAAAAATCCCTTCTTGACTACTGAAGAAGAAAGAAGTGAGTAATAATCTGCATGTTGAAAACCAAAGTTATCATTTTGAAAGAGGGCTATTAGTAAATTTATTGACTACAGGGTGAAACCGTCTTTATTTCCTCTCAATGACCTATTCTATTCATGACTTAATTTTGCTTATTTTTTTGTGCAGATGTACTGCTAATGCTGTAGTAGTGAACACGTTACAC
Organism: Thysanoteuthis rhombus; assembly: GCA_963457665.1. Classification (NCBI taxonomy): domain Eukaryota; kingdom Metazoa; phylum Mollusca; class Cephalopoda; order Oegopsida; family Thysanoteuthidae; genus Thysanoteuthis; species Thysanoteuthis major. Next base: position 1,343,398 of record OY735215.1, on the reverse strand, counting down.
CTGTTATAATCAATTAAAACTTTCTTTTGTACAAAAATACATTAATCTCACGATTTAATTTTTTTTTGTTTTGCAAAGTGAGACTTGAAAAAAAAAAGGTTGTTTCAAAATACTTTTGTTTCCTATATTTTGCAAACGAGTTACAAAATCAATTTCGTACAACCACTAATAAAAAAAAAACCAAAGTAGTAGCCTCGAAGTAACGATGATAATTTGCTTACTCATGCCTGTCGCTAGATAAATTTTCAAATGTATTTTTTCACTGACGATATAAATCAGCCCACATGCTTTGATCGGACGGACTATTTGACTCGTTGAACTCGTTTTATATCTAAAAATCCTCCACATTTTTTTAAAAAATTGAATTTACCTCAGGTCTGAGATAATGCTTACACATTCGATACATTTCGTTGCTCTATCGCCAATCCTCAACAGATAAATAATTATTTCTATTGAAGTTATTGACACACAAGAAAAAACTTCATTCACATGACTCATCCGCCAGGAACTGCCACAAAAAGTGTTTTGAGTTCAATACGAAACCACCCACTTGAATGAGCAAAGAAAAAAAAATCCTGTTCCATATTAAAGCAAAATTCATTTAAATCCCTCCATGTTTTTTTTTTTTCCTTCTATTTAAAAATTTCTTGTAAATTAGATTTTTAGAAATTGAAGTATTTGTCGACATATGCCTGGCTGGCACTCCTTTTGGCAGTTTTACTGAGTAATTTAAGCTTTGCCCGACAAATGGATTACTGTTAGTGTTAATACATTGATTATTAAAATGTCTTCATTGTCCTTTGACAACAAGCTTGATTATAAAAAAAATCTCACAAAAACATTTCAACGAAATTTCAATCTTCGTGAACTTTGATTGTTGAAAAAGTTGGATTGTCCAATTTCAGTTTTTGTTTACCCACTTTTTTTCTGATAATTTAAAATAACATTTTTTATTTTATCTTGAAGTTTTTCTTTCTCTTCATACAATTATTTGCAAGCATTTAGATAGATATATTATACTGTTTTCTGATGATTTCAATTATTTTTTTAAGACTTTTTTTTGTCTTGGAAAAATGTAGCGTTCTCCTCTCTTTCTTTCCCTAGATTAATCTTTTTAGGTAAAAACTAAAAAAATATGCAATGTAAATAAATCATTGATTCAAATATTTATCTCCATATACAAAACTGAAAAATATTTATTTATTTAGTCTTTTGTGAGTTTTTGAATTTATGATCTGAATGTTTTTTGCAGAGCTTTTCAATGTTCCGTTTTTTCTTTACTTTCCCTCTTGCAATCATAAATTTAAGATTTGTAATATCCAGTTTTTCACTTTCCTGCCATAACGCAGAATAAAATTTTTAACTTGAAATTTTAAGTACTAGACAAAAAAGTATCATCCCTAAAAAGCAGATAAATTGCCGTCGAAAACAAATGAAATAGTGTTTCATCTAATTTGTTTTGAAAATATTATATTTGTGACTGAAGTTTTTACATGATTTTCGAAGAATGTACGCTTGACAGAGAATAAACCAAGTCATTCTTCCTCTTACACTCGGCCCCTCTGTATAAACGACTCTATAGTAACCACTGTCCTCCTTACTCTATCCTCCTCTCTAAGAACGATACGAAGTCCACACTTGCCGTACTGACTGTAGTTGAAAAAAAGCAGCAGTGGACAGCTGAAAAAGCTGGTACAAAAAAATGTGTTCATTTTAGCATTAATTTACACTGTAAGTTGACTCCCCTAAAGCCTATTTTTGAGGGCTGAAATTGTTGGGGATGACTGTTCCATAACCCATTTCACCCATACGTACATGGCTGTTTAAGTTTTGATTTTTTTTTTTTCAATAAAATACAATTTACAATGTAACTATGCTAAATTAGTCCCTTTTTTGTTTCTTGAACAATTCTCAAATTCAGAATTTTTGGTGTTCACAGACCAACAAAAGGCTTGAGAAGTAAATTATTTATTGATCGCCCCTTTTCCCAATTTTTTCAATGCCCCACCCCCTGAGCATGACATGCCCTCTGAAGGAGGATGAGAAAACCTGCCTTTTCATAAATCTCATTTGTTGTGAATGTTAATTGTTATCTATCACTGCTATCCACAACAGACTTTCTTAAACACTGTTGCTGGGTTTTGGTTATTCCTGTGATATGACATTTATGTGTCGGCATCTGGTCTTTGCCCCAGCCCTTACTGTTAATAGAAATTAAATCATGAATTTATGGTAGTATTTTTATAGAGGTAACCTCATTTTACCAACACCACTGTTTATATTCTCTAAGTTTTCTGTGGAAAGTAATATTTGATATTTTCTGCAAATCCATTCTATTAATCATTAAATCAACTAATTTTCCTTGAATTCTATTTCTCTGAGGTCTATTCTATTTTTGAAAGAATTCTAACTCTGATCACAGATCCATCAATTATGATGGAATCAATATTTTTTTTTGCAGTCAAAAATATAAACACAGTCTATAATTCTTCAGAAATCCACTATATGTATGTAAAAGAATTTTTTCTTCATTTATGACTCTGCCATTTTCTTGCAATTATAGTCAAACTGAACTTTCAAAGAAGATATTTGATTATTGCAATGCGTTTAAGAAGTGCACGGTAGTTGCTTCAAGAACTTGACCCTTACATTGTGTCTATCTCATTCACAGCAGACGTTTGATAAACAATTTAAACATAAGGCTAAGCTGGAAACTTTTTGTGTCCGTGACTATGGCTGTCAAAATGTGTTGTTTGCCAGGTCAGAGTTTTTACATATTGTAAAGGTTTACAATGTACATATGGTGTTAAAGTGGACCCTCACTGTGTTCATCCTTATGCAAGTATGGCTGTGAAAGAATGTGTAGCTTGTCAGTTTCATAGATTTTGATGTTTGGGTCATGGCAAATAATACAGGAAAATGTGTTTGGAAGGTGCATAGTGCAAAAACCTCGTGGGGAGAAGGATATTCTATTAATCTCTTAGATTTTATGTGTACACACACAAACAGGTAACCAACTTTATACAGGAATACCTTGATTAGTGTGGGTTTGATGTAGTATGGTCAAGGTATTATTGCTCTACAAATTAATGTAACCAAGAAAACATTAAATCATTATAGGATCCTGAACAATATGGAAAAGTTTAGACCAAATTAAACACACTATCCAAGGTAAGCCTGTATACACCCTGTAAGATTTAACTTGATCATTCGACAACCCTCTTTCAGGCGTGTAAGTTTCTCAGCTTTCTCAACCACTGGTCGAGTTGAAAAAATGAGAACTTTCATCACATTATTATATTTCCTAATTCTTTTGAGTGTTCAACTGAATTGTTATCGGGGCAGATTTACTGGAAATAAGCAACCCAATAGATTTCTTACAATCCGAATTTCAAAGATGACAATGTTAATGTATCCTCTCTACATAACTTTTCTTTACTTAGTTTGTTTACATGTGGAGGAACAGGAAAGGTAAAACAATGAGATCAAAGTCAGCGCAGTTCATTATATTTCATGATTCTTTCTAATTAGGTATGAGTCAATCTTCTTTGCATAAGTATTTTGGTCAAGACAAATTATTTGGGGGCGCGTAAACTATCCCTTTAACTTGACCAGTGGTCGAGTTAGAGTTACTCTTGAAAAAAATCTCACGGATTGTCTGTGTATAAAAAAGTGCTATTATCAAGCAATGTGGTTAGTATTTAAGCATCAAGTAGGATCTGGTGATTACTAATAGTAATTCAACTTGAAGAAAGTTTCTCAATTTAGAAAAAGAGAAAGTGTGACTGGTTGGTTGGATCAAATCTAGATTTTAATTCAATTAAGTTTTTCGAATTTTGTGATATTTTTTCTTCACAATATTTCTTTGTGGTTAAAGAGGGTTTGAATTCTACATTTCATCTTTTCGATTAAATCAAATTTTGATTATGGTGTAGTATGAAAAATTGCTCTTTTGACTTGAATCAATTTTTGGGTCTGGATTCTACATCCATTTAGTTCCAACAGATACTTGGTAATGGTGTGATCCCTTCTACAGCATATTCAAGAATAGCTTAGTTTTGCTCAAGAAATTTTTTCAACTATTTGGAAGCAGCTGTACAAGTTATCCTTTGAAAAATTTCTTTGTTCTGTGTCTCTGATAGTGACGATTCAAAAGAATTTGTAGATGGTGACAAAGGCAGTGAAAGACTCAAAGTGATGGATGATATTTTGTCAATAGGATGAGAACGATTGATGGTATACAGGAATTTTGGGATAACAAAAGGGACTTTTTTTTTTTTTTTTTTTTTTTTTTTTTCTGAAATTTTTTGAAAAAGTCCTGTGTGAGAGCAAAAGAAGTTTGGAAAAATCCCAGTCCTTAGTGGTCAAGACACTTATCGGTGAGTTTCCAGTATTGATGGTATATGATTGGAGTTTATTTTTATATCACTTGAGATATTGTAGATTTTTACAATCTAATAGATGTACTTATTGCTAATGTTAAGCTTGATATATATATATAGTATATTATCTGAAGCTGAGACTCTCCTATGTTTGAAAATAGAAAGTATCAGTTCATTACACCACTGAATGTACTGTAAAGGAGATCACTAGATTTACTGCATTGACCTTTATCTTTTCTAGATGTCTGTCTCATTAAATGGTAAAATGTAGAAAATATTGAAAAATATCAAACCCGTTGAAGAAAATGTAATCACAAAGAAAAGTTCAAATTGTATGAGAAAAAAAATGGTTAGTGTGTTGATGACTCTTGAAATTGTAAACAGAACATTAAATATTACTGTTTGTAGAAACTAATAATTCGTCTCCCAAGTCCTTTTTCTTCAGACTGTTTTTAAACAGTATCCCCAAGGAAAATGAGATAGATAATTTGAAAGAAATGAGTATTAGCAGTATTTTCTGGATATAATTATTATAAAATGTATAACCTATTTTCAGAGAAAAATGTTTGTCCTGCTTTCATTTGTGTGTTTTATAATGACAGCAAATGAAGTGTGGTTTGGAAAAGTTCAGCTGATGCATTTAGTTAGCGATGAAGAAACTATATTTTGAGAAAATAAGTGTCTTTTGAAGAGCACCCCCAACTCTCACTTTCATATCTTCAAAAAAGACCTACAATGCCTATTATATTTTTTTGAAATTCCCAAATTTTCCATTTTCTCAAGTAACCTATGATGTTGGACTCTGTCAAAAGCCTTACTGAAAACTAAATGCCAAATGTCAGCATAGCCTTCCATTATGAGTATATTTATTATGTCAATAGCTTTTGAAAAGTTTGATAGTGTTGATTTCCCTGGAATGAAACCCTGCTGATTTACTACATTGCTACCACTCACAAATACAGGTATATGTTTCCAGAAGAACTTCTCATAAATTTTACACAATATGCATGTTGAGGACACAGGTCTGTAATTGCATGCTGAATGTATCAAACGCTTTTTATGTGAAGCTACGCCTATCGTGTTTTTCCAAATTTTTTGTATTTTTTCCTCAATAGTACATCAATAGAAAAATTTTGTGAGTACGATTATAAAATTTGAATCACAGTTAAAATAGTCAAGCAGTTTTGGGTGAATTTCATCAGGGCCAAACTGCTTTTGATATGTTTGATTGACTTGATGATTTTTGCCACCTCTTCAGGTGTGATAACTGACTCTTTTCATACAATAAATTTGATTTTTTTTTTTTTTTGCAAAGAACCAAAAACTTGTAAAGAATGTACAGATTGAAAAAGTCAACTAATTCCTCTGCCTTTTCCCTTGGTGACTTTGACAGTTCACCATTTTATTTTTCAATGAACTCAGTTTTCTCTTTTTGAAAAAAAATTTTCTTGCCTCAATTGGCTAAAAAGTAGTTCGCAATTTTGTTTCAAATTTTTCACTTGTTTTCATACTTTATTTTAGCTTCATGTTCTGTATTTTCAAATTCCCTCTGTTTATATAATGAGTTTTTGTTACCCCCTGAATCACTAAATTTGACCCCCCCCCCATCTTGAAATATTTTTAATGATGAAAGTCTTGGCTATTCAAGCATCTATCAACTTTCACCCCCAGGGCATTTTCTTCTCATTTTATAGCCTATCTTTGTGGTATGGTAAGGAAAAAATGCTGATTTTTAGACCTAGCAACTAGAATTTTTGGCATCCCCTTGAATTTTTATAAAATCAAACTTATCTCTCATAACAAATCAATATTTCCTATCACTGATGACAAATTAGGACTAAGAAATTGGTAACCTATCAGTACCATAGGTCATCAAAAAAGTTTGGTGCAATCATGCACTGTCAACATGGTCTTTGTGTCTCCTACCTTTTACTTATATGAATGTAAAATTTTGTTGCTATATACTAACATTATTTTACATTTGTATTTTTATTACATTTTTAGTGACTCTCTGGAATGGATGAAAACTTTCTGAATATTCTTGACTATTAATATTGCATCAAAAAAATACATAAAAATGACCTTTGCAAGTATTTACCTAGCACTCGCACTGAACTATGTATTAGTGAAAAATTCTTGTATACTTTCATTGTGTAGTCAGTGAAAGAGCATCATATCCTCACTTGAAGTGAGGATATTCTTATGTGGTTTTTACTTCTGAGTTGCAATGTTGAGGAGATAGATGCATGTAGGGTTGCCTGGTGATTCAATGATGATGATAGCAGTTATAGAGATGTACACTCATTCACATACAAAAAATACTCTCTGAGTGTGATGTTTTGTTAAATTGTTGTTGACTGATTTTCTTTATTCTTCTTCAGAGACAAATATGAAGTGGAGATATGTTAAATACTTAAGGCAGTATATTCAGACTCTTTGAAATCCGACAGGGAGGAAAGCATTATCCATTTACTTTCGGCTCACTTAGACTTCTTACTTCCAAAGTGAGGAGTCTAAACTTGTATACCTAATTATGAAGTATGTTGTCAACTTGGTGAGATAATGTGTTGTGTATTGAGACGTAATAATTGATGGAGTTGTGCTTGCACACCAAACCCATCCTTCTTTCCTTCGGTTCTTTCAGCCATCTACCTCTCTAGAAAACCAGTTTTTGTTCTAATTTACATTTTTATGTTTAGTTTCTTATAGTTAGATTTTTGTGTTTTTGTTATATTTGAAAAAGTAGCATTCTCAGAGATATGCCTGTTTTTTATTCATAGTAATTTTGATCTATTTGTTTTAAAATAAGTTCTTGTGAAATTTTATGTGGCTCTGACTTGCAATTGAACATAAGAAGATGCCTTTATATATATTGTATATCAATATTCAGCCTGACAATATCGGGATATGAATTTTCGTCTATATCTCCCAACCCTAGTTTGTGACAGTTGGAAAAAAAAAAAATGGAAGAAATCTTAATATCAAAATGTTGAATGCACTCATTTCTTTGTCTACCTATTCTGTTTGGTATATAGTGACTAATTGCTGGGAAGAGATAATCGCTACCTTTTTAGTATTAATTTTCATAGTTAACTATTGGGAACTAACAGATAGAGGGGGGCTTACAACCATTCTTGGCAGTGTCTGCTTGAACTTCCTTCAGTTTAACAACCTGGTGTTTATTAGATTCATGACTAAGAAAAATCTGTATCCACCTTACCTGGTTTTCAAATTCAAAAAAGTATACTTATCTCTCCAGCTGACTTCAGTACTCTCATTCTCATTTTGAAGTTCCCACTGATTTCATTAGTTGAAAATTATTATCACAATTTATAACATTTTTGCAGTTTGGTGGCATTTTAACAATTGTTTTCCTCATATTTTGAAGTAATAATCCAGATGGTCTGGACTTTTAAATATTTAATAGTGTGAGTGTAAAATCTGGCCGCTGACCTTAACATTTAAGGCAACCAATATGTTGTATCAACACATGACTTTATATCATTCGTAAAATAAGCTTACCCTATGTCTTCATATAACACTGATATAATCAGCTTGCTATCAGAACCATTGATTAATTCTCCAGGAAAATAACTAATCCTTCATAATAGCCTGGACAAATATATCTTAAGTAGAGCAATATGCTCATAAGTAAACTAATGGTTTCTTGATGTGATTGTTTTTAAAATCAGAATATTAGATAGCAGAAATTTATTTTTATTTAGAATTGTTGGATAAATGTTAGAAAAAACAACAACAAATCAGTCAACATGACTTTTGTAATAAGTACTGAGAAGTAAGAGAATTGTTTATTCAGTCTGTTACATTTTTAGTTCAAATTTTACCCTTATGATTTGTTGTAGTTTCATGTTTTCTGCAATATATTCAATTTTGTGACCAAAACTTAAGTGTTTGTATATTACCACAGTGTAATAAGTACCTACTTACAAATAACAATTACAAATTCTTGATTTTTTTTTTACTCTAGTAGTTTTAAGGATTGCATGAAAAAATTCCTACCATTATTGCCAAAGTATTTTGGCTTTGCATGTTGATTGGCTATCTTATTGCTTAGCTAAATCTTCATTTCTTGAAAAACAAAGGAAGACCATTTAAGGATTTTCTTTCATACTTCATCTACAAAAACACTGGTTGACTTTTTAAAAAAAATTAGTGCAATGGGGATACGTTTACAATTCATAAAAAAAAAAAGAAAGATCTATTGTAACATTTGCAAATGTATTATTGATAAGATTTAGTGTTTACAATATATATTGTGTATAAGATTCATGAAGAAAATGAAAGGATTTTATATGCTATTGTATGTGTACAGATTGTTTATCCCCTTCATAAAAATAATGCTGTGCGATTCAGACCTTAATTATCTCCACTTAGAATTATTTTCCCTACCCAGTAATAATTATCTACAGTTTTGTTGAAAGTTAAGTGCTTGAAATATGTAAGTTTTAGATTTTTGAGTATTTCATTTTTCAGGGATTTATTTGTAGACAGGAATGCAATAATTTTTAGAAACCTTTATCTTGCTAAAATTTAAGTAACCACTAACAGGACTTGTCTTTTAGGGAAAAATAGCTTTCATTTCCTCCTTACTTGTATATGAACTCTCTCTCCTCTGCAGATAAATGTCAACATATACGTAGTAATTATTAGTTCTGAACTTGCATAAGAAATCATACTATTTATAAAAAAATATGGTGTTTATAAATAGTATATTTATTTATTAATTATTATTATTATTAGGCGAGAAATATGTTGAAATATTATAAACAAATTATGAGAAGCAAAATCCGAGACTGATAAACAGTTGGCTGATAATGACTAGTTGAAATTGGAATAAAAAATTGGTTCACTGGTATTTTCTCCATTGAAGTTTTATTAGAATCTCTGTGTATAGTTCTTTCTGAGAAGTGAGCGTATGATCATTGAAACAACTTGTTCAACACATTTGTTAATGGCCTAAAAAGAAAGGTCCTCAATGTTAGTTATTTTGTAAATACTAAATTTGATTATTCTGCCTCATCCAAGTTATTTCACTAACCACAAAATTGATAGTATTTCCTTTGTATAATACTAGTTTTGTATGCAGATTTATTATTCTTGTTGATTGAGGATATCTATAATACAAATCTGACCAACTGCTTTGTGAAAACTTTGTTTTTTTTTTTTTTTGTCCTAGTTAGTCAAGTTTAATTTTTCCTGAAGTTTCTTGTTAGAAATCACTAATCTTCAGTTCATTGCTTCATGATTTAGTCAAATCTCAAAGTAGTGAAGAGAGTTTAATAGAAAAATAGTTGCATACAGATATTGGTCTATTTGCTCAACCAATTAAAAGGGACTTTTGTTAGTTACAGTATTTAATACATCTTTCTGTATAAGCAACTAATAGAATTAAGATGATGGTAAAAAATGGTCTAGAATAATAATGGATGATACAACTTGCCAACTGGGGAGAAAAATATCTCTGTGCTGCCTTATGATTATGAAATAAAACCTGAGCTTTCAAAACAAGTTCTGCTTTAATTGTACTAAAAACTAAAATGCAGTTGAATATTCAGAACTTTGATGAATCATTGTTAAATATGGAGAAAAAAATCCTCTACAGTCACTTTGAAATTGTATATCAAGAAAGATAGCTATATTTTGATTTAAAAATGTATTTCTCTTTTTACTAGTGCTGTCTGAAAGATTTTTTTTTTGTGAAATTTAATCATATAGTCTGAGATATAAGAATAATAGACATATTTTGACCTTTTGCCAAATTGAGCTAAACCTGCTAAATATCATGAGTAATGGCCTTTATAAATAATGTCTTTGAGTTGATATAATTTATTATACTTGAATACATTGTTTTTCTTATCTTGTTGATACAAACTGAAAATTAAAACTTCATAAAAACCATTTAGATAAAATAAAATGTACAGAAGAATTTGATGTACAAAAAAGATGGATCATTCTGACTCTCCTATGTTTACTTCTTTCTTTGTTCTTTTGGACCTTTTCTCACATCCCTCCCTTTCTCTCAATCTCTGTTTTTCTCATTAGTAATGGCCATGGCTAAATACTTAATTATGGCTCATTATTACCCAAAATACCTGCTTAGTTTCTCATTCTCTGTGATTTTTCTTTCCCTGTTGTAAAAGTACTTAATTTATCTGAGCTCTTTCATGATTGCACATGGAATGTAGTGTTTTGCTAAATGTAAATGTGTGTATAATCTTTATCTTAGGAATCTGTTGTCCTTACAATTTGCTGGATGTGTTGGATTCAGTTTCTGATCTCTAGTCTGACCCCAACTTGCTAATAGGCATAAATGTTTTTCCTTTTTTTTCCTCTCTCAGAATGATTTTCTAAAATGTAAGAGTTTGATTCTTCAAACAGAATCTAGCTGAAAAACGCATAAAAGGAATAGTCAGTCATCTGCAAATTGTCTTTATATTGAACCCAGGCGAAAATTTTGAGGTTACCAAATGAAATTTCAATTATTGAAATTTCTGTCTTTTTGTTGTTTTTGTTTTGTGTTAAAATAGCTTTGAATTTAAAAAAAAAATCTTTGAATGGAATGTAATGGTTTTGACTGTTGTGCATAGGGTCTCCTGATCTTTTCCATGTGTTGATAAATATTTGACTCTTTTTGAAGAGCTCAATGGCTGACTCATTGGTGAAGAAATGGATTGTATATACTGTCTTCAGAGTCATGTACAGGTTGGAAAAGCTTGACCCTCCACCTTTCTTTTGTCTGTAAAGATGGATTTGGCAGATGGCCTGAAAATTCACTTGACCTCAGTTCCACCCAAGAAACTTTGAGCCAGCAAAAAAAGGAACGTGTTGAAAATGTTCTTTTGGACTTGTTGAAAGAACTGCCATAGAATGAATGTTCAGAAACCTGTTGGACTTGATTAAAACTAGGTTGGATTTCATGAAGGTTCCTTCTGGTGGGAAATCAATGGCAAATAATATTGATGATATGCTAATTTGTGGTTGCTTACTGAAAAAATCTATTTTGTTCATTTGTTTGTCCATCACCAAAAGCATATGCTTGTGTCAATGCTGCCAGCCAACTGATGTATTGTCTAGTGACTTGAGACCTGCAATTCCACTAGGGTGCTTTAAAACTGGACATAAGGTCAATGCCAATGGTGGCTCCAGTGTCAACTTTTCTTATGTAGGACCTTGTTTTGGTGCAGCCTGATCTCATAATGTTCACATTTCAGATATGTTATTTTGTCAATTCCTATCCAAAGCATGAATTTACTTGACTTTTTCTACCATGAGAACTACAAGAACAATCATTACCAAATTTAGGAGTGTGAAAAAAATTAACATTTCCTTACCATGACTTGAAATCCCAACCAACTGATTGGTAGTCATGTCTCTTACCGACTGAGCCAAATTTACAAGTCTTACATATCAACCAAAATTTATACTGGAAATATACCAGAGCTTATTTCATTCTTATCAATAAACGATTATAAAATTAACATTACCTTTTTGTGATTTGGAATCTCAGCCAATAGAATAGGAGTGGAGTTTGACCCTGTGGTAGCCAGGCTTGTTTCTTACTATTTTCTCTTGAACAATTTAAACTAAAATTCTGTTTTTCCACTTAATAAATGCACTAAATTGAATGTTATCTTTTTTTTTTCTTTCCCTTAACTTCCTTTTTGTCCTGAGCTTTGCTAATTACTTCAAAATAAACTTCAAAATTGTAGGACACTTTGTGCAAAACTTGTGCAGTCAGTATCATTGCTTTAAACAGACTGGATCCATAAAGAAATTTTGTTTACTATAATTTGGTCTTGAAATTTCTTGAAAATAAAGCTTAGTTACTTTTTGTTTAACATGTTACATTTTTGTGTACTAAGGGAAGTGATGATTGTAAATAATCACTCTGTATTATTCTCTCACTAGTGAATTGAACTGATTAGAAAGAAGCAAAAACTGATGTAGTTGGTAAAAGATGGTAATTCATATTTATCTTACTCTATGGGAAGGTCTGAAGTCTCAAAAAGCATGTGGTATAAGTGGAATATGAGACCCAATAGGATTTCAAGTTTCCTTCTAAGCTAAAGCTGTTTGTTCTGTTTTTCTGGTTATAAAATTGTTCACATTGTTTTTATTTGTGCTTCAGGTCTTTTATACCATGGCCAGGACATGCTGGTATATTACCCTCAGCAACCACGTAATGCTCGCATTTATGTGGAAATGCCAAGTCTCTTGAAGCTGCCCTTTGAGAGCAGTTACTTACAGACCAAAGATGGAACCAGCATCCATGTTGTGCTCATTAAACAGCCACACTACAATTTTGTCAATGTTCCTACTGTGATATTCTTCCATGGAAACGCTGGTAATATAGGACATCGGTATGTATGCATGTCTAAACCTTCTCCTTCGATCTCAACTTCTCTTAACAACTTATCTGAGAACCATGAACAAATCAAAAGCTAAATTCAGCTCTTGCTGGTAACTTGACTATTTTAGTCAATCTACTTGATCGAAGAGACGACTAATTGTCACTTTTTTTTCCGTTCATCTTTTCTCTTGATTTTTCTTCTTTCTACCAATGTCATTGCCAATTGTGGCACTTAGTCTGGCTATGAATTGTTAAATTTGTGCCTGACAAAAATAAAAGGTTTAAACGGTAGGTCAAATTGAGCCCCCGTAGTGAGGTCTGCTGGCCTCTGTCATTGCACAGCAAAAGAAAAGAAAATTACTGTAGATTCCTTAGAATTAAGTTGGAATCAGAGTAGAGACCTCCCCCCCTTTCACTGAGCAACAGGGATCACTGTAAATTCTAAGTTGATAATTTCTGTCAGGTTTCCCTCTTTTGGCATGTCTGAAGCAGTTTAAAATATGTTAAGAAATTAGAAAAAGATTTTTTGTAAGCAGGGGAGAAGAGTTGATTGAAAGTAATTAATTTGAATTAAAAAAGAATTAATAATAATGTGAGGGTTGACAATTCCTCATTGATTCGTAGCTACACTAGAATATTAGTAATTTATTTTGAAATGAATGTCACACAGAATTGAAATGCTTTCTATCTTTCAGGTATGGTGGAGACCTGTTTTCTAGGTTCAACTCTAATTTGATATTTCAAGCCATTTATATTTATTTTCATGGATTGCTTTTATCTTGACATCTTATGAAAAAAAGATCACTGCCTAGATATTGAATGATCTGCATTTTCTGTTTGTATATCACTATAATACTACAAATTTCAGAAGTGCCTTCTTTTGTTTTCTTCACAACTTTGCATGCAGACTTATTAGAATAATTCAGCAAGTGGCTAAATTTTGTTTCCAAATTGTTTTGAGGTTGAAAGTTACTCTGCATGTTTTGGATTGTGTAAAGAGTTGCTCTATTTTATATCTGTCTGTCTGTTTTCATTTTTCATATTGATTTGAGCAAAATAGTTAACCAAGCAAGAAATGGTCTTGTGTCACATACCAGATAGTCTATCAGCTGGGTAAATATACCTAAAATAAAAAGTATTCTCATATATGCACTTATTTCTGTTAATGTCAGGCTTTTTTGAAAAATGAAAATTATCATGAAAAAGTATTTGACTCTTGATATGATTGACAGCAAACACTTGATTAATTGGATAGTGTCTGGCAGCTTTGTTATATCAAAGAGGTAGTATGAATATTGTAAACCTTTCTTCTGATGGTAGTCATATTGTTTCTGCAGACTGTTCATGCCTGGAATCATTTAGACACACCATTGCCTACTATCTAGGTGATCTAAAGGGTTCAAATGTAAACTGGACTCCAAGGTTTGACACTCTGCTTTATATGGGTCCTCTCTTATGTTTGTGTTAACCAGGTAAAAATGACAAGAAACTTGTGGAGAAGAAATGTTGCATTCAGTATACAGTATCTACCATCTTTAATTAGGCTTGCCGATTTGTAATTTCTAATTTGATTTAAATTCTTTTGCCTTCCTATAATATATTTAGCTCAATATCACTTTAAAGGTTTGTGAGAGGCGTTCTTTTGTTTGTGAGAGGCGTTCTTTCGTTTGTGCTTGTCTTATTTTCCATTTTAACTTGTTTGTTGGTGGCTTGGGTATCTTTATGCCAAGTATTTAATCTCACTTGATGGTCCAGAAATTAAGACCCTTGTTTAGAATTAATTTCTCAGTTACTTAAATGGTATTCACTGGTATATAACTGTTTAATGAGTCGATACTAAACTTTGAGTCCAATTTCCTGGTCCTTTTTATGCACTTTCTGTACTGGCTGTACTTTTTCTTTCAAATTCCTTTTGCCTCTTGAATTTATACTTGAAACTTATTCAATGTTATCTGAATCAGGAATCTCTTGAAAGTATTGCTTCACCGATCATGAAGGATTAGCTTCAAATCTTTACAAAGAAATGTTGTGATAGGATATTAAGGCTCGGCTGAACAAGGTTTTTTCCCAACCGTTTCTTTTGATAAAACGGTTCTTGTGTAAATTTTTGAGATGGACCCCATTGATTGGATTTTTTTTTTTTTTTTGGACTTGCATCTTCAACTTTGTTGTTTCTATCATTGTTTAATCACTGAACTTTTAGGCTTTCCTCGAGGGTTATATTTGGCATCTTTCAAGGGATTTTGGATGGATAAAATAAAGGGTTTCATTCAATATTCTTTAGGGTTTATCAGAAATGACATACCTGATGGAGGCCTAGAAAATACAATGGTTCAAGCAATGTGATAAAAACAAATGAAGATGCAAGTTTGAAAGAATCAGTCAATTATTGCCTTGTCTCAAAAATTCAGACAAAAACACGAAGGAAGTTGCAAAATATCATCAAGATATGTGGGCATATTCTAAACACCATTTTCCTCGTTATACAATTCTTGCCAAAAGGTTCCTTTAATGAAAACCCCTTTTGTGTAAGACCTTGAAAGTCATAAATTTAATTCAACCATGGGAAAGAAAACATCTTCTGCCATCTTCAAAGCACAATTACATTGCAAAAAAAAAATTATCAATTGCACATTTACTGAAATTTTATTATTTATTTTCTTTTTAGATTGATGAATGCCTATGGGTTGTATACGAGCCTCGGTTGCAATGTTCTTATGGTTGAGTACAGAGGCTATGGAAAAAGCAACGGGACCCCATCCGAAATGGGTGAGTGAACAATTCAATATAGAACCTTTTATGTACAAGCATGTAAATTTCATTTTATTACTTGACAAAATATAGTAATTGACCAAGCGTGCTCCTAATTACTAAATGGATTATAAAAGCAAAAAAAATGTGTGTTCAATTTTCTAAGAAATTTTTAAATTGAAGAGATTTTTAAAAGCATATCTAAATTTTGTATGACTTGATTATTTGTGTTTTCACTGGTTCCTGTCGAGGTTGACGATAGAGATCACAGCTTCCAGTTAATACTGCCTTAGCATGTAAGGTGGTTATGGGAGAGTGGTCTTCCTAACTGCTCATTCTCTTTTCTGTCAACCATTGTGGCGCGATTGTAAGATATTTTGTCACAAAATCTGACAGTGGAACAGTTCAGTGAGAAAATAATTTGTGCCTTTTTCAGAAACATTAGTATAAAATTGTGAAATACTCAATCTCAGCTGGAATTTGAACTCTGATACTTTTATCTACCGTACCTCCACTTTTGTATCTGTTTTAAGACCATGGTCTTCCTCAAATTCCTGCATTTATCTGATTCAGCCCATCTAAGTTCTTGCCTTCACAGGAATCCCCGAATTGTGCGATTCTGATTAGCATGTTTTCGATTAATGTGCTAACAATTTTTATCCCAAAAATGTGTGCATTAAAAAATTGTCTCAAAAACTATTTTTTATTTTTAAAAAAATTTGATGTTCAGGATTACACACATTACCTTCTGTAGGTTTTGATTATTTCCCAAGTTCAATTAATGTGGTTTGAATTAGCACTTTTTGAGGACACAATTGTGTAAATTGAATCAGGGGTCCTATATTTATCTTTTTCTCTGTTGGAGAATATGTTGCTAATCTTCCCTAAATGGTTGCATACTTGTTGCACAATTCACCATTCTAAGTCTTTACTTTGAATATTACTGGTAGCAGGGAAGAAATTTGCTAACCTCCATATAGGCAGCCAAAAAGCTGAAAAGAGATCTGGAAAAAAGGTTGAATTTTTTAATTTTATGTATGTTGTGTATTTTTCACTTATTTTTTTTTCATCAAGGGAAAATTTTGTTTCATTTTATAGGGTTGTACCAAGATGCAGAAGCAGCCATGGACTATTTGCTGCGTCAGACCCAAATATCTCGAGATAAAATCATAGTTTTTGGCCGATCTTTAGGTGGGTCTATAGCAATTTATCTAGCTTCCCATCCTTATTATACACAGCATATACATTCAGTGTTTATAGAAAACACCTTCACATCACTTCCAGAAATAGGCGCCATCGTCATCGGTATACCTATCATTGGACTTCTACCTTACTGGTGCTTTAAAAATCAGGTAAGTGTTCCTTTTATCCCTTAATGAGAATATCATTGTCCTCCTTTATACATCACACTGTCAACGGAATAATAGGATGTAACAATTAATTTGTTACATCTCTGTAAATATTTTTGTGAAATACTTTCGATTTCTTTTAGTATGTTTTATAGATTTTATTTTCTATTTCTTTTTTTTTTCCCTGAAAGTAGTTATTAAAAATTGATCTGTTGTACATTTAGGCACTAGTTTCTTGTACTGAAATTAGTAACGGCAATTTTTATTTTGGGTGGAAATGCAACAAATTCTAGTTCAGCACGGAGAATATTTTTTACTCTTAATTTTCAGTGAGCAACTGACCAATTTTCCAACTGTTTACCATTCTTATCTATGATCGCACATTGCTTCAGTTTATACTTAATTTTTGTCACAGACATTCAACTTACATGATTATTAATATTATTTGGAAGGTTTTTTAGATGAAACATTATCAATTATTTTCAAATAGTGACTAATTTTTGTTTCCCCTAAATTTTGATTGTGTTTTATCACAACACCCAGATGGTCACTCCATGATTGTTAGTTAGGGTCATGGATTGGAAATAAAGAATCAGCCTCTGACACGACCGACTTGTATTCCATTTTCTTGGGAGCCTGCCTTTCTAATTAGATTATGAAGACCACCAGTATCAGTCATCCAAATGTAGCCGTATAACTATATGATAATTGGTTATAGTTTATCTAAGAAATATTGAATAATATTATAACTAATACTACCAGTGGAAGTTTGAGAAAAAAATGAGGCATCATATCAGGCAAATAGGGAAAATGAGAAATGAAAGCTATATTGCCAGATATGTATATTAAAAGTATGTGAAATGTTGGGAATTCAATTGATAGTGAATTTTTTTAATTGAAAAAAAAAAAAAAAAGAAACTTTTTTAAGATGCTTATCTGTTAAATGTAAATGTTGTTTATATTGTTAATATCTGAACACAACCATTTTGAATATGGTAGAGCCATGAATAGTGAAAGTTTAATTTTCTTCCTCCAGTTTCCCTCCATTAAAAGAGTGCCAAAAATCACAGTCCCCGTAATGTATCTATCAGGACTGACAGACAACCTCATTCCTCCACGGATGATGAAGACTCTATTTGAGGTAAGCACTCACCATTATTCAAATGGGGGGTGGGGTTAATTTCTCGTTTAACATTTACCTGATATGTTCATGTTGTTATTGTGATTTTTTTTTTTTACATGTTTACCTGTTTACATTTTCTACATGTTTCTATAGGTTGATTTAAAATAGTTTCCTATATTTTGAATATTATTATACTATTGAGATCTTTTTATGAGGATAGTATTTCTATCATTCTTATTGATTGGTGATATGTTGAGAAAGAATATAGAAAATATAAATGAGCAGAACCTTCTGGAAAATGGATTTTCAGTGTACCTTGTCAGAGAACATTTCTTTGACTTATCAACAATGTCTTTTTATATGAATATATTTTCCAATTGTCAGTTTTATAATGTTTCTTTAAAAAAAAAAAGAAAATTTTGTTAGTTTCCTCTAAAAATCACCAGGAAAGTCCAATGTAATGTTTTACTAGATTTCCAAAGAATTGATGACTGGTTTCGTTTGGTGTATTAGTTACTTGAAGAAAAGATTTTCTGAAGTGAGCAGCTAATTAGAAATTGTACCAAATTAATGGTAAATAAATGTTAAGATAATAATCATTTTAAGTACGAATGTGATGATAATTTTGATGTAGAAAGTAAAATGATAACTGAGCAGGTTTAGATAAGGTAATAGTAAATTCTTGTTTGATATTTCTTAAACGGATGTATTAATCATTCTCTGATGGTATAATCAGATTTCTTTGTCTATATGTTCGTTTATTTACGTCTCGACTGTGTACACTCCAATCTTTATCAGGTGGTTTTAGATGTAGAATGTGGAATCACAAACTTGGAAATTTAGCATTGAAACAAAACCTGAATATAGAAAATCAGATTTGACCTGTTGAGTCCAATTGAGCATGTGCTCTGAGAAGTGACTCCATATTCTAGAATTGATAAAACCAGGCAAAGATTGAAACATTCTAAACAAATGAAGATGAGGAAAATAGTCCTACCATATCATACATAATGGATAATACAGGTTATACCGAATTTTTATGACTACTTTTAACCTTCATCTTAATTTTATTAGTCACGATTACCTGACAGCAGGGGGTAAATAGCGTTGATTGGAAAATGAAGAATAAGCCTTAAGTAAGATTTTGAACCCACATCCCTGTTGCCAAGAGAAGCACCGTTTAGCCCTGCCTGCTTTACCAAAGCCATCAAGACCAACTGGAAACAGAAATTCAAATAACATCCTTAAACCTATTTTCTTTCCAATTATAGCCATGTTTGTTTACATTCTGGTAGTTACGGTATTAATATATTTTTCCGTTTATTTTTAATCTATTATTTATTTTCTGATTTATGCTATTTACTCACTGCCAGAGGGTAATCTGTCTGAGAAAAAGATTGCAATAAAAAGCAATTAATAAAATTAAGATGGTGGTTAGAAGTAGTCAAAAATCTAAAAATAAAAATGAAAAATAAAAATTCAAATGGAAAAATTCATTTTCAATCTGAAAATAAATATGGTTTAGCTAGTAAATTAAGTATTAAAGACTTTTCAGGAAGTTTATTAATGAATTTGACTGAGGCAAATCAAATAGTTTACCTAAGTTTTTATCAAAATGCAGCCAAATAGGAAACTCTAAAAAAAGTGCATTTTGTTTCATACAGAAGGTGTCAAGTAAACAATAATGTTATTTTAGTGAAATGAAATCTTGAAGTAGAATCACAGGAACTGTTTGGAGTGCAAGTGTCATAATGTTAATTACTTTGGAAATAGTGAAATCAAGATGGCTAGAGTCCTGGTGAGTTTGCTGGGCAATAAGATGGGGAATAAGATTAATTGTTAAAGGTGTTCCATTTATCAATCCACAGTTTGACAATTGGCTGCCCATAAGCTAAGGTTGTATGAAACCAGACTGCATAGACGGTAGAGGTTAATTCACAAGCTGATAGGATGCTAAGCATTACAGATGGACGTCATGCTAAAGTTAATCATGAACCCAAGTGAATAGCATGGAATATCATTTTTGTCTCCATTAAACACTTGTCAATGTCAAAAACAATATTCAATATACCCAATGCATTAGACAAGTGAATTTTTTTATCAGTTATATTTTTTCACCTGCATCCATTTAGTTAAGTTTTTGTTATGGCTGAATAAATCGTATTTTCTCCAAGATGGATGTCTTGAGAGCATTGTAAAACCACAGAACCTCTTAGACAGTAACCTATTGTATAGAAATGGCATTCAAAAGTTGATTAGAAATGCAAGCGTACAAACTCAAGGGACATAACTCTCACCTTAATACTTTCAGATTAACTCCTATTCAAATTTTTCAAAACTTCCATAGGAAATATAGGGGAAAGAAAATAAATATGATTTCTGTATTTTGGATATAAGTTTTGGCCGCCATGACTTGAGTTCTAATCTTTGTGGATCCATGTATGTGTATTGACCTGAAAACTCATGTAATCTTTTCAGATATCTTGAGGGATACATTGATAACAATTCAATCTTGCACACAGGCATCTGAAATATCTGGTATTCAGTGTCAAAATAACTTTTGAGAATGTAATTAAATCTTCTTGGCTAATTTTATATCTAATATGGCTGTCAAGCATGGAATTTAATTAACAAAACTGTAAAAAAAACCCAAAAAGAAATGAATAGTACAATGTATGTAACATGAAAATGTTCCAGAAGATACTGAGCTTTTACAATTAGAAACCAATTAATATAAAATGGCATTTATAAATTGTCCTTTTAATTGATGTCCTTAATTTTGAGTTTTATTCGTTTGGTTGTTTAGGATCGAGTAATTTCTTTAATGTTTTCTTTTTTTCAAAAAATGTCTTCTAAAAAATTCACTTCCAGTTTTCATATCTTTTTTACTTGTCTATTTTTAGGCAACCCAGAATCCTCCAATGAAAAGAATGGCTCTTTTTGATAATGGAACCCATAATGAAACTTGGCTGTGTCCTGGCTATTATGAATGTATATTAAACTTTATCACAGAAGTAAGTCCTTTTTCCTCTTTTATCAATTACTCTCTACAAAGCACTTTTTGTTTTGGTTATTTTCAATGAAGTGCTATTATCATTAATAATCTAATAACAATTCACAAAAAAATCTGTTTGGCAGTCTTCGCCAACTGCTGAAACCACTCTACATAAACCCTTAATTCTTTTTGGTGGGTAGCAAATAAGTTTTTGAAGATCCCCCCCCCCAATATTTTTAGAGGTTTTTTTCATGATTGCAGAGTTGATTCAGTCTAAAAAGGACACA
This sequence comes from Thysanoteuthis rhombus, assembly GCA_963457665.1. Taxonomy (NCBI): domain Eukaryota; kingdom Metazoa; phylum Mollusca; class Cephalopoda; order Oegopsida; family Thysanoteuthidae; genus Thysanoteuthis; species Thysanoteuthis major. The sequence continues at coordinate 1,322,140 of OY735215.1, read as the reverse complement.
TATTTTGTGCCTGTTGGTAGTGATGTTTATGAAGCAGTCTGCATCCATTATTATTTTGATGTAATTTTCAAATAGAATTGAGAGACGGGGCTAGAGAGAATGTCTACACCTATCTAATTGTTTACCCCCCTCCCCAGAAAAATTTTTTCAATCATGTAAGAAATGATTAATTCACTTTTTCTTTGCTAACTGAAATTTTATTTTTTACTAAAGTTTAACAAAACTTACAAATGTGTGAACACAACCACATTATTTATGCACCAATTAAACCTGAGCCCCTCCCCCTTTTTTTGAACCTTCGTATCAAATCCGTTTTTAAAAACAAATTATATTGAGCATTCTCTGATTTCCATTTATTTATGGATTTATTTAATCCTTTTGAATTCCAATTTACTCTTGGATATTTAGCCGAGTCATCATGTTTTAATATACTTGTTAAACATTAGTTTGATGATCATGACTTTGCAATCAATCATTTTTATCTGTGTAAAATTCCTAATAAATCTATGAATACGTAGGATTCTACATTTTTCTGAATCATTATATTAATAGGAGTGATCCTGATGGGACTAATATTCAAGAATAAAAAGATTACTTACAAGCTGAAACTGATTTGAAATCCTAAAAACTTTTTTTTTCACTGAAAATGATTTGGGATAATTTGAAATTGATATACTACACTGGAGATCCAAGTTGAACTCAGAATTTAAAAGTAAATTCATTTATCCAAAAATCAGTTTTATAATAGAAGATGAAATAGAAATTGATGATTCTCAACAATTCTACATATTTGGGATTTTGTTCTGATTGGAAGGGGCTCCAAAACAATCAGAGGAAATAAATTGCTATCTCTCTCTCACACACACACACACACACACACACACATATATATATATATATATATATATATATATATATATATATATATATACTTTTTTTTTCCATCATTTCAGCAGAGAATGCATGATAGGCAAGTCGTAACTAGTGTAAGATGATGGAAAAATGCATGATTATCTCCATTAATTATGATTGACAAATTCTGAATTTGATTCCTAATTTTGAACTTATCAAATTATAAACACAGATCAATGATCTTTGTTAATCATGAAGATGATTTCCATTTGATATTGAAATTGCAGCAATACCTTGTTTGTTCATTATTTCAATCAAGTTTATGATTTTGGTTTGAAAAAAATTGCAAATTTTATATTTGCCCCAGTTTGCATCAAGATACTAAAAAGCATAGAAAAGTTGAAAGCACATGGGATTTTAATCTGATTTTTTTCAAATTCATTTTAAACTTTTGATAGAAGTGAAATTACTGTTGATACCAACTGGAAAGTTCTGATAATGTAAAGAAGCTGAGCTTTTTACTCTCTTCTTAATGTAATATTGATCAAGCTCTTTAGAGTTGACTGTGCACCACATTCGAGTTCGATTTTAAATAAATTCTGTCAATCTGTTTTCTAAATGTTGTTTCATTCTTCAAAAGATTTTGTAATTTTCACTCACCTATTGGATTTATTTATCTCTACAGCACAGAACCATTAATCAATAAGTGATTGAATTGTGCTGGAATTGTTCTTGTTTATCAAATCATTAATTATCCCATGGTATTTTGTAACGTTGATATCACTAAAAATCTAATTTGTAATGCTACATTTTGTAGGAAAAATGAATTTTAATTAATTTAAATCAATTACTAATTTTAGATTTTACTTTCTTTGGAGAATTATGAAATTTTGTGGAGCTGCTTATAAAACTGTTTATTTGCATTTTGAAAAATTATCTTCAAGTGTTTTTGAGTTTTAAGCTTTTTTGGTTCACACATAATTGCGCTGATTTTGCAGTTTATTACTGGATCAGGGATGTCCTTGACTTTATTTTTACTAATTAAAAAATAAGTTATTTTGTTGCACTTCTATACTGTTAATCTGGCCTAAAGACAGTTTGACAATTACTAGCTTGATGAATTCTAATCATGACTGACTGTTGTGTTGAATCAAAAGGGAAGTAACTCTATCAGGTATCTCATTATGATAGTTTTTTCTGTTCTGAATTTCTGATGCTTATTGATATATTCTTACAAAATATCTTTTATTTTTCAGGTTTCCAAATGGCGAAGTACAAGTGCCTTGACAAACTACTCAGATGTTTTAACAAAAATTGTCTGAATCAACTTTGAGTTAAACTTAATTTATTCAAATTTTGTAACTGGTAACATTTACACCAAGACACATGCTGTTGGACACAAGTTTAGCACAATAAATCTATTTATTACACCTGAAATGTTTTGATTTCTCTTTGTAATCAAATATTTGCTTGTGTATTTGTAAGTTTTATGGGAGAGAAAAATAAACTCTGTGCATAATTGAAATCCCACTAATAACTTTTGCACCCCCCCACCCCTGCTGTACAGTAGAAAAACTTGCACATAGTCTTGACTGGTATAATGTATGGAATGATGATCATTTACTCTTTTATTTAATGGATTGGACAAGTAGAAGGAAGAAATAAGATATTAAGACAGAAAATTTAGTCATTTACACAAGACTGACACACTTACTCAAAAAAACAGGCCGATCAGATAAAACTTGATTTTATCTTGAGAATCTTTGTCATTAATAAGAAAGATTAGCCTAAATATGATATAAAAATTATCTGTTTATAGAATGGAAATCTCTCTGAATATGGATAACATTAATGTTGTAACATGTTATGAAAATTTCTACTGCAAATGTTTTGTTTACAAAAAAAAACAATTTCTTGTTTGCAAAAACACCCAGATTTTTAAAAATTACAAAAATCAACTATGTAATGGATTTTAATAGATATTTTTTTCTCATGAATATTGAAAATTTTATCAGATCAGTTTCCATTCTAAATTTTAGAAAAAAATTTTTTTCCCTTGATTATAACCCCCCACACACACACCTGATGAATTATTTCACTTATCATTCAGGTGTAAAGATCATGAGTGAAGAAAAATTTCAAGTCCGGAAATATAAATTCTGTTTACTTTTTTTAAAAAAAGTGCAAGGACATTCTGTAAAAATGCTTCATTAGGAATTTAAAAAAATCAGAAAGTTGCTCTCCTTAGCAAATGAATCGATAAAAAGTTGCCAACATATATTTTAAAGTAAAAAGAAAATTCTTGAAATTAAAGTTTTTTTTATTTCTATGGTTTTAGAAAAATAAAAGAAAATAATTTGATTATTTTTGAAAATTCTCGTATTAATCTTTCTTATTTGCATAATTATGCTATTTTGATGATTATAATACAACAATATGATTAATCAAATATAACTAAGGAAAACATATGAGGCACAAGGTTTTTTATTTTTGATAAGTATGGGAGGTCAACTCTGTCTTTTTCAATTTTTCACTAATTGAGTCATTCTTTACAAGATTTGGATACAGCCTTTATCAAATTTCTATTACTGTTATGCTTTCTTTAATTCAAGTTTCAATTTAATTAAGTTGATGTTTGATTACTCTGATGGACATTTTTTATAAATCTGCCCCTAGTAACTAAGCTGTCAGCAACCATTTTTGATATTTCGTTGGTAAAATATAAAAGAATGGAATCGTCTGTTTTGATCCTGTGCTTCAGTTATTATTAATGGAATTTTTTTAACAAATGTTAATTTTCTTTCTATAAAAAAATTTAAATATAAATTTACCCAAGTTTTTCGAAGTAGTCTAGTCTGTGAGAGTAACTTCCCTTTGATCAAAAATCAGCGAATATTCTAATCCGAAATAGAAGGGACTACTGTATTAGCAAGAGACAAGTGTCTTTGACAGAAAGGCTGTTTATTTACTAATTGAATCTCATTTCATACTTTTTTTAATTAAAAAAAATTTTTTTTTTCTCTTCCCGACCCTAGGGAAACATACTTCAGATATTGACAATGGAAGAAAATGAGCAATAATGGTATATTATGCATTTTTTTTATTTCAAGTTAAAATGTAACTCATATACCAATGAGGATTAGTATGGTTTATGAAAGTACTGTGAATAATTGAACCTGGCAAAAAAAAAAATTTTCATGCTGGAGATTTTCCTGCTGAGTGGTGCTCCAGTAGATCCATGGCGATTACTTGGAAATTATCAACTGTTATTTGATATTATGCACAAGATATCAAACTGAAAAATATTTTTGCGATGGAAATCATTTGAAGTTGCTTTTTAGGTATGGCTTACATATAAAAAAAAAAATTACTGCACCTTGTGTGATTTTCTATTTTTTTTCTTTTAACGTGTTTTGATGGGCCATGAAAAGTTGATACTTGGTAACATGGAGTGCATGAGATTGTGGGGCAAGCCGAATGAATCACCATTAATCATACCAAAGAGGGGTCTTCATCTCAAAAACTGATGCATATATGTACATTGGGATTGGAACGAAGTCCTCTACTATGAGCTGCTTCTCAAGAACTGAATGATTGATTCAAACACGTACTATTACCAATCGCAGGCTCAATCAGCTAAAACTGGTCTGTCTGGAATTTAGTCAAGTGAAAGGGCATAATATCAGGATAGTACGAGACTGTATATTTCTTTGGTGAGCAGGCCAAAATTATTGCAACATAGCAGGGAAGTCTTCACTCATCGGCTGTATTCAAATTATCGTTTATTGCTGTCCTTTACAGAATTCTCTACAAAATATTTTTCAATTCCTTAGACTGCAAAAGGCATCTAAATCAGTTCTTTGTTGAGAAAGATAAAATGTTCTGAGGAGGGGAGTAGGGAGTTGATTGAAACGCATTAGAAGAAAGTCATAAATATGTTCAATAAGGTTATATTAAATATATATATATATATATATATAAAATATATTCAATAAGATTAAAAGAAAAGATTTTCATTTCATCTTTACTTGAACTGAACATTTTTTTGTGTTACCCAATATTACTCTTTGAAATATTCTTTCTTACAAGTCAAAATTCTAGTTTATGCAATTTTTAAAGTGCATATTTATCAATGTCAAGACAGCAGATGAAGGAAGAATTAGAGGCGTAAAGATCCACAACTGGACTTGTAGTGTCACAAGTTTGAAAAAAAAAAATGTTCCTCTAATCTTTTCAGAATCCATAGAGCTATCAATTCTCTTTGTAAGGAGTTAAATTTAATAACACAAACAATTTCTTGTGACTATAAATGAAACAACAAAACTGAATCAGAGTAGAAATATTTATTTACAAAATCCACTAAAGGCAAAGGTTTTTTTTTTTTCTTATTTTTTTGTATGTGTATGTATGTATGTATGTATGTGTGTGTGAATTTCAGTTATCACAGATCAGCTTCCATAACTTTTGGGTGCCATGATAAGATTGTCTGCATCTGAAAGGAATGGTAATTCAAAGTGATTATAGGAAGGATTACACAATCATTTGGTTAAAAAATCTGATACAATTTCGTACAAAGTATACAGTGAAGAACAGCTTCGTTATTTGGAAGTAATTCCCTCACCATTATTTGCAAATATCAACTTCATTTGAGGAGGGCACAAGTTTCAATAATTGATTCTTGCCTCTAAATAGATACTGAGGAAAAAATGTCATTTTTGTAAGGTTTCAATTAAGAAAAGATTATTCTTCGGAAAATGTTGATATGGCTTCCTGAATGACATTTTACAAAAGTAAACTCATTAACTCGGTGTCAATCGTCAAATGTTTTCATTCTTTTCTTTTTTCACCTGATAATGATTTTTGTTTATTATGGCTAAAATTTCTTCAGTTAATTCGTCATTGATATTGGAAAGGTTTTGATTTATTTTGATCACCCAAGCTTACTTTCATGAACTAGATGGTGTTTTTTTTTTTTTTGTTTGTTTTTTTTTTTTTTAGAGTAATATCTTGAATCTTATTAAATGAAGCATTGTCAACTATTATTTTTTTTTCTTTCATCTTTATTTCAGTTGCTTTCTATTACAACTCTTCAGACTGTCCTTCTACAGCTGTTAGAAACTGTTCACTCTCACAATTATTCAGACTGTTATTCAACTGAAATTAAGAAAGAAATACAAGTCAGAAGTAATGATTGACAATGCTTCATCTAATTATATAATTCAAGATAATGTAAATAACACAAAGATGGCAGTGGCTGAGCATTTGAGGGGAGAATAAGGCTAAATGTTTTGATTTGATCTACAACCATTGACTTTTATAGCTTGAACAGTTGTCAGGCAGTCTTCCTGAGGATAAAAGGACACGAGTTCAAGTTTAACCTTTTATTTCAACTCTCACTTATTTTATATTTCCTATTCATACTGTTTCATGATAGTCTGAGCAGTTTCAATAAAAAGCAACTGAAGTTAGGATGAGAGAAATACTAGTCAGAAATTAATAAAGGTGGATTATTAGAGTTACTTATTCAAACAATTATGAGAAGTTGTTTTCTGGTTATAACCAGTCAAATTATTGAAATCAAAATCAATGTGGACATCAATTGCAGACCGTTAAAATTGATCACAGCATTACAGGATTGAGGACATAAAAACTATTTTTCTTTTAACTTGAAATCTAATTATTTTTTTCTCTCTTTAAGCTAGTTCATGGACAATGAACACATTTAGAATTTCAGACCTTTTTAGCTGCCCATTTGCTATTTTAAAAGCAAAAGTGTGATTGACAACTGTTCCCTGCTTCTCAGTCAATTCATAGTCAGTATCAAAAATAAAGCAAATTGGAGATGTTAGCCAAGTCCTCTTATGACTATTTTCAGTCTGTTGAAGTTCTATGATTCTATAATTCATTCATACATTTAAAAACAATTCAGTCTTCAAAAATTATGATTTGCAGTTTGGTGAAGAAGAGAATTTATGTCTGAGTATCAGCTCTAAAACTGGGATTATCATTTACCATTTGGATAACTCAAGGCAAATATGGTTGACATAATTGTTTTAGACAATAATCCCAACTGGTAAAATGACAAGAATCAGGAAGAAAAGAAAGAAAAAAACATTCAACATGCAGAACTGGAGGGAAACATGAAAGTAAACATCAATTTAAATTTTTTTTTTCTTTTTTAAGCAGGGATGGATCACCTGTTATGAAAATTCAAACTTCCATATAAGTTGAAAGCTAAAACCTATTTTCTCATTTGGAAAAAATAAAATGGCTTGCAATAATGAAAAACCTCAATTTTGATGCAATCGTAGTTTTGTATTTGATTTATTTCTTTTTTCTTTTTCTTTCCAAATTTGGAATTTATAAATATTAAACGGATGTAAAATAGTAACAATTTTAAGTCTAACCCACTGATGGGCTTAATTACATTATTTTATCAATTAAAAAAAAAACCCATCTTATAGAAATATTCCTCATTCATGATTATTCAAGGTTTGTGAGTATTTAGTATTTTGAAGACTAAGATTCCTTATGTGAATCTCTTTAATATCCAATTTCTATTCTTCAACTCTCAAAAGCCTTTTCTTATTTTCATGAACATTTGCTTTTTAAGATGATGGAAAGACGATATGCAACGAGAAGTTATCTAAAAGGTGTTCAAGCATTATTAGTTAAACAAAAGAAATTTTTTTTCTTCATGAAAGTTCGTTAGAACGAGTATCACTAACCTAGCACTTGTGACAGAAACATCTACATTTCACTGCTTTGACTATTGAGTTATACTGGTAAGTACTATATAGAATTGTAAGAGAATCTTGACTATCAATCAACATGGTGAGGTCATAGTGTAGCACTTAACAGACATTCCAATACTTTTTCATCCCTGATTAAGCCATTATTTCCTGTTAACAAGTTGACGTATCACATTCCAAGCGGCTTTCTATACCCACTCCATAACCCAATAAATGGGACAGGACTTAACAGTAGAGAACAATGACTGCTTAATTGAAATGCACAGCCAGAGCATTTTTTTCATCACTGACTCAGATTAAATCAAATATGCTTTTATAGTGAATTGACTCATATCTCTGATGATCATGTGCCAAGAAAGTTTTCAATCATCAAATAGGGATTTCTTTTCAATATCCAGTTTTTAAAAAATTGCAATTTACTGGCCTCTAAGAAGGAGGTTGAAAAGTGCTGGACCTTGGTCATGGGTAACCTGGAATGGTGCAAAGAAAGAGCAGTCTATTCTTTTGACAATTTAAATACACATATTTGGCTAAATTTCCATTAACTTACAAGTCAAGATAAAATGAAATAGCTTAAACTGAGCAAAATTAACATTTATATTAATGAATTTCATTTAATTACAAATTACTAAAAAATTTGACCTAATGAGAATGGTTTGTTTTTTTTTTCAGTTGAACAATTCATCTTGAATAGAAAAACATTACAATTATTGCAATAGTAGGGTGATTTGAAAAGTCAGTACTTGAGAAATTTGTTTGTGTAAGGTAGGATTTTCTTATTACTGCTCAATGACTTTTCTACTACTCTCCTGCTTAGCTATAGTTAGTTTCTTTCTTAATAAACTAAATATTTCTGATAGAGAAAAAAAAAATTTAATTTTAGACCTAAAACTTAAGGATTTCCTGATTTTCAATTCATGTATTAAGTGTTGTAACACACTCAATACATGTATTGAAAATCAGGAGAAAAAAAATTGTCAGTCATCAGGAATGAATGTATTACAGACAGAATAGGGCTATCCTATGTATAACAAGCAACATTTAATTATTGGAGCAAAATGAAGATCCACTCAGAACTTATTTGGCAAAGGGGTCTGCACTATTCACAGTTTCTTCCAACAAAATTGCCTTAAAGATTGTCGGATGAAATTTGGTACTGGAGACTTTTGGACCAAGGTGCAAATTTTATATACGTTGAACTATTAAAAAACTCTCTTACACTGGCTCTGGCTTCAGCTGTTCTTCCTCAGAAAACTGATCCCACACTTCAAGTGCAGAGACTGAAACAGTCTAAACTGGCTCTGAAGTATGTTAGAATATTTGAATGTATAGGGATGATTGAAAGATATTCCTTTTAAAATATATTGTAGGTTCTAGAAATAATATTTATGCAAATCAGTTGACTTTGCTTCTTTAATATAAATGGAACTGTTACTATACAAGTGTTTGGTTTATTTAGTTGTGAATAAAACCTGATTTTCTTTGAAGATTATGGCTTGCTGACTGATTATGCATAACAAGGTGGAGCCAAATGTGTGGGTACAAGTCATTTACATTTCAAGATTTTGATGTCTATTTGAATAGGAAAGAAATTTTGGTATTATAAGGATAGGCTGTTTTTCCTACCACAAAGATTCAAACAATTCTTCCAGGAAATTCATTAACAAATCCGTTCTTAGTTTTTTGAAAAAATCAGAATAGAGAATGGACTGAAAATATTGAATCTGAGGATTTCCTTTTTCCTTTGACATCTAAACAATAGTATATTTAGTTCAGTTGTTAAATATTTTTTATTCATCATCTGAGTATTTAAGTCTATTGGAGTATATAAATCTAACCTTTTTCTTTAAGATATAGGAGTGCTAGGTGAATAGAACCCAAGGTTATATCCTTTATTTTAAATCAGAGATACTAACAAACGCCAGTTTCAACATGTTCTTGACTCAATGTGAAAAGTTATCAAACATACTGTAAAGGATGAAACAACCCATTGGAGTGAGATAGTATTCAATGTATGAAATACACATTGAATATGTGTGTCAACCAGTGAATCACACACTTGGAGACATGAAAGAAATTTATTCTGAAAAACAAACAATCAATATTTAATCAAGGAAGGATTCATAGATGATGTTGATATTTACTAAGGTTAAGTTAGTACAATTGAAAGCCTTAAGTTTTGGGTATTCAGTTAGGATTAAACACTACAGTAGCAGATTCACTTGCAATTACACCAGAATGAGGCCCCCATTCGTCCTTTACTTCTGTCATATGATAGCTAGATGCTGTGAAGGGAGATCCGCAAAGGTTTTCCAGGTTAGTGGGGACCTGTACATGAATAGCCCGAAGGTGTGTGCAATGGAGTTCGAAGGTGAACTATGATGTACATGGCCAACCCAAAACAAGTATTTGTGTGCTATTGTCTGCAGAGGTGGGACAAATAGCAGCAAGGCCAGTAGATCCTAGGTTCAACAGGAGTTTCTTCCATCCTGGTAGATGCTGGGCTATCTATGAGGGTCTGCTGTTATTTTGCAGGAATATTCTGATGGTATGGATGAATCATAAGGCATGAACTACTCTGTACTTGGCAGATACCTGAATTGGCTGTTGTATACTACAAATCCTTTGAAGGAGTATCATGAAAGATCTGAGAAACACTGCTGCAGCAGATGATCATCTGGCTGTGGAAGTCTGCTGACCCTTCAGTGGAATAATCAGACAGTGTGTGTGTGTGTGTATGTATATATATATATATATATATATATATATATATATATATCTGCAGGTCTAGGGAATGCTGCTGGTAATGCAGATGCTTGAGCTGACTGCAGAAGTCTGCCCCTTCAGAGGAGTAACCCCACAGCACCACTGTCTATGCAGGTGTGTGTGTGTGTGTGTGTATATATATATATAGGAACGTTGATCCTGGAGACTTCTTTTTCCCCCTTTAGAGGTTAAAATTGAGGGGAAATTTGTTTTCTCTTTTTATGGAATCTCTATAAAATATCACTTATTTTCCTGTATTTTTCTTATCTAAAGATATTTCCTCACTCCCTGGGCAATGCCAGATATGACCGCAAGTGCGTTATATATATATATATATATATATATATATATATATATATATATACACACACACACACACTCTCACTTGCAGGCATGCATATATATATATATATATATAAAAAGATATACATACACACACACACACACACACACATTTGATCAAAACAAGAAATGTTTTCTAATTTTTTTGTCAACTTTTCTTGTTTATTCACAAGAGAATGTAAGTGTATTTCTTGCAGGCTCCAAATGCAATTTGAAGCGACTTCCATAGCTTTATAGAGTTCTTTAGTTCCCAAGGTGAAACCCACTACCAGCACGAAATCAGAGACTTAGACCTAAGTATCCTATCCCCATTAAAACCAGCCTTCTTATGCCATATATCATCCTTGCATCAGAAACATGACCTTATCAACCCAATGATTTTTCAGTCTTGTTGAATTATTCTATTTCAGCAAACTGAAGACACTCCTCTGATTTCTCCACTACCTCAACTGAACTTTTCTTAGTTTCCAATTCATGAACCACAGGATCTTTCCAGTTCCACAGCATCAAGTATAACCTTTTACTTTTTTTGTAGAAATTTTAATTCTCAATACCGCAATCCGTGGAAATTCAAATCAATATTCATTTTCAATATATCTTTCTTCACTTATTTAGAACGATATTAAAAGGAGTCCTTTGGAACAAGATTTAGGAAAACCTTTTTTCTTTAATGTAAATATACATGGCTTAATTGATTTTATGGAATCACCAGTTAGCAGTATCCTACCCAGACCATTTGTTGAATATAACAAAGATAATTCCCGGGAGAAATAGTTTTCATTTATTCATTTACTAAAAAATCACAGAGGAAATGGTGCAAATGTCTTATTTTTGCTATTTTTGCTTTTTTTGGTAAAATGAAAAAAAATGCATAAACTGAAATTTCAAAAACTGAGGAATACCCCAAGATAAAAATTCCTTTAAATTCTTATTTTATTTTTTAACCAACTCTGCACCCAAACGGTTGTTATCAAAATAATAATGTTTTTATAGCACTGGTTTTCAGTGTTGTACATGCAATTACTAGCAAGAATTTTCAAATGTTGTTGGTTGTATCTACAGGGTTTTTTGGTCAGCTCTATTTCAGATCGGCTGTAGTTTTATCGGTGAAATCCTGGCTTGCTGTCTTGTTACCGTGACCTTGTTGTCTCTAATAATCACTCAAGGTAATAGATTACTTCTTCTGGTCAACTGAACTGTAACTCAGTCGCTATGCGTCACTCAACAGACAATTTTCTTCTGTCACTCACTGTTCACTTGTTTCTCAACTCTGTTTTCCTCCAGAATGAGGTTCTCTCATAGACAGAATTTCTTTCACAATTCAGTCGAGTAATTATTCAAATAACTATTTCTGATTGATTGATTTTTGGATAATTGCTGACCCATGAACTGCAGCTGACGGAAATTTCCGTCATTGCAGTTCTATGCCTAAATAAAAAAAATATTCTGTTTTATTGTAATTGATGGCAACTTAGTTTTGAGTCACGGCTTTTACCTTGAAATGGATATTACATTTACCACCTCCTGCAGTTAAAGGGTTAATTACAATGTCTAAAATGTTAATATAGCTAAACAGTCAGAGTAACTGATGAAATTGCTGACAAATGTAATCAGTGATTTTTCAAACAGCCAAATCTCAAAAAGTAATTCAAAGAGTTTTTCCAACAATTGAACACTTTCTTGTTCACAAAATGTTTCAATTGATTCCTGGGCCTTCTTCAGGTGAGCTATCCAAATGTAATGTTAGTAAAGAGAATTCCCCTGCCTTCCAAGACAGTGTCTCCACAAAAAGTATCGTTTTGTGTGATTATTAAAAGTTCTGTTTTATTGTAATTGATGGCAACTGATGGTTCTGAGTCATGGCTTTTATCTTGAATTGGATATTACATTTGCCACCTTCTGCAATTAATGGGTTGATTACAATCCAGACAGTATCTTCACAAAAGTATTGTTTTGTGTAATTATTAGGGTATAGTTTCAAAGGTACGATGTCATTCAGCAGAAGAATGATTGGTGATGTCTATTTTGGCTCTTTATCGATTTGGAGGACTCAGATTTTAACCATTTGAAAATTTTCTTTTTTACTCTTCACCAATACTCTGAAATTTTATCATATAATCCTTGTTTAGACACAATTGGCATGACAAACTTTGCAATTTCTGTTTTAAAACATTTTTAATTCATCAATTCTATTTATTTTTTTGTTTAGTTCTTGATTTAGAAATCAAATAGACTAATCAAACTTTCATTTCCAAAATGAAAATTGATTTAAATTTCATTTTGAAATATACATACAGACAAATGAAGTGAGTTTTTCAATTGTGAGACAAACCAAAAATCAAACATGCTGTCATGTAATTTCTTAGATAAAATTTCATTGTTTGTACGCTTGCATAAAAATGTGGAGTTTTTTTCCAAATCATCAAGGGAATAAATTGATTTCCACATAAAATTAAATAATACTAATATCTTATGACTTATAAGGAAAATAAAAATCCAGAATTTATTCAACTTATCGATCTAAAAATGACAACAAATATCTTATCAATTATATCAGTTGACGGAATTGATAAAGTTATTTTTGTGGGTAACCACTTCTGTTAATTTCTTAATTTGTTTTTAAGAATTGTTAACTTACCATAATTTTTAAATTACATCTGACACTAGTGCTTATTACTAGAAAAATAATTCAAGTTCTTTAATAATAAATTTTGCCTTAGGATTTTTTCTTGTTAATCGACATTTGAAGACTATTTGCAATTTGGTTAATCCAAACCATCTTCTCTACAAACTTACATAAAATGTTTAATTAATAATTAATAAACTATCTCTTTCATTAGCAAGAAAGAAAATTGAAACATTGAGATGCATTCAAATTGTGATTGTTGTTAATCAAAAATAGATTTTCATGTTTCAATTAAGAAAAATTGTTTATGTTGGTGCTATTAGCATTTAAAAAAAGGTTTTATTCACCATGTAAGACTACAATGTGATCTATGGTGAATAAAGAGAATTTTGATTGTGACTTCTTATTATCTGCTCACAGTTGTTAGATCTTTGCTTTTCTATACGTATATTCCAAAATAAAACTTGTATTAAAATTCATATGGGAAATGAAACTTTGGTTAGTCTATTCAATTTCAAGATGAAAACAAAAAGTAAATAAATAAAATTGTTTAGTGTTAAAATATATCAAAAATATTTAAAAACAGAAATTGCAAATTTCACGCCATGCTCGTTTTGTCAAAACAATGATCGTAAAATTAAATCAATGAGTGCCAATGTTGTGAAGTGCGGAAAAGTACATTTTTGGATGGCTAAAATCTAGGTCCTCCAAAGAGATGAAGTAACCCCATTTTAATGTTCAAAGTTTTGAGTCGCTAAAAACACAATAGAACAAACCTGAAAATGTTCAAGGTTTTGGTGTTCATATTAATTTGAGCAAAGTTGAATATCTATCGTGAAGCCAGAAGAAAACTAGGTATCGAATCATAAATCAATAATGGCCTACTCAATCAACCAGACAAGAGGGCTACAGATTCTTCTCTCTTTGCTTGTCTGTGTGTTTTTTTCAGATGCTACTGGCCACATTTTTGTGGCTACAATCTTGAAAATTTGTACAAGTACTCTACAAAGTACGACCTAAAAACACTTTCTCATTTTTTTTTTTTTTGATAATTAGTTTTGGTACGTTTATGGGCAACGGGATTCATTTATGTGAGGTACAGATATCCCTCTTGAAGTCATTCCATTAGTTGTATAATACAAAATACCTACTAGGTATAAAAAAATATCTGTGTAAGGAACTAAGATGATAATGTCACTAGTAACTTTTTTTTTTTTCAAATTTAAAAAATAAAAAGCAACTTACATAACTGGTGCAGCAAATGGCTTAATATTAAGCCAAAGAAACTTTGTCTTTTCCCAGTTATCGTATCAGCTTCTATAGCTTCAAAATGCCTACAAAAAAAAAATGGAATAGAATGCCCAAATATATGACACAGCAAATAAGCCTAATGTTTTCATAATCATATTGAAAATACAGCAAACATCTGAATTAGGATGTATGCAAAATACAACAAGAAATGTTTCTTGAAAAGAAATTTAGAAACTGGGTCATGAAAAAAAGCAAGATAAAAATAGGTTCATAGTCTTTCTACTTACCTTACCAAGATATTTATTTTGTGGATTGGTTACTTATGCAGATCATTTTGTTAATTTCTTGTTCATAGAAATGATATACATTTTGACTATTGTAAATAATTTCAATTGATATTGCTATGGATATGATACCCATGAATAAGCTGCACCTACCAATAAGACACTCCCGGTCGGCCTCTCAGTATTGTTTGGGGGTGATGTAAAAAGTTTGTTTGGTATATTAAGTAAAAAATAAAGATATTTTTCATTTTCAACATTAACTTTATTGAACAATACACTTATTTTCCGTTTCATTTCACTATCATCTGCTATTTCAGCCAACTTTATAATTCTATCCACCCGGAATTTTTTTTTTCTTTCTCAGTAAAAAACTGATCTTGGTGCCTTTTACTGTCTTCCAGGGAATAGAAATTTTTTTTCATTGAGACAATTCTATGAAACTCAGAATAAATAGTAATCTGAAAATGCTTTATCTGCTGAATACCACGAATGAAAGAGAATTTCCAAGCCAAGCAGTAAAATTTTTTGCCAGATCGCTACAGGAACATAAAGTCTAGCATTATCCTGATGGAATATTATGCACTTTCTATAAACTAATTCCAGGTGCTTTTTGTCAACTGCAGCTTTCACTTGGTCTATTTGAGAGCAGTGTCTGTTTGAATCAATTGTTTAGTTTTCTAGAAGGAGCTTCAAGTAGAAGACTTCTTTCCAAACCCACCATGTATACAGCATCACCTTCTATGGATGAAGACTGGCATTTGATGGGGTTTTTTTGCTCAACTTTTGAGGAGGCCATACAAAAAAGCGTCTGTCATAATTGAACTGGTGTAAATTATTTTCAATTTGATTTGGATATTTTCGGTATGTTGGCTACCCCCCCCCCCCGTGTTCATTCAAGTAATGTTTTGATTTGATTGCTATGAACTTTAATTGGTCAACTTGACCTGCGAGCATTGTGAAACTTTGCAAACCCTTTTCAACACATTCAATCATTTACATTACATCTTCCGTAAACTGCATTTTTAACTTTCCTGAAAGAAAAATAGTTTACTGAAAATGATGCTAATTTTTCTCCCATCTTAAATGTCAGAATCAATGTACAAAAATATGCCAATCTTGACATAATGAAAAAATATGCCAATCTTGACATAATGAAAGAATATGCCAATCTTGACATAATGAAAGAATATGCCAATCTTGACATAATGAAAGAATATGCCAATCTTGACATAATGAAAAAATATGCCAATCTTGACATAATGAAAAAATATGCCAATCTTGACATAATGAAAAAATATGCCAATCTTGACATAATGAAAGAATATGCCAATCTTGACATAATGAAAGAATATGCCAATCTTGACATAATGAAAGAATATGCCAATCTTGAAATAATGAAAAAATATGCCAATCTTGACATAATGAAAAAATATGCCAATCTTGACATAATGAAAAAATATGCCAATCTTGACATAATGAAAAAATATGCCAATCTTGACATAATGAAAAAATAAGCCAATCTTGACATAATGAAAAAATATGCCAATCTTGACATAATGAAAAAATATGCCAATCTTGACATAATGAAAGAATATGCCAATCTTGACATAATGAAAGAATATGCCAATCTTGACATAATGAAAAAATATGCCAATCTTGACATAATGAAAAAATATGCCAATCTTGACATAATGAAAAAATATGCCAATCTTGACATAATGAAAGAATATGCCGATCTTGACATAATGAAAAAATATGCCAATCTTGACATAATGAAAAAATATGCCAATCTTGACATAATGAAAAAATATGCCAATCTTGACATAATGAAAAAATATGCCAATCTTGACATAATGAAAGAATATGCCAATCTTGACATAATGAAAAAATATGCCAATCTTGACATAATGAAAAAATATGCCAATCTTGACATAATGAAAAAATATGCCAATCTTGACATAATGAAAAAATATGCCAATCTTGACATAATGAAAGAATATGCCAATCTTGACATAATGAAAAAATATGCCAATCTTGACATAATGAAAGAATATGCCAATCTTGACATAATGAAAAAATATGCCAATCCTGACATAATGAAAAAATATGCCAATCTTGACATAATGAAAAAATATGCCAATCTTGACATAATGAAAAAATATGCCAATCTTGACATAATGAAAAAATATGCCAATCTTGACATAATGAAAAAATATGCCAATCTTGACATAATGAAAGAATATGCCAATCTTGACATAATGAAAAAATATGCCAATCTTGACATAATGAAAAAATATGCCAATCTTGACATAATGAAAAAATATGCCAATCTTGACATAATGAAAGAATATGCCAATCTTGACATAATGAAAAAATATGCCAATCTTGACATAATGAAAGAATATGCCAATCTTGACATAATAAAAAAATATGCCAATCTTGACATAATGAAAAAATATGCCAATCTTGACATAATGAAAAAATATGCCAATCTTGACATAATGAAAAAATATGCCAATCTTGACATAATGAAAGAATATGCCAATCTTGACATAATGAAAAAATATGCCAATCTTGACATAATGAAAAAATATGCCAATCTTGACATAATGAAAAAATATGCCAATCTTGACATAATGAAAGAATATGCCAATCTTGACATAATGAAAAAATATGCCAATCTTGACATAATGAAAAAATATGCCAATCTTGACATAATGAAAGAATATGCCAATCTTGACATAATGAAAAAATATGCCAATCTTGACATAATGAAAAAATATGCCAATCTTGACATAATGAAAAAATATGCCAATCTTGACATAATGAAAAAATATGCCAATCTTGACATAATGAAAGAATATGCCAATCTTGACATAATGAAAAATTATGCCAATCTTGACATAATAAAAAAATATGCCAATCTTGACATAATGAAAAAATATGCCAATCTTGACATAATGAAAAAATATGCCAATCTTGACATAATGAAAAAATATGCCAATCTTGACATAATGAAAAAATATGCCAATCTTGACATAATGAAAGAATATGCCAATCTTGACATAATGAAAGAATATGCCAATCTTGAAATAATGAAAGAATATGCCAATCTTGACATAATGAAAGAATATGCCAATCTTGACATAATGAAAAAATATGCCAATCTTGACAAAATGAAAAAATATGCCAATCTTGACATAATGAAAAAATATGCCAATCTTGACATAATGAAAGAATATGCCAATCTTGACATAATGAAAGAATATGCCAATCTTGACATAATGAAAAAATATGCCAATCTTGACATAATGAAAAAATATGCCAATCTTGACATAATGAAAAAATATGCCAATCTTGACATAATGAAAGAATATGCCAATCTTGACATAATGAAAAAATATGCCAATCTTGACATAATGAAAAAATATGCCAATCTTGACATAATGAAAAAATATGCCAATCTTGACATAATGAAAAAATATGCCAATCTTGACATAATGAAAGAATATGCCAATCTTGACATAATGAAAAAATATGCCAATCTTGACATAATGAAAAAATATGCCAATCTTGACATAATGAAAAAATATGCCAATCTTGACATAATGAAAAAATATGCCAATCTTGACATAATGAAAAAATATGCCAATCTTGACATAATGAAAAAATATGCCAATCTTGACATAATGAAAAAATATGCCAATCTTGACATAATGAAAAAATATGCCATTCTTGACATAATGAAAAAATATGCCAATCTTGACATAATGAAAAAATATGCCAATCTTGACATAATGAAGAAATATGCCAATCTTGACATAATGAAAAAATATGCCAATCTTGACATAATGAAAAAATATGCCAATCTTGACATAATGAAAGAATATGCCAATCTTGACATAATGAAAAAATATGCCAATCTTGACATAATGAAAAAATATGCCAATCTTGACATAATGAAAAAATATGCCAATCTTGACATAATGAAAAAATATGCCAATCTTGACATAATGAAAGAATATGCCAATCTTGACATAATGAAAAATTATGCCAATCTTGACATAATAAAAAAATATGCCAATCTTGACATAATGAAAAAATATGCCAATCTTGACATAATGAAAAAATATGCCAATCTTGACATAATGAAAAAATATGCCAATCTTGACATAATGAAAAAATATGCCAATCTTGACATAATGAAAAAATATGCCAATCTTGACATAATGAAAGAATATGCCAATCTTGAAATAATGAAAGAATATGCCAATCTTGACATAATGAAAAAATATGCCAATCTTGACATAATGAAAAAATATGCCAATCTTGACATAATGAAAAAATATGCCAATCTTGACATAATGAAAAAATATGCCAATCTTGACATAATGAAAAAATATGCCAATCTTGACATAATGAAAAAATATGCCAATCTTGACATAATGAAAAAATATGCCAATCTTGACATAATGAAAGAATATGCCAATCTTGACATAATGAAAAAATATGCCAATCTTGACATAATGAAAAAATATGCCAATCTTGACATAATGAAAAAATATGCCAATCTTGACATAATGAAAAAATATGCCAATCTTGACATAATGAAAAAATATGCCAATCTTGACATAATGAAAAAATATGCCAATCTTGACATAATGAAAAAATATGCCAATCTTGACATAATGAAAAAAATATGCCAATCTTGACATAATGAAAAAATATGCCAATCTTGACATAATGAAAGAATATGCCAATCTTGACATAATGAAAGAATATGCCAATCTTGACATAATGAAAAAATATGCCAATCTTGACATAATGAAAAAATATGCCAATCTTGACATAATGAAAAAATATGCCAATCTTGACATAATGAAAAAATATGCCATTCTTGACATAATGAAAAAATATGCCAATTTTGACATAATGAAAGAATATGCCAATCTTGACATAATGAAAAAATATGCCAATCTTGAAACAATGAAAGAATATGCCAATCTTGACATAATGAAAAAATATGCCAATCTTGACATAATGAAAAAATATGCCAATCTTGACATGATGAAAGAATATGCCAATCTTGACATAATGGAAAAAATATGCCAATCTTGACATAATGAAAAAATATGCCAATCTTGACATAATGAAAAAATATGCCAATCTTGACATAATGAAAAAATATGCCAATCTTGACATAATGAAAGAATATGCCAATCTTGACATAATGAAAAAATATGCCAATCTTGACATAATGAAAAAATATGCCAATCTTGACATAATGAAAGAATATGCCAATCTTGACATAATGAAAAAATATGCCAATCTTGACATAATGAAAACATATGCCAATCTTGACATAATGAAAGAATATGTCAATCTTGACATAATGAAAAAATATGCCAATCATGACATAATGAAAAATTATGCCAATCTTGACATAATGAAAGAATATGCCAATCTTGACATAATGAAAAAATATGCCAATCTTGACATAATGAAAAAATATGCCAATCTTGACATAATGAAAGAATATGCCAATCTTGACATAATGAAAAAATATGCCAATCTTGACATAATGAAAACATATGCCAATCTTGACATAATGAAAAAATATGCCAATCTTGACATAATGAAAAAATATGCCAATCTTGACATAATGAAAAATTATGCCAATCTTGACATAATGAAAAAATATGCCAATCTTGACATAATGAAAAAATATGCCAATCTTGACATAATGAAAGAATATGCCAATCTTGACATAATGAAAAAATATGCCAATCTTGACATAATGAAAAAATATGCCAATCTTGACATAATGAAAAAATATGCCAATCTTGACATAATGAAAAAATATGCCAATCTTGACATAATGAAAAAATATGCCAATCTTGACATAATGAAAAAATATGCCAATCTTGACATAATGAAAAAATATGCCAATCTTGACATAATGAAAAAATATGCCAATCTTGACATAATGAAAAAATATGCCAATCTTGACATAATGAAAAAATATGCCAATCTTGACATAATGAAAAAATATGCCAATCTTGACATAATGAAAAAATATGCCAATCTTGACATAATGAAAAAATATGCCAATCTTGACATAATGAAAAAATATGCCAATCTTGACATAATGAAAAAATATGCCAATCTTGACATAATGAAAAAAAAACGAATGTTGATGAGACATGCAATACAATTAGAAACCAACTTTTTGAATGAAGTTAGTTGAAACTCAAACTCCCAATGTCTTCAAAAGACAAAGAAAAGAAGAATCTTTTCGGCCAACCCAATATAAAGTTATTTCAATAGTTAATTATGTTTTACATCAAAATGGTCCTTCAAAATAGGATCTAAGCCATTACGTGGTGTAACATTTGAGCTGCAGGATAAATTTTAGATACTTTGGGGGAGATGGACATGAAGGGAAAGAAGGTCAAGGACTATGATCTATGAGTATGAGGCGTTTGAATGATCTAAATCATAAGAAATATTGTTGCCTGTGACAATTCACAAAGTAATATACACATACGGTTGCCTTCTGTGTAATTTTTACTACACTAGTTAATTTCTCTACAAGGGATATTTTTCAGGCTATCTTAAAGGGTAGGAATTTATAAAGCATAACAGAATACCAAAAAATAGAAATACCATATATGCTGGTATACAAAAGACATTAAGAAAAGACAGGTCTGGTTAGTCATCCAATAGAAACTATCTTGCAGCCAATGTCTTCTGGCAACACGCCTTGTTGGGGATGATCAATTTAAAAAGAGGTGATCAATCGATAAAATACTAATTCCAGCTTTTGTTGGGAAGTGATCACTAAAAACATTCAAATTTTCAAAAAAAAGCATGAATGCTGCTGGACTAAGGGAAAAATTTAGCATAAACTAAAATTGCTAGGATTTTTAGAAAACCCCCAAAATATTTTTTCTAAACATAAGTATTAAAATGTTTGAATTTTCAGCCCTCTAGCTCCATTGGTGCAGCCAGTATGATACATAGCAGACCAGCCAGCCAGACAGACCAACTTAAAAACTGAAGAAACTTATGTTAACAATTCTGGTTGACGGTTTCTAACAATGCAAATATTACTCTGCGTTCAATGTACTGGTATTAGACTACTGGGCCATTTTTTGAAGCTTGATACAGATAGATATGTGGCTCAGATGAATAGCAGAGAGCAGAAGTCCTCAATTACCTGTGTGAACTATTAATTCTATAGGCTGGCATATACTCTTCCTTGTATAATGGAAAGGTATGTTATAATAATAATAATAACGTGACACTAATTAATACACTCAGAAACATCATTACCACTAGTCCAGAACACCTCAGCAATACCTCACAATATCACCAGGCTTTGTTGGCTTTCTGTGACAGTATGAGAACACCTAATCTTGGAGCCTGTTAACCTATATATGCCTATATTTGGTACACCCTAAAAAAATTGCCATTGAAAATATACTCATGAAAGAAAACAGATCAAATTATATAACATTCTGAAGGTGATAAGAAACATGCTTTCAGTTTGTTTTTCTTACAAATGAATTTGCATTACCATGCTAATATACTTTCACTTACCATATATTTATAATTATACCAAAATCTCACAAGGCTTAAATGGGTTCATATGTCCTCTCTCTTCTGTTTCGGGTTTGCAGAAGTTGAATTGGGGATAAAACCCTGGCATCCTACTTTCATATTTTTTCAGTCATATCTTAAACATTTTTCTTGCAGATCTTCATACTTAATCAAGCTCATGTCCAGGAGCCTAATTGACATTTTCTTCTAAAAGAACTATTAATGCAATGATATGAACTTTTAATTAACAGACCAAATGACAAGATCAGGACATTACGTAATTCATGTGATTTAAGCTGGAAAGGAAAGACAACATTCTAAATTTACAGTGATATTCCAAATGAGTGAAACAATCAATGATGATTTGTACCTTTTTGTAAATTAACACCCCCCCCCGGAATGTTTCCACCTTTCACAAGATTTATCTTTATCATGGTGGTAGTTGAAATTTTATCATTTCAATTTTTTTTGTAGCCTTAGCAAGGACCTTCAGCATCTGATTGTGTCTCTACATGCAGCTTCTTAAAAAACATTTGCAATCAGTGAGGTTGTTCTTGAAGCTAACAGTTTTCCCACATTTATTGTGTTAATGAAATCTTAATTTCAGCTATAGAATGATAAAATGCAGATGTCATCAGAGTATTTCTGCTTTGAAAGTATAGTACAAAAAAAAAAATCACCCTTTTCATTATCTTGACTTCAGTTTTGCACAGTTCGTAAGTATAAACACGTTATATCATTTGAAATGACCTCCTGTTCTTACATGGAGTATGGATCATTTGACCTAGACAGCATAAATAGAATAAACAATTGAAGAAATGGGCTCTTGCAAGAATCGAACCTGTGACCAATAGGAAGCCATTTTGACACAGTGTTGCTCACACCATTGAGCTAAACAGCCCGCTGGTAAGTTGAAAGTCCAAATAAATGCCGTATGCCTAGATCCTATCTTGTTCATTCACTGTCCATACCTGCACTATTGTTTCTCAATGCAGACAATCAACTTTGTTTATATTTAATATACAATGTCAGATCAGTAATTCCCCCCAAAAATAAATCTTCAAAATTGGAATTGAAACAAGAAATTAATACCTTCTCAGGTATTTCTGAGATGCTTTTATGACAATAAAACCATTTTTACAAAAATTCTTTATCATACTCACTAATAGCAACACAGAAACACCACACCCTCAAACAATTTTAGTATAAAATGATAATACTCACCAACCCAAATGAATACCACAACTTGGACATACACAGATTGACCAACTAAAACCAGGGAACCAACTTTCCTCTCTGTGGGCCTAAAATGAAAAATGGTATTATTTTTCTTTTAAATTAGCTAGGTGGAGAAAATATTCCAAAGGCTGATACGGTTCAAATCTATAAATCACTCACACTGATTGCATTAACTGGAATGATTTCAAGATACATTCAAAGCCTTTGTTTATCAAAAAAAAGAAATGGCCATTAAAACAAAATTATGAGAAATATAAATTTGTAATGCAAAATGCAAATATCATTATTGTAATCCACATATCTAGACACTTTATGTAAATAATCCCTCAGATTTTGCATGCACTAGAGCTGAGTCTGAAATAAAATATTGAAGAAAATAAAAATTAATATACTAGGCTCTATATGGGATTTTATGAAAACTATGGTTTTATGTAAAAGTGATGCAGACTTGTGGCTCAGAATAATTATGTTGCTATATACATCAGTGGAGGTTTCACCAAACATTATTATTTTTCAATTAGTTATCAAGGAAATGAAATCTCACAAGTACAATTTTTGGTGGTACTTCCATTTATTCCATGGATGGTTTTGCTAAACATAATTAGAAACATTTATGACAAGATTATCTTTTCATTAATCTAGAGTCTTTTAGAAGAGAAAATCTGACATTTTGAAATAATGATTACTTGAATTTTTAAATTCAGAATTCAATTATTTTTTTAAATGTCAGCTGATATTTGAGAGAATAAGCTACATTATAGCAAAAGATCCATCTAAAGTAATTAGAACAGGAAATACCAGAAATTGATTTTTGAGTGGTATTTTCCTGATTCTCTTTTATTTCAGTGAATGTGACCTCAATTTTCCTCAAGACTGAAATTGCTAAATAATAACCACTTTTAATAATTAACATTGTTTCCAACATTGAAATTGACAGGAATTGTGTTTAATGAAGAAGTTACAAACACTTTATGGACTTCAATAAAATTCATTTAGCCATCATTACTGTAACCAAGAAAATTTTATTGGAAGCAAGTTGGTTTAGAGCTAAAAGGGTTCAAATCCTGTGTAGTGCCCCCTATACTTTTAGTTAGGAATTTAGTACGAAACTCTTCTTTTAGCTAGATATCCAAAATGTCACTTCCTCTGATGGCCCCTATAAAACCCCAGGATGCACATGGTCCAGTGCTCATTAGCTCCAGCACCCCTAGCTGGTTACGCTTCTAGCCCCGGCCTCTGCGGCTGGCCATTCTCTCTTTTTCCTTCTCCCTGGCCCAATGGTCCTTGGTGCCAGTATTCCTAGCTGGCCATGCCTCTGGCCCCAGCCTTTGCAGCTGGCCACTCTCTTCCCATCTCGCTAAGATCGTTATCATGTCGCCAACCCACTGGCCGATCCGATCTTAACCACCATCCTCACTTCGGGAAACATGCATGGATAAAACTCCATGTTCAATGTCTTTCATAGTCTGTTCGTCGAGAGTCCAACAGTGTATGAGAATAGCCCCCAAGTTAACTCACTTGGCAGTGAGGCTCGTACACTGAACCCGGTTTCCGCGTATCTGGGAGCAATCCAACCACACGGAATCCACGCGTTCAGACGTCAGCACTATCAAGATAAGAAAGCTCCCACCTTTTACTATCTTTTCCCCTAACATTACTTCTCTTAATCGATTGTGTTAATGTTATCTTTACATGTACCTCATCTTTATTCTTGTGTTAAACGTACGTCTCTTGTCTGGCCATAATTCTTGTATGTTTTCATTCCTCTTTATTTCAATGCGCGCCCAACTTCATACTTGGCGCGCATTCTATTCCCTTCTCTTCGTACAGCTTTCTTCCTTCCACAGCTACAGGGCCAAGCGCACTACACATCAATCCACGAGAATCCAAAATCCTCGTCTCTCAACAGTCCATCGCTGTTCGGATTCAACAATACTTCTTTGTTTGCTCTTATTTCTTCATTTTGTTAACAATCCTACTAACTGTGTACTAACCTTGTTTTTGTGCTTAGGCAACAAACACGCTGCTTCCCAGGATTTATCTTCTTAGATCAATTCTGGTAATTTATATTTTAGAGGGCTAATATATTGCTAAATCTGGCCCCCCGACATGAAACCTGCCTGTGGCAGATTGTTTGTTGAATTTTTTGCTTCTAGAAATTTTTTTCTTCATTTTCTATGTTGGAGATTACCAAAATGGTCATCATTATCCCAAGTTATCTTTTTATTGCTGATTTAACTGAAATGAAAATGATTGTACATAAGTCAATTCTTTGGCCTGAATATCAAGTGTGTTGGTCATTATCTACTTATATGAAGAACAGAGTGATTTATTTGATTCTCTGTCTGGAACTATGAACTCTTCCACCTAAACAATTTGACTGACTAAAATATATCATGTCCACAATAGACTAATCCGCTGTAACAACTTTTTTCAGTTTATTTCCTAAAAAAGAAAAAGAAATTCAGATACATGAATTCTCTGCTTTCTTAATTTCACTTAGAGCCCCTTTTTCGAAAAAAAAAAAAAAGGCATAAAGAGAAAGCAGTGTTCAACTCTGGTTTTACAGCAAACCATTATAGAGGCAGCATACACGACCTTCCTCTCTCTTCTACACCCGAGGCTCCTGTACCTCCCAACACCACAACCCAATTTGTAAAATCAAACTTTTTACAAAAATTAACAACAGATAGTTTTGATTTTGTTAATATTTCAATTTGTTCAAAAGTTTATTTTATCAAAACAAGGATATGAAGCAAATATTTTTACAATCAAAAGTTCATGTAATCAAAGTGAAATCAATTTTTTTACAAAAAAATATGTAAATTTTGCCAATTAGGCAACTTCTCCGATTTGGCATAATATATATGTAATACAAAAGCCCAAATAACTGATTCCACTCTTAATTCTCATTTTTGTTTACTCACGGTCTATATCTGCTCTATTTGTTTCCTTCAGCATGACAATTATGTTATCAAGAAATGGAGATATATATATATATATGCATACATATCTATATAATGACACATGTGGCGCTACAAGGATGCAAACTGAAGTTGAATAATCTGCAGAAATATTCTATGAATCATTTAGCATATTATCAAAGCAGTTGAGTTTTCAAATGTTTTAGAATTTATTTTTAATCAATATACACACTCAACACATGCAGATTACAACTTCATATTAATCTCATTTATCTAGGATTTTGTATTCATCTGTGATGCTATGAAACCATAGAACAATTTTCCTTGGAATTTTAATTGCACATGAAAAATAGGATATTTTTTTCAATTTTGATCTGTTATACCTGAGGTGTTGTGGTAAAGTGTCGATGGCAATCACATGACTTTAACCTGTTCACTTCCATTCTCCTTTAATTTTTACATCTACCATGATCTGCAGCTGGCTTGCCATGTCCATTGTAATTAGTGTCCCTTACCAAAGTGGGGAGCCGAGATGGGAAGAAAAGGGCCCCTTATTATGCCATGCTAGCCCATGATGTATTAGCACAGAGAGAGAGCACACACCTTTCCCACAGATATTGGTGTGAAGTGAGCACAAACTGTCTCAGTCAGAAGAAGAACTCTGGCTTCCAATCTGAATCTCTGTTACTTCTCAGCTATTCACACCTCCATTTAAAAAAAAAATTAAACATTTTAAAATCTTGAAATAGTGAAAAGTAGTTTTTTATAAAAAGAACTGGAGAGCCGATGAAAAAGATTTTGCTTTGCATTATGGGAACAACACATCCAAACGAGAGAGAAATTCCCTATCTCTATATTCCTCAGCTATGCGGAAAATGGATCTCAAAAATAAAAATTAGTCAAAACTAATTATTTATAAATGATTATTTTGAAAATCTTGGTAAATTGAGGAGCATAGTGTGACTTGGTTTACGTTTAATACCGAGGGTTTTTTATCCATTAATTTGAGGTTTTGGTAGAAAAATGATAGCAAGATTCTCAATCAGGCAAAAGGAATTAATAATAGCATGTAATAAAACTGTATAAGAGTTTCTATGTTCTATCTCTAGAGGGTATTCCATAGAAAGCCTGGGCATGCTGCTGTGCATAAAACAGTGTAGATGTCTACGGTTGAGAGTGTACAGGTAGCTTTAAGCAGTGAATGATTCGAGTACAAAAAAAAAAAAGTCTTTTCCAGCAATAACAAATAATACAACATTCTGGACATAAGTTCAAGAATATAAAGGCCAAGAATGAAGTTAAAAAGTAGAAGAAACATCATAAAGATAATTAAAAACTGCATCAACTAATTATTCTATTTGAGCTGCATATTAAGATCAATAGAAAGGAACCAAAGTCTGGGGAAAATATTCCTAATTTATGGACAAGAGCTTCTAAATAGAAGATGACAGCAAAGTTCAATGAAGCTAACACGTGTTATTTCCATACCAACCTATTTACTTGAGTGAATAATGATCTCAAATCTGATGCAGCTGCTAAAGGTGCTAATAGTATAGAACTTGTAATGACAATACTGTCAATGAAGTAAGTAGCAATTTAGATATAATCGTATTCATAGAAGAAGTAACTATATTCCATGATGATAACTTCTGATATCCTTCTAAAAGAATTGTCTTCAGAAATTGTGTTTTAGGATTTCATTGCAATGAAAAGAATGTAGATCACTTTAACATTACTCCCTAAAGTGGCCATTTGAACTATCTTACCCCTAAGTTTTATCAACTGAACCTCCTCCCCACCAAAGTTTTGTCAATTGAACATCTGAAGCAGTCTAAGGAGGAGAATGTTTAATTGTAAACCATCTTAATTTAGGGAACTAGGAAAGACATAAGAATTAATTTATCTTAAAAATAAAGTTAAAAAGAACTTTACTCATTTGAATACATACATTTTTAAATGCTTTATCTTATTGACAAAGTTGGAGATTTTGTTCACTCGTGAATACATTTTAATGCATTATCACCAAATGTCATGCCATATAAATTCTTGTGGGTATTTCTTTGAAGTCACTTGGCCACTCATTTCCTTAATTCTGAACTTTTGTTCTGTCTCATCTTTTTCATCATGTTGAAAGAGATCACTTGGAGATCTTCCTTCCTGAAATAGATCCTCCCCATCTAAATGAGTCAATGGGGAGCATGTTCGAACATCCTACGAATGTAAGGGATAAAGGCTACTATACATGAGTGGATTGGTGGGGAGGTATGAATGACTAAAAAAGCTGAAGTAAAACACTGAAAAGAGATAAATATAAAAGTAAATCTCTAAGATGTACAGAAAGCCGGTGACTAATAGAAGTGCATTTTCTGTGCATGGCCAAGTGGTCTGGGCTGGGCAGTGCATTGTACTCACCCATGAAGTGCTATTAACATGACCACTGTGCTGCATTTCCTCACTCACACCCTGCTGAAAGCATCAAAGCACAGGGATTTTAAAAAAAAATCTCTAGTATTTAAAAAAAGGAGGGAGAGGGAGAAAAGGAAGAGAGTGAGAAATTATATTTGAGAAATATTTTCAACTATTGGATAAGTAGAAGGTTTTATAGCATTGAGAATTCTCAAATAGTTATTCATTATGTATTGGCCAAGTAGTCTTGCTTAATTTCAGTCAAAAAATAACCAATATTCCCATGTAGAAAGGTAATGTTCAGTAATGTTTTTTAGAAACAATTTGTAGAAATTTAGGGAATCAAACAGATTGAAGTAAAAGGAGTGTTTTATGAGAATGTATATCTATGAAAGAATGGCTCATTGGACAGGAGGAGTCTGAGGTATGGTGTAAACGAAGCTCATTAACACTGGTGGTTTATTTACAAAAAAATTTGACAAAATTTCATTTTATAGTACATCAAGTATTATATAATATTGGTTATTCAGAGACATTTTTTCAAGTATATTCTGGTGTTACCATAACTGAGATTTGTTTCTAATGTAAAAAGTTTTATATCCCTCTTAATTACAGTCTGACGGGTGTGTTGCTTGGTTTGGTGATAACTTGGAACAGCAAGATTGAGTTCAAATCCTTGAATCCTAACCAGTGAAAGAAATACAAATTGTTCAAATCTAGATTTACTCTGGGTTATTTTTCATCCATTCTATTCTTAAGCAAATCAATGTGAAGCTGTTAAAAGTTATTGATATCTCTATCTCATGAAAGTGAGAAACATTATTTACTCATTAGTAGTTAACAGTAATACTTCTTTTAGCTTTATTGATTTATAGGGATATTGGTAATATCTGTCGAAGGTTGTCAGCGTGTGGATGATATGGCTTGGCAGAATTATTCTTGTGTTTGCATAATTGGATCTTGGAAGCAGAAGACATCATTTGTTGATGGTTTCTATGATAAATTTCTAGATTTTTCTCACAGATTCAATTGATGATATTAAATAAAAGTTGTGAGATGATGACATCAAAATAGTACAGGTATTTTTAACCATTTGTGAATGACTGGATTAATATAGACATTATTGTATCATCTACAATCAAACTACCTTGCGTATAATTCTCAATATAATTTGTTTGAA
Source organism: Thysanoteuthis rhombus (assembly GCA_963457665.1). Classification (NCBI taxonomy): domain Eukaryota; kingdom Metazoa; phylum Mollusca; class Cephalopoda; order Oegopsida; family Thysanoteuthidae; genus Thysanoteuthis; species Thysanoteuthis major. The sequence continues at coordinate 1,291,916 of OY735215.1, read as the reverse complement.
AAAACTTTTTGATTTTATGAAATTATTTTCCACTTTATGGTCTTATTTAATATATTCAATAATTGTGAACCTAAGGCAGAGGCAAGAGAAAATGATGCTGATGATTGCAACAAAGCTGATACTGTTGCCAAAAAGAAGTTTCTATCACTAAGTTGTGATATATTGTGGGTACAGATTTCATGTAAGCTATATATTTCTTCCTTTTCCCCTAAGAGAAAGCCGTTTTTTTTGTTGTTTTTTTCATTTTTGAATAAGTAAAGAATTAGGGTTTCTTTGAGGTTTATACATAGGAAGCAATATTTCAAGTCAGCGATGTACAGGCCAAGTATAGATTAAATCACCGTTGGGACGATTATGTTGTAGCAGTCGAGACAAAATAAGGAAGTCTATGAATGCAACCCACGGAGCCTTTGCATGGTATGATATCCATTAGCTATTTTTCTTTTTCCCATCTTTTTATTTACCACCAGTTATATAGGGCTTTGTTATCTAGGATTTTATCATTCAACTTGAAGGAGACTATCATCATTAAATTTCTTGATGAATGAGAATCAATTCCTGTGCAACATGCTTACCTGTCATGAATGAGTTACTCTTCTTCACTCCTGACCAAGTGAAGGTCTCAATAAAGTTGGAAATATGAGTCTCTATATCAAAATGCATTTGAGATTTTGTTCGCTAGTGTGATAATTTACATTATATCCATCCCTGCCAAAACATGAATTACGATAGTCTGCATGTGTACTAGACTTTGAGGTTTATTTAAAATTATCAACAAGAAAAAAGATCTTTTAGTGAAAATCATCTAAAAAATACCAGCACAATATTGGAGCATTGTTGGTCACAAATGACTATATAAAACCCCCCAAAACAAATGTTTTTCTATGGTGCCAAGTGATGTACTTATGCAAATCCTCAAGGTTGTAACTTCCAAAATGTATCCAGGAGAATCTGTATGTCACTTGACTGGTTGGTTGGGCCATGTGATTCAATAGCACTACTTTTTGGCACCTAGGATCTTACTCATAAAAAAAGATATTTTCTCATCAGAGATTGTACAAATTAGTTTAAAAGTTAGTTTTATGGGGAACTACATCCAGTTAGGTCTCTCTTTTTGAGAGAGAGGTTGACTGTCTTATCTTGAAAAGTTTTCTTTGGGAATAGATGAACTAAATATATCAAAGAAACAAAGTGATTAAAACAAATTTTGTGGATCCCACCCCCCAAAAAAGGTAACCCAGTCATTTATCATTTTAAATTTCAAAGAATATCTTCTGGTTCATAGAGTTTATTGCTCAGTTCCTTGCAAAGAATTCAAAAGAAAGGATTTACCTCATTAGAAATAGCCACTAAAAAACAAATGCAAGAGTTACATAAAAAAGAATTTAAAATGAAAAAAGTTAGCTTGTATAGCAGGGAAAATTGTTGCCGTTATCAAAATAAATGACATTAATGTATCTAAGTTTGGAATATAAGGCCATTTCTAGACATAGGTATCCACAGATGAAGGGAAGTGTTGAAAGTTGGAACATTATAGCCCATAAAAGATAATGGCGCAGGACAATTGTTTTATGCAATTCCAATTCAATGTTCCCATATAAGAAGACTTACTATTCATCATGTCACCCCAGGGTTGGGTCGGGTCGGGTCGGGTCAGGTCAGTTCATACATCTCTGTCAATGGTCAAGAGCATCATCTGACATTTAGATCATACAGTGGGTTGTACTTGCTTACACTACAGATGGCGGCTAGAATGCCTATCATGCAACAGATTTGCCACTAAGATATATTACAAATACACCCTTTTGCTCCCCCTTCAAGAAATATGTGCTTTTGACTGCCCCCTGGATAATGTGCTTTTTAAAAAGAATTTTGACGGATATTTTCCATTGCAGACCAATAAGTATTAAATGTTT